>BSBK01006125.1:0-600000 GCA_027943335.1 Chamaecyparis obtusa | reverse complement strand
ATTGGTCTTGGGTAAATGAACATGTGCTTGATGTGTTTGGGAGAAGATATGGAGTATGAGAATATGCTCTTTTCCCTATTAGAAAATAAAAAATCTAGACCTCCACTAGCTATCCATCTTTACTTTCTTGCATTTACCTTTAGAGGGCCTACCAAAAGAGCAATCTTTTGGGAATGACCCAACTGGGGAACAAGAAAATCTAGCTACTCCACCCCACTATAATCAAAAGCTTCTTTCAATCCAAAGAGAGAGAAGACATGATTGCTTCCTTTTAGGGCTAAAGGTCTAAATTCCACTTCCAAAACTACAAGGGATGGTCATGAACGAAGGCCCTTACTAAAATCTTTAGGACTTATAAGCTATCCTTTTCTAGTTGTATGGTTTCCTTTGTGCAAGGATTGATCCAAGTGGATTACCCAGATCACCCCAAGACACTCACCATATGTACTCCCTTGGATTCAAATCCATGACAAAGCCAACATCACTTTGTGTGAGGCAAAGGGGTACCAAGTTGTGGGCAAAGGTTACAACACTACCCACCTGACCTTAGGTAGCTTGCTTAATGTGACTTCTTGTACTAAGACTTGTGGAAACATTTGTTGAACATACACATGATACACTTGGTATATTTGACACCTTACTAAGACTTCACATATGCTTGTATCCATGAGGTTGCTTTGTCCCTTGTTGGATTGTCTTAAGACTATTGTTTGCTCACTACATGCTTTCAAAACAAACCTTGTCTAGCAAATGCTCTTATCTTGTCAGTCAACTTGAAAATCATTGAACTTAAATTCTTGGACCAAGCTTAAACTTTGTCAAAATTGCTTCTCCATTGCTATCCTTAACTTATCTTTCCATTTGGTACATTTTATCATGTTAGGAATTGTCCTTAGCTAGAAAGGATTACTTTGGTCTCTTGACTACACTCTTGGCTAGTAGAGTGCTCACTTGTTCATCATCTCTTTGATCAACTCTCTTGGATGCTCTATCCAACCTCTTGCTTGTTCAAGAGTGTCATACATAGGGATCTCCCTACAGCTTGGGAACTTTGTGGCAAGTTATCTTTTCTCTATCTCTCTTACACTATTATACTTTGGACAAGTGAACATCTTTACATACCTAGCTTGAAAATCAAGTTATCATAGGACATCCTATTTGGATTTTGACAACTTGTTTCATGTCATACATAATTAGATCTCAAATTCATGAAGGAAAATAACCTGAAGCTATCTTTGACAACTCAACTAGAGAAGATCCTCTACCTTGGGGATTCAAACCTTTTTCTAACATCTATAGAACATCTACTCTATCTTCTCCTAGGTTGACACATAGTGTTTCCTACACTCCAACCATGGATGAACGAAGTAAGAGGATTGGAAAATTCCTAAAACAACTTGGTGATAAACACTTTGGACAAGAAAATCAAGAATTTCCTAACTCTAGACATGGATCTAAACAAGGCTCCCAACACATTTGACATGGATCACATGGCTCACAAGGTGGTGATTCAGACAATGAAACACTACTTACAAAAAATGAGGAAGATATCTTGCAGTTTCAGTAAGATGAACACTTACAAAAACTCATGAATTTGACTCTAAGTCAAAACAAAGACCAATACTTCTTGCACTTTGCCTCTCAAGGAGTTAAACTACCTCATAAATTTGATGTGGATAATCTAATAAAATAGGAAGAACCATCTGAAATGGAAATCTTGAGAAAATAGATGGAGGACATGATGAAACATGTGCAACACTGGGAAAAAGAGAAAGAACAACCAAGCACATCTTTCTCACTTGAAGATATATTCTCACTTTCTTTTGACAAAGATCTACACATGCCACCTTTTCCTAGAAAGGTTGAGTTTCCTAAATATGAAAAATATGATGGTAGCAAAGATCCTCATGATCATATCAGGGAATTTTGCACACTTAGCATGGAATTCTTATATGAACCAACTTATCTAATGAGACTCTTTCCTATGAGTCTTAGTGGTCAAGATATGGAGTGGTTCACCAAACTATCTCTCCTCTCAAGTCATTTGACCAGCTAGTGCAACAATTTATCCAGCAATATTCCTATAACATTCAACATTCTATCACCATGCTTGATCTTTGCAACATAAAACAATTTCAAGGTGAATCCTTTGTGGTATTTCTTTAATGATGGAGGAATATATACTCACGCTATCCCCGACAGGTTCCTGAGATCGAAAATATTGACATATTTATCAACTCTTTAGTTCCTGAAATGAATTATGAATTACAGATGCAAACTCATGCTTCATTCGACAAATTGTTGAAACATCTCTTCGCATAGAGGATGTCCTTGTTCGTAAGGGCGATATCACTCTTCAATCCAAATCCTCTTCTAACAACTAGTCTAACAAAGACAAAACAAAATTATGGAACAAAACTAAGGATATCATCAATGATGGAATCATGGCTTCAACTTCACAATCTACCACTAGCAAAGAACCATCATTTAATCTATCTATTATTGTAAAGGCTAAAATCGATAAGCCTTGGACTCTTAAGCCTAAAATAAATTTCACTCCTCTTGGAGAATCACTTGAGAACTCCTTAAAGACTCTCCCCACTAACAAGATCATTACTTTTCTTGATAATTCAAGACCTACAATCTTGAAATCAAGCCTAAATGGTGGAACGACAACCACTAGCTATGTGATTATCATTGCAACAAAGGCCATAAAACAAACAAATGTATGAAACTCAAAAATATCATTCAGGATCTAATTGACAATGAGACTATTATGGTTGACTCCCCGCAAGAAAATAATGATCATAAGGCTTTTAATGAGCCCTTTCCTAAATTTGAAAAGGGGGAATCTTCCAAGGAAAAGGATAATAAAGTTCCCTACACTTATGCTGACGATGACAATGTAATCAACATGTTTGAATCCTCTGAACATACCAAAGGTAAAGCTAAAGTTGAATTATCTAATATGGAAACCAACTCTCAAGCTCCATTAGGAGAGGCTTCATCTTCCTCCCCTACTCCCTAGAAGATATCAACTTTAAAGGATCTTGATTCAGTTAACCAGCTTCAACATGCTAAAACTCATATCTCAATGCTTGAGCTACTTGACATCTCTCTTGCTCACAAGAATATTAATAATCAAGCCCTTCTTGTAGAAAATGTTCCTAGGGACCTAAATGTCGACAAGTTCTAGTCCATGATCAAGCACCTCGCTTCACCTCCTTCTCTCACTTTCTTAGAAAAAATATGACATTTATGTAAGTCACCCTCATAATCAACCCCTCCACATTGAAGTTTCCATTAAACAATTTAGAGTCAAGCACGTTTTGATAGATAGATAGAGGCGTGGGTTTGAACATTTTTACTTTTAAACTGGCCAAAGCTCTTGGGTTTTTTGAACATGTTGTTGATCCTAGATGAAAAATGACAATCAAAGCATATGACAAAAATTAACACTCTTTCAAAGGCATGGTAGTCTTACTAATTAAAGTGGGTCTTGTTTAGTGGGATGTCATCTACAAAGTCCTAGATATTCCTTTGGCTTATAACATACTCTTGGGTCATCCTTGGATCCATGTTATGCAATAATTTCCTTCAACATACCATCGCTACATTAAATTCCCTCATGAAGGAATTGAGGTCACTATTCCTCCAGACTCGACATGATCTCCTAACAGTCCTAAATAGTTAAATTGAATAGTTCCTAACAAAATAGAAGGATCACCTCCCAAAATAGAATCTCTATCAAATCATGGACAAAGAATACTTGTTAGACCTACTAGCATAGGAACCTATCGAGTGGACACTTTCCCTCTCTCTTCAAAATCTTACAATAAATCATCTCCCTCAACTTCAACACCTATTATTCATAAGGGTAATGGGATGATTACAACTACAATTCCTCTATAATTGGAAAGGGATGAAGGTGTCACCTCACTCTTCAAGAGAAAAGAGTCTAAACTAAAGGATAAACCTATTGAAATCTCACCTCAAAAGTATGGTATGGGTTATCATCTTATGCAAAAGATGGGACATGATAGAAAAATCCCTCTCAGAAAAGGAAAAGGTCTTCTTGAACCTATACACATTGAATTCAAAGATCCTAAGGACAAAACTAGTTTTGGTTATCATGAACACAAGCTTAGCGAACCTAGCATGAGTACTAATGCATATGAGGACTCAAAAAATGAGGATGAAGTAGAAATTCAACCTATGACTTATGAAAGGCTCCTACACATTTAGAAATCTAATCCAAATTATGAAGGAGATCCTTATTTACCTTCTCAATTACCTCAAGGACATGACTCAGGTCCTACCTAGGAAAATATTGTTCCAACTACTGAACATACTACTGATCCTGATTAGGGGCAACTAGCTGACGTCTCCCACATCTTGGATATGCCTTGAGGTATGTCCATTCTAAACTAATCCGATACTCCTACTACCAAACAAGGTCCTGCTATTGAGAATATTCCTCCTATAATAGATGATAATGATGAAGAAAATCTACCTCCTACAATGTCTCTAACTGACTACATTAGACAGTATCGCAACAATAAGGTAGACTCAAATGAATACGAGTGAGATTCCTTATCTGATGCTACTATAGAAATACCATTTGATGTTATACATAGATATGCTCCTCCCACCAACTTTGAAAGAGGAAAAAGTTATAATTCTCAAGATCCATAAACTAATGACGATCCTTTCCACCCTTCTGTGGAAATCATTCCTATGACTTCTAGGCCATCTACTTCAAGCAACACTTCAACTTCTTCAACAAATCATGGGTACATAAGACCCCATCCCGTCACAGCTCCATGGAATATAGGTAGATCCTAGATTGAAATGGTTCCTATTCATGCACCCTTACCACTTGAGGAGGATCCTAGCTCTTGGAATCAACCATCTTAGTTAGACTCACATAATAGCCCTCTAAACTCATCTAACTCTTCTAGGACAACTCATGATCGACAACATTCTATGGAAGATAACTTTCTTGATCTATCTGATTCATTCATGAATGATAAGGATGATACCAGTATCTTTGCACTTGAACCCATTGACCCCTTATCCCCATCTCTTCCTAAATTAAGTGGATCATCCACTTCTTATCCACATCCCCATCTAAACCAATCATATCAACCTCATTCATCCATAATTACCTAGTCTTCTGGAAGTAACTTGGATGTGCAACACAAAAATCAAAATCCACTCATATCTAAAAGTCATCATGTCCCATCTAATTGACATGTGACTACAAAGAAAAAATCAATATTCAAAAGATCACAAAGGTCCTCAAAGAGAAAAGGAAAATCAAAGAAAAAATGGATCTTGAAATCCATCATAAAAACATTACAATCAAAAGTGTCTCAAAGAAAAGAAAAAACAAAATCTATGTGGATTTCAAAGCTAAAAGACTTGGATATAAAAGAAAAATCAAAGTTATCATTCAAGCTTCCAAAATCTCATAACTCACTCCATTCCACCATCCTTGTCTCTCATACTTCACACTCTTCACTCCATCTTGCCTTTCCCAAAAGTGCATATCGATATCTCCTCATTTCTAATGACATGACTAAGATAAATCTAGAACGTACTCTCCCTAAATGTTTAGAACGTGGGAAATCTAATAAAGGTTTAAGATGCATCCATGAGGATATTGGTGGGTCTCACTTAAATGATATTTCCTTGACTATGGACCTCCCAACAGTTGGACACTACTAGTTGGATCCTCTTATCACTACTACAGTATCTGGTTCTGGTTATAAAACTTCTCAACTGGCTACTACTACAAATGACAATGTTCTCAAAGAGCCTCTCAATGTTCTTCCTCTACAGTGGTTCCACAACTAAACTTTTGTTCCTTTACATCAATCTATGATCCTGAAAAAATCTCTAAAAAACATAAATAGTCCTGAAAAAAACATAAAAATACAAAAATACAAAAAATCAAAAAAATGAAAAATCATCCCAAGTGGTGAAACCCTACAATCAACACTCCATCTATCAATGCATTGTTGAGCTATTGTCTCCTTTCATCTATCTCACTTTTCATTCCCTTGTGTCATTTAGGACTAGAACTTGTCTCTATCTTGCCCTCGATTCTTATCTATCATTTAGGGGCAATCGTAAGCTTGTCTGAGCTACTCGTTCTTTACCACTTGGTTGACCTCTTGCGCTTAAATTGAGTCAGATGTCAGTCCTTCACGTTGGACATTTTATCACTGATATCACTTGGTGTTTCTCAACACCCTATCCTTCAGTGTTTCTCAACACTACCAACCTAGTCTTCATTGTGTTTCTTAACATGCATCAGATCTTGCACTATTCACTACGCACTTGCACTTTGACACTAGCACAAAGGTGTTTTCTTAACACCCAATACCAATTACATCCTAGAAAACTAAAAATGTCTGAGCTATGTTGAACAATTTTCTTGTGTGATGTATGTTATCATTGACTTTCGTTTGCTATACCTTCTAAGGTCACTCAACAATGTCTACTTGACTAGAGATTCACGACTGGGGGCATAACATCCTTTTTTTATTTTAGTTAGTGGTGTGATTACAATGATCTTGTGTTGTCTAATAAATTGGGTGTCTATGATAAGATCCTCCATCACAATTGGAATTCCACACATACCTTGAGCCTCTTTATTCAGACACTTAGGTGAGGTTGGAATTATCTCCTTGTCTATTGCTTGTGTTATCTTACAACATTAACTTGGAAACCATGTTCAGGTCATCTTGACGCTTATGTCTCGACGCTTATGTGTGTTTCCTACATCCCATCCAATATGGTCATATTCATATCTTCATGGTCGCTCTCACACCAGTGATGGTTGTACTGACCTCTGATGTCCCAAACACTCAAATGATGAAAACTAATGGTCTACAGGATCGGTGACTGGACTACTCCAAAAGTCTTAGGCTGGATTGTCATTCTTAGGATGCATTTCATTCTAGGGCTGCATTTAGTCTTGCATGTCTCATTTCTCTTGAGTTATGCTTTCTTTTCACTTCCTCCCTTTCTCTCCGCTAAGGCATTTGATTGGAAACCCTTATCTTTGATCCTATATTTAGGATCAAAATCAAAATTCCAAATCTTCCAACATAGTTGATTGCTAACACTATCATTTCTTGCTTTCTTTCGCCTTTCTTTCTAGACTTATGAGGCTAATCTTCACCCCTTGTACCTCATTTAAATTTTGATCCCGAGGGGCATGACAATATAGAAAATATTTTTGTTGATCAAATCCCCTAATCTGCAAATCTAGCAATCAAACCAAATCTTAAAAAGATCAAGTCACTCAGGACTAAACATCATCGCTCAGGGCATCTCAGCTTCATTGCTTCATATCAAGTTGAGATTCTCCACATCTCCTTTCTTAAAGAGTGTTCTCATTGCTTCATATCAGTTCACTCATATAGAAATTTTTTTGATCTCTTGGGCCATATCAGGTTCATTAGGACCCATATCAATCTGGAATTGTCTCTTAGATGATTAGCTATCTCAATCTCCTTAGACAAATATTCAATCTCATCGCTTCATATCATATTGGATACTCTTTTCTTGCTTATCGATCTTTGTTCAATCAGGTTCGAAGTCCAATCTCTATAAGCTACCTTGACATCATCATTCTTTGACTCAATGTGTTCCCAAATTACTCACACATTAGTCAAAGAGGGGCAAATGTAATCACCTAAAATTGGTCTACTAGAACTTGCGCCCCCTCTTGATCGAAACGTCTCTTTGCTAAGCATCATTATGCAAAGTAACCCTTAATCCCCTTTGCATAAATAAATCAAAAATCTTATATCAAGCTTATACTATGGTCTAATTTCTAGAGATTTCACATTTATTTAATTGCTAAAACCTTACTTTTAATATAAATTTCCCACACTTTTATTAAAAGAACACATTCGCATGTGTCCATTCTTAGTCTTGATTAATTAGTAATTAAAAGGGATTTGTGCTTTCAAAATTGCTATTTTATCTTATTCTACCTAACATCTCCCTTTTGCCTCTTAATCCTCACCATTCAGCTCTACCTAACCTTGCATCTCCTTGCATCTCCTTTTGCCTCTTCATCTCATCCATGCATTCTTTTGCCTCTTAATCTCCACCCTTCATTCTTGAGGCAATTCCTTTAAAAGTAATCTCTTCCCTTACTCAAGGGCCCCTAATGTTTTGAGTAATCTTAGCTCTCTTGTATTATAGCTCTCTTGCATTTTATACTAATCTTAATAATTTGAATTATTATCTTTAACTCTCTCATTTCGTATCTTAGCTTCATTTCTAGCTTAATATTGCATTGTTAATCTAGTTTCTTCCTTGCATTGTTCTTTCATCTCATTATTAGATTACTAATTGCTTGCATACATCTTAGCTTAATCTCTCATTTCTAGCTTACATTATTGCATTCTTAGCTCCATTTCTTAGCTTTGACTCTTTCATTTTGGAGTAGTCAAGTCACTAATCCTTCATGCCAATTTGATGAGCATCATCAGAAGGATTAAACTCGCTTCAACTAGGAAGCTATGAGACGCTTCTTGGGATATCTTCTTCTATGAATTTATCTCAAGTGCAATGGTTCATACAAGTGTGTCACACTTTTGATCACACAAAAGGTACTTCCAAAATTACTAAAAAGATCAAACCAAACTTTAGTATTACCCTCTTCTTTGTCAAAGGTAATTTGAGGTTCTTTGTCTTGATGATGTTGATGTCTAGTAGGAAAAGACAATTCGTCAAAGCTAAATGGATGTTATTTCCCTTAACCAATTTGATATCAAGTTGTTACTAGAATGAATGAAAATGTAAAGAGCCAATCAAGATGACACAAGACAACTTGATGTCCACCCTAGAGAAGCAAAGTGTTCACTTTCCAAAAAGCAAAAAAAGAGTAAAAAGAGATCAAGATGACTTATCACAAAGTGCCCAAGTTGCGGGTAAGTTCCCTATGTACAACACTTGTGACTCAAGTCAAGAGATAAAGTCAAAGTAAAGATAAATATAGCCAAAAGAGATAGACAATTGAATAACTTTACTAATCAAGAATATAACCAAGGTATCTAGGTGATCCTTTTTAGCTAAAAATAGTTCCTAACCTACTAGTTTCAGACCAAGAGACCAAAAATAGTCAAGTATAAGCTTCCTAAACCAATTAAGAGTAAATTTGAGGCTAAACTAACTCAGATCAATAATTGGATGACAAACCTTAGTAATCCAGATGATATTTATATAGGGAGGATAACTCATATGATACAACACAATAAATCAAGGTGATACTTCAGGATAAGATGATATTCTGTTAACAGACTAGATGATATAACCCAGTACTGACAGACAATATTTGCATAAATGGTTGACAATCTTCTAAACTATTGTATGGTATTTCTCACCACAATATATGATATTATGACATCAAACATAAAAAGACCAACTTTTGACTCAAAAATCTTGTTTCGATTGACCATTTTGACTAGTTTAGTAATGTCGATTGTTGTGACAGTGTGTAATTTTAGTTTTGACAACAAGTTTAAAGTTCAAAGTCAAGTTTTTAAAGAAAATGTGATGCATAGAGTAGTCTTCAAACAATCAAGCAAGGGAAAAATCAACCTTGCATGATACAAACACTTGGAAGGTCTCAAAGAAAAACCCTATGAATACTATTGTCATGTGTATGTTCCAATGATTTCCACGGGTCTAGCACAAAACAAAGACACACCAAGAACACTCTAGCTAAGGTCAAAATGGAAGTGTTTCAACATTTTCCCACAACTTGATGATCTTAGCCCCATAATTAAGTTGTTTAATGGCCTTTCCTAGGACTATGCTAGTTATGGATCAATTGGAAGAAAACAATGCTCGTAGCACATGTCTTTCCATATTGCCACATTTAAACTTTAGCATCTAAGGGAGAACATATGGTGAGTAATCTTGGGGTGATCTAGGTAAGTCCATTTGGATCAATCCTTGCACAAAGAAAGTCACATGACTAAAATGGTTGGCCTCTAAGTCCTAAGGTGTTTAGTAAGGTTCTATGTTCATGACTATCGATTGTAGTTTTGCAAGCCAAATTAAGGCATATAGCCCTACAAGAACTCAAAATGTAGAGTCTTGCAAGAAATATTGAGACCTTTAGACCATATACAAGTTGAATTTACTCCCCTTGTAGTCTTGTAAACAAGATTGAGACCATGAAGGTCCTGCAAGCCCCTAGTCAAGTGTAGTCTTGCTTAGCAAGATTGAGGCAACTAGGCCCTACACATGAAGAAGCATTAAAAGTAGAAACCAGCTAAGTCTTCCCTCTCCTTAGATTGAAGGAATATGTTGACTATAGTGGGATAGAGTTATATGGGTTCGATTGTTTCCCACTTACGTCATTCCAAAAACATTGCTCTCTTGGTAGGCTCTCTAAAGGTAAATGCAAGAAAAGTAAAGATGGATAGCTAATGGAGGTCAAGATTTTTATTTTTACATAAGAAAAATAACATACTCTCCTACTCCATAGTTTCTCCTAAACACATCAAGCACATATTCATTTACCAAAAGACAACTAATTAAGCTATGTGCCTAGAAAACCAAAATTATGAAAACACAACATTGATTTATATCTCCAAGGCAACCTACAAAACCACAATGTTAGTAATCTTAGCAATATAATTTATTTGGAAAGAAAATCCTACAAAACCAAAATTTAGGGCACAATAGTATGCAAATGAAACCAATAACCTTGTAAAACTACTTGTTAGGTGTTGTTAGGAAACCAAAAAACTCGAAATGCAAGAAAAGTGCAAGCAAACTAGGCTAAATGACTTAGACTGTGCACGCAATCAAATCTAGGAGACACTTCATAGTTTTTCACAAAATTGTACGATATACCTTCAAAATCGAGATGATATTTTAGGTCTAAGCGACAGATCGTGTTGAACAAAGATGATATTCTTCCAGAAGGTGGATGATAGACTACAGAGAACAGAGACAATATTCCAGAAACTGGAAAAGATTGTTTGGGAGTATTATTAAGTGTTGTCCCACTATACTATGAAATGTCCTATGATAATCCTCGCTTGCAAAATAGAGATACAAACTTGTGACAACAAAAATGATGAAAATGCAAGAAATGGAGCTAAACCCTAGAATCCAACCCCACAGTGGACACAAAAAATATGTGATGAAAATGTGACACACTTCTATAAACCATTACACTTGAGGGAATCCATGAATAAGGAAGTCTCAAGAAGCATCTTATAGCTTCCTATCTATGATGTGAAATACTCCAAAATAGTATGAATGGTGGTTCTCAAATGAACCTTAAATAGAGACCCTTGTAAGGTGCACCATAGAATGAAAGATTCAAATGATAATGCAAATGAAAGTAATCTAAGATGAGATGCAATAAATAATCTATGATGAAAATGCAATAATAGGGAAAGTAAAATTAATCTAGCAAGATTATAATACCTCCTAATTAAGCTATGTGATCTAAGCTAAATGCAATAAGGAAATACTAATCTAAGATGCAAGTAAAGTACATTAGTATGAAAGATGCAAGTGAGTGCTCCAAGTATTCCAAGAATGCAAGTAGACAAAATGATAGCATAACAATAGCATGAGTGAAAGATGTGCAAAAGTGAGGAGAGAGCCTCCTTTAAAGAGCAATGGATGGTGAGAGATTAAGAGGCAAAATCTAAGGGTGGAGAATAATCCTCATTTTGACTTTGGTGCACAAGATTCTCAAGAGGAAAAATCAATGGACATGGTTAAGAGGTAAAAAGATGTGTGGAAGAGATTAAGAGGAAAAAGGAGATTCCACTCATCTTGGAAAGTTTGCACTTAATGTATAGACAAAAAGTCTTTTTCTTTTTTTTTAGATTAAGAATTTTATTTTTTTTGTGCATACATAGGATAAAGTGGATTTTATTTAATTAAAAGGGGGCATGTTCTTTTAATTAAATAAATCTTAGGATAAAGTGGCTAAACTTTAGGATATCATCAAATAAATGACAAAATGATGATTTGATAAAGAAATAAGAGATTAAATAAATGTGCATAATTGATTGAGCACAAGATGTAGTCTAGTATTTAAATTTAATATTTAGAGAGGGGGGCTTGTAGTTTACTAGACCATTTTTGGGTGATTACAATAGGTACCTTAAGTGACACCCAAAAAAATAGAAATACAAGAGAAATAAGTCATCCTATGGAGAAAACCACTCTGGTGGTGCATTAGGCATGTGTCATGGTGAAAAATTGATAATGGATGCTATGTGTAGCATTTTGCTCCACTAATTATTGTCACTCTATCACTTTCCACTTGCATGTCTTTTGCCATACATCCATCTACCTCATTCATGTCATAATCTATCCTTTCATACCATCTTTGGTCTAAAATGCATTGGTCTTTTACATCAATTCATGTGTCCATCAAGCCAGTCCATCAAACACCATTCACAAGTTAGTCTATCACACCATTCACAAGTAAGTCCATCACACACCATTCACAAGTCAATCCATCACACCTTTCACAAGTCAATCTATCGTGCTCATTCCAAATTTTCCCATGTCCATATTGGGGACACACTTATCTTATGATTCTCTAAAAAATCCTAAAAATAAGAAAACATAAAAAATCCAAAAATAATTTCCTCTTTCACATCATCAATAAAACCATCCTCTTTCCATGAAAGGTATTGGGGGCAAATGTCAAATGCAACATGTTCAATCTTCGCGAATCACACATCAATTGACAAACTTAACAACTGGTTCTCAATCAAACTGATCACTTTATCTTATATATGGGTCACATCCTATCAACCTTTTTTCATATGGTCACCATGTCTTATACAAAGGATGTATACACTCGAAACAAAACAGGTTAGTCTTAAACATGGTACCTCATTCTTGGAGCCAGGTGTCATCATCAATGTTATTATCAAAGAAAACACACAATACCAAACATTAAATTAGTGTGGTTGTTGACTCATTGTCTTAGTGAGTCTTATCTTTATTTGATTTATCTTTAATCATGTTCTTATGATTCTATTTTCTTTGTCTGTTGTTTGTGGGGTGTTTTATTTATGAAGTCTAAAATGGTCATTTTGGGTGTCTGTGAGAAGTAAGTTCACATATGGGTAAAGTATCTCAAGCAGAAAATATTGTTAGAAATAGTAATGCTCATGGACGTTGTACATACCTTGATGCTCAATACTCGCACTCTTAGATGGATTGATTAACATTCCTTGTCTATTATCAATGTTAGTCCTAAATGCAAAGGGATCAAAAACCCGCCTCGACCTTTCATATCTTGGTGGGTTATACTCATTTTGCTAAGTAAAAGTATCTCAATGATGAATATATTTATATCCATGTTTGAGGATTCAATAAAATGACAAGCGATTTATTATAAATTTCAATAGATGGTTTGTTCTTTTAACTAATTTAACTAACAATATGTTAACCAAATCATTGCAATAAAAGTTTTTTTGTCAGTCCTAATATTTTTTTAGTTAGTCCTAATATTCTATTAGTCAATCAATCAAATTGTCAAAACTATCAAATCAATCAACCATTCTATCAATCAATCTATCTATCTATCAAAATTCTCAAATTAGTCAATCATCAAATCAATTAAATCACTCTATTAGTCAGCCAATCAATCAATCATCACTTGTATTATATATGATATGTCTTTCTTGAAACCAAACATCATCATGTGTCTTCTACAAGATGTATCTTTCTTGAAACCAGACATTGTCGCTCATCTTATACAAGGTATGTCTTCCCTGAAACTAGATGTTGTCGCTCATCTTATATAGGATGGGTCCTTCTAAAAACCAAAAATGATTCTTATCAACAATCTCTATGTCCAATGTTGATCAAATTGTCATCATAACCTAGTAACATTCTTCTTTCGAGAGATCATTCATGACATTACTGCACAAACAATCTCTCGAGAGGGCACCATATTACCTTGTCATCACCTTGTTCCTATTGGGGCATATTGAGACAAAAAAATTATGATTATTCTTTGAAACAATGCTAGAAAATGTATTCTCTCAAAAATGGGCCTAAAATTCTCCCACGTTTGTAGGCAATAAATTTTCTTTTTTTCTTAATTAATTGAATAATTTTCATTATTTAATTAATTTGTGTCATTCTTCTAATTTAAATTAAAAAATTAAATATTTTCCTCATTTCTCATAATTAAATAACTTTTAATTATTTACTTATCTAATTTTCTTCTAATGTTAATTAAATAATTTTATTATTTAATTAATCAATTTCTTCTACTTTAATTAAATAATATTTATTATTCAATTAAATACATTTTTCTAGTTTCTCTCATAATTAAATAATTATTTTAATTATTTAATTAATTAACTAAGTCTTATATAATTAAATAAGTTCTTTAATTTATTTAACTATTCACTTTTTCAAAAAAGCAACATCTTCTAAAATTAATAAAATCTTTATTTTATTTATTAATTTCATGTATATGAGTTAACTAGTTGACTAATTTAGCTCATTTTCTACTTCTTGATCTTGTCTTCCATGATTGAATAATATTTTTTATTTAATTAAATATCTTTTTGATCTTGTCTCCCACAATTAAATAATATTTGTTATTTAATTAAATATCTTCTTAATTCTTGTCACTCGTAATTAAATAATAATTTTAATTATTTAACTAGTTAACTAAGTCCTCTAGTTAAGTAGATTATTTAATTTATTTAATTCAATTATTTTTTTTAGTATTTTATAATTATTCAATTATCTCATATTCCTCCAATTATTAATTAAATACTTATTATTATTTAATTAATTCCTTATCTCCAACTTTAATTAAATGATTTTTTATTATATAAGTAAACTAACTTTTCTTAATCTTGTCATCACAATCAAATAATTAAATTGGTTATTTAATTTACTAAGTCTTCTAAAATTGAATAAGATAAATTAATTAATTAATTTATCGTAATCTTGCACGATTAATTTTTTAAAATTTATGTAATATTAACTATTCTTCTACTTCCACCTCTCCTAACATGTTAATCCAACTAGTCATGTCCATTTTATTTTTATCTGCTCTAGCATGCAATGATTAACTGTCAATTAGTCTGAGTTATTAATTCAATCAAGTCCAACCTAAATAAGTTAAATCTAAAATTATCAAAAAGCAACCAATTAGAACTATCTATTGAAATCCTAGAAATATATATATATATATATATATATATATATATATATATATATATATATATATATATATATATATATATATATATATATATATATATATATATATATATATATATATATATATATATATATATATATATATATATATATATATATATATATATATATATATATAATGAAGGGTGATTCCTCATTATTCACAATCACAATTTTGATAACCACAATTTTCAAATTCTCATGTTATCATAATTGGAACAAATCTAAGAGCTCACAATTACAAATAGAAGGAGAAAAGACAAGAAAGGCTTTATTGGTTTGATGCTTGTTTATTGATTTATTGTATACATTGAATTTTGTGTCATTCTTTCTTGAATGTGAGTAGTTTTGTGTAGCAATCTAGGTCTTGTGGTTGGATCTAACATTGGTTGTTGCAAGTATATAGATTATTCAATATTTTACGCATATTAAGTATGTTAGAGGTTGACACCAATGACAACATACTACAACATAGGCTGCAACATATCTTCTCTTATTATTTCTCACTCTTCCTCTACCTCCCTGATAATTTGATTGCATCTTGTCATCTATATATTCCTATTGTTGATTAATATCCATTGTACATTGGTTTTGTTTACCTTGCTAGGTTGGCAATGTAGTATTCGATGTCATTTTCATCTACATTGTAAGTGTGACTATGGAAACATCATTTCCTTAATTCCCTCCATTGTAAATTGGGGGTATGTTATTTAGGTAGTCTTCTATTAGTTGAATGTCCCATTCTTGGTAGATAGCCAATACATAGAATTAGGTGTGAGTGATTTAACTACAAGAAGTGTCTTTTCTAGTTAGTCCTTAGGGTATTCATTTTGGATGTGCCCTTCTCTATTATGGTAAGTGGACCAAATTCCTTTAGGTTTCTTAGGTTTGTTGGATTTGATCTCCTGTAGCACCACCTATTTTTGTACTTTAAATTGTATCCCTTTAAGGAATTCTTTGGTTCTATCCTTTTCTAATATTCTCCATGCCTGGGATTCAATCTAGTACATCACAACTATTAATTCAGTGTATTTATTGAATTCTTTTTCATCCAAGCATACCCTGATGTCTTTCTATAATCCAAAATTGAACCACTATATATTTTGATTTTTTGTTAAAGGCTCTTATAGTTTCCTATAGACCTCTTTGAAAATCTTGTCATATCTTTTTACCCGTTTAGTTTCTCCTTCTATTAGATTTCTCATCTAGATTACACTTTTAGTCGATATCTCTAGAGTGGCAAAGTTAGCTGTAGATTTTGTTTTTACTCCATCCCAAGTGGTTGTATGTTGTGGTTATTTTTTCACGCACCCTTTTAGTTCTTTGTTTCTCGAGGTTCCAACAAAGTATAATAGTATATCTTTGTTTTTGTCTTTCCCCAAAATTTCACATATCGATTCCAAAAGGAATACGTGCTCTAGGGCTTCTATTATATATGTTCCAAATATTGGGATTCTGATTTTTATTTATATCCTAGTTGATTGTCTTGTAACACCTTGGGATATTATTTTGATTTTCTTTCCAATTTAGGCACAATTTTAATTCTTTCTTTCTTATTGTTAATCTTTGTCTTGGTTCTTCTACCTCTATCTCTCTCAAATTCAAGATCAAAATACTCTCTATTGAAGATTTCTCTCAAAGGGGTATCTTTCTATTTTTTGTCTTATTGCTTCTCTTCTCTTTTATTTTGTAATGCTTCTACACTGATTTCCTTAATTTTAGACCTTAAGGGGATGTATATAAATATGAGGGTAGTGACCCTTTGTAACATCTCTTTTTGTTTGTAAGCAACATCTAGTTAGTTAATGACCTAATTTCTTCACTCGAGGTTATGTTGGTTTCCTTTTCTTTCTACTTGTAGATTTACAATATGATTGACAAACTAATGTCACTGACTCTATCACCACTCCAAACTCTCCAAGGAAAAGGGCCAATTAACAAGGATCAACTATATGATCCTCCTACAATTTGAGCTTTATGCTCAGGCAGGTATACCTTTGATTCACTTCTTAAAGGAATCAGCAAATATTATACATTTATATCCTTGACATACTAATTTAAAGATTTTATAATTTGTAAGTTTGATTGATGATGGAGAACTGCTTCCTGAGAATGGACTAGTGTCTTATCCTAAGGCACAGAGTCACAAACAACATACGTCAACTTAAATCCTAACTCAAAGATACCCAAATCCAGAATAAGTGTTTTGCCTATTATTCCTCTCACTCTCACACCTAGACATCAAATTCTCATTTAACCATGAATTCTCTGAAACCATCTTTAAGGATTCAATCGTGACTTTGGCAGGAACTCAAAGACAAGTTCACAATATACTTTATATACCATACATTAACTCACTTTGTAACATTAACATATAAGATTTCAGGATCAAAGAAAGAATACATACACAAATTTGAGATTGGAATTCAAGTGTATTCTCATTAAAATTTGCATAATTAATACATTAAAGAATGACAAAATACTAGAGCAAAACCCTAAATCCAACCTCTCTCCATTCAATTCCCAAATTGACCATCAATAACCTTTTGAAAATACATCAAACTACCTTATATAGTCACTAGTTATCCTAGAATCCTTAGCAAGGATGCAACAAGCTTCGGATAACTAGGACAGAACTAGGGTTTGCAACCACTTCACCAACCAAATTCAATCAAGAATTTACTATAGGGGAGAAAAACCAAGAAATCTAGAACAAACAGATCCAAAATTAATCTTCATTTATGGCCATAACTCTGATTGGTACACCAAAAATTAAAAATTCATCATGTTAACCCTCTATTCACTTCACCTGCAACATAATTTGAGTGACTGTTTCACCAATTTTCCATGGCGTAGACACCTTCCGTAGTCAATCATCACCTCTCGACCATACTGTGATAGTGAACAAGATCAAATCAAGCAGATCAGCCACCCAGGCTTTAAATAACCAATCCTTTTCTCACTGAAAACCCTTAAACAATTCAAATTTCTGGTGGCAACGGTTAGTCAGGCAAGTTTAAAATGCAGTCATTGATCTCATCATTTCCTGGCAAATCGGGCGGCTCTCATGTTATTCAACCCATCTTTCATCGGTCCTTTAAAACATGATCATTGATCTTCACTAAAGGAAAGGATCAACGACTGTTGCAACATCGTGAAGAATAAAACCTCGTGCATCTCTGCTATGTGAAGTCACGACAACCGTAAGATCATGGAAGATCTACAGTGCACTAAAATCCTGCAGTATCTCGGCCCCACCTGACAACCTCCAAGTCACTAGGCCTCGCGACCAATGAGAAACAAACACATCATCATACCTAGAAACAGACCCACCACTCTCATCGGTCCTTCCATTAGATGGTTGTCACATAATCGTGAAGATTAGCCCTTGTGCAACTTTTCCTTGTGGCATCATGAAAGTCGTCAGATACTCTGACATCTGGCATCCCTTTAATTTCTGTTGAGTCCTTGGTCCCATTGACAAATTCCAAATCACCATCCATCTCAATCAATCAAAAATAGGCACCTCAGATCTATCTGGCACAGGACCCACCTGCAAATCACCATCACATCAGACGGATGTCGCAAGATCACAAAGGGCAAAGCCTTCCTTTTTTAACACATGATAACTGTCAATCTTCTGCATCTGTCAGGATCCTCATCACCAATTGGGCCCATCGGATAGGTGGTAGTTGATCACAAGATCCAAAAGGAAAGAAGCTAACGTCAGGGAAAGGATGCAAAGATACGACAACCACAAGATGAAGATTGATCAACGGCCTAGATTTTAATAAAAGAATATGGTCCCACTGGGAAAAGGCTTGAGTTGTCCACCACATCGATGGTTGTCACAAGATCATGAAGGATGAATCCTTACTTTGTAGATTAATGATAGTTGTTGGATCTTCAAGGGGTTCATAGGCTTTAATAAAAGCTAAAACTTAGGAAAAATTAATCACTGGGACTTAGGGAAATATTAGAGCCATCGGGACCTTAGGAAATAAATGGGTGCCGGCCTAGGGAAATAAGAACTTAGGACAAGGCCCCGCCCAATGGTAAAATAAAGCACATGCTTTATTAAGATTTTAAGTTATTCAAAAAGGTAACAGAGAAAAAGAACGGAGCTAGGGTTTTTATAATTAGACAATTTTTGAAACCCTTAGGACATGAAAATGACCTAATTCTCAGACATAAAAATTTGAATTTCTCTCTGGTTTTTGAACTTGAGCACATACGCTTCTAGATGGAGCTTTGAAACATGACAAACTACCCCTGGCTAACTTTGTAGGTCATGAAACACTGTAAATTTTCATCGCACATCAAAACAAGTAGCACCAGGGCTAAACAAATTTCTAGGAATTTTTTACAGTATGAAGCCATTTTCTTAGGATTTTTTGCATTGATAGAAAAATGGCCTAACAGTGGCTACGTCTGGGGATGATGGGTAACTTGTGACCATGCAAGAATTCAATTTTTTTTTGGAGGGGCAGACCACCTACTGTAAAAACAATTATAGAGAGCACTGGGACAAAAACCTACAAACTAAGGCAAAACCAGACAGAAAGAAACACACCACACCAATATATACAAACCTAACTACTGTTCATGGAAAGAAAAATACCTTCAATTGAAGTATTTCTTCAAGAATTGTCCATGAACTGGCAATTCTTGAATATCACCATTGAGCTCTCTAACAATGTAGAAATCTGGTCCCCATTTTTCATGAGTCACATATGGCCCTAACCAGATTGGATAAAATTTTCCATGTTTTCCTTTATCCTCTAATCTAGCATTCCAAATTAATACCAAGTCATTAGGTTCAAACATCCTTTCTATAGCCTTCTTGTCATACAAGCTCTTGACCTGCAATTTCAGCTTAGCATTTTTTGAAGCTGATTCTCTTCTGGTTTCATCCAATCTGATCAAATCCTCAATTCTCAATTTCATTTCATCCTCTAGATCATCATCATATAACTGAACAAACTTGTACATTTCTAATAATTTGTTCTAAGGCATCCTTGCATGTATTACATACAACAAATCAAATGGTGCACATCTAATTGCCTTCTTCATAGTTACCCATTTTATAAAATAATTAGTGGCAACTAAGATCCAAGAGTGCCCCCCACTAGATTTATTTGGTATTTCTCCTATAAATTCCATTCCCCATTATTGGAAAGGGGCTTGTACTTCCACTGGCCTCAGTGGTACATTTCCTGAAAACTTGAGCTTTCCAGAAAATCTCTGACAAGCATCACACTTTCTTACCAACTGTTCTGCATCCTTGAAGATTGTGGGCCACTAGAACCCTACTCTCATAATCTTTTGAGAAATATTTTTACCCATATAATGTCCACCACATATCCCTTCATGCATTTCCTTCAATATTTTTTATGCCTGACTTTCATCTACACATTTTAATAGAATGAAATCTAGATTCCTCCTCCACAATTTACATTTGATGATAACATATTTTATTGCTTGCAACTTTAGAGCTCTTTTCTTTCTATCATCCAATCCTAATGGACATTTCATGTTCCTTAAATAATATATAACATCTTGATACCAAATGCAATCATCCATACCACATGTGTAATTAGTGTAAGCCTTATTTATTTGATTTACATCAAGATTGGACTAAGCCATCAACTTTGCCAATACTTGACCTCTAACTAGCTTGGTAATCTGGATATCAATATTAAACTCTTGAATTCTATTGATCCATCAGCATCTCCTCCCAAACACCTCTTGTTGTGAGAAGATGTCTTTTACTGTAGCACTTGGTACAAAAGCAATTATAATTGCTCCCATCAGATAACACCTAAAAGCCTTCACAAGTGCATATGCTTGTTTCTCATTGATATCATATTTCAATTCAGCAACCTGCAAAGATTTACTAAAGAATGCAATAGGTTTCTCAAAACCTTCATTATTTTTCTGCAATAAAACTACAACAACAGTATGAAAAGATGCAAAAGAGAAAATGTGCATTGGAACATTATAATCAGGTGCTTTAAGCACAAGTGCATCTTTGATTGCCTATTTGATATTCTTGAAAGCTTCATTAGGCTCATCTTCCCACTTGATCTCAGATCCCTTTTTCAACATCTTGGATATTGGCCTAGTAACTTCAGCATGATTTGTAACAAATTTTCTTAAGAAATTCACCTGGCCAAAGAAGGATTGAATTCCTTTAACATTTTTTGGCTTTTGAATCTTGTCAATTGCCATTACTCTTTCTGGGTCAATTCTTACTCCTTGCTTTCCAACTAGGTGTCCAAGAAACTTGCCTTCAGTCAAACCAAATGCACATTTCCTAAGGTTTAATTAAATGCCATATTCCAAAGCTCTTACAAATATCTTCTCTAAATGAGAACAATGATCTTCTTCTCTTTTGGAATATGCAGTTAAATCATCTTGATAAACAACAAGGAAAACATCTATAAACTCTGCAAAAGCAACATCCATTGCTCTTTGAAAATTTGCCCTAGCATTTGTGAGACCAAAAGGCATCCTTACATAAACATAGGTTCCCCAAGGTGTTGTAAAGGTTGTCTTGAACTATTATGACTCTTTTAAAATTACCTGATTGTAGCCAGAAAAACCATCCATCATGGACATTAGATCAGACCTAGTTACTCTCTACAGCATTGCCTCCATGTTAGGCAAGCAGTAATTGTCCTTCAAAGAAGAGATGTTTAGATTCCTAAAATCCACACACAATCTAATGTCTCCATTCTTCTTCCTGACAAGAACTAAGTTTGACACCCAAGTGGAATTTCTTATGGGCTTTATGATTCCAGCATCCCTTAACTTCACTAGTTCTTCTTCAATTTTGGGTGCCAAGGTAGGATTAATTGGCCTCTATTTTTGCCTAAAAGGTTTAGCATCTTTCTTCAAAGGAATAATATGCTGGAACAAGTCTTCTCTATAAACCTTTAGGTCATCATATGACCATGCTAAAACATGCCTGAATTTTCTTAACAGCTCAATCATAGACTTCCTTACTTTTTGGGATATCTCTTTTCTAATGTAGATCCTCTTAGGCGCCTCTTGTGTACCAAAATTGATTTCCTCTAGGTCCATCTGGTCTCTCTTCTTAGTATCCATCTGAAATTTGTCTTGACTATCAAATACAGTTTCTAAAACAACAAGTCCCTTGGGAACCTTGTTAGTTTTAACCTACAGGACTTCATTACCAAGGATAACTTCTTTTCCTTCTACAGTTTCAATCAAAGCTGAACAATCTAGCTCCTAACCATGATACTTATCTTCACAATTCATAAACCTTAAGATATCATGGTCATCTTCAAAAACCTACCAGTTTTCAACATTATCTGGTATACTAGGCCTAGCCTGAATTTCAACTTTAGAGACACTTGTGAATGTAATGTCACTAGGATTGATTTCTCTATTGGCTAACAATTCAACCATCTTATTATTACTCCTATCCTTCCACACAATATTGAAGGCATCAAAACATTCAATCATGTCCCAGACAACATTCCTATATTTTTTCAATCTCTTATTCTTGGAAGCATATACTAACCTTACTTGGGACACAACCAACTCAGAGTCACCAACAACTTTTACACATTTAATTCCATGTTTTTGTGCCAACCTCAATCCTATTAGTAATGCTTCATATTCTGCTATGTTTTTGATACAAGAGAAACTCAGTGTGAAAGAGAACTTGTAAGTATTTCCATCAGGAGAGATAAGTAAAATACCTACTCCTAAACCATATTTGTAGTTAGCACCATCAAAGTACATCACCCACAAATCACCCTTTTCAGATTTATCAATTACCTCCACAGTGATAGGTGGCAATATAGGCTCTTTTTCAATCATAATGACCTATGCTCTAAAAGAATTGATATCAGTATCCACAAAACATGTAGTCTCATTGTCAATGTTCTTTTCAATCATATGGGTCACCCTTGGCTCCCTTTAAATCTTAATGGATTGATCATCTATCTTGAAGGTTGCAAAGGACAAGTCACATTGCAGACTCTCACCCATGGCAACACTCCACTTCCTAGATAATAGCATCCCATAATGAGGAGGGATGTCTACCACCAAGACACTCATGGTCAGTTCTTTCTCTGGATAGGTTGGCAATTTGTAGGGTATTGCATTTATAGTCCCAATGACTGGCACTTCTCTTTGGTCCATTGCACAATATCTGACCTGGACTGTATCAATTTTGAGGCCTAATTTTTCCATGATCTTGAAAGGTATAATAGTATTTGAAGCACCCAAATCAATCATACAATTCCTTAATTTTATTCCATTCACAATGATACTTAAGAAGAATGGATCTATGTTTTCAAGGCTAACATTGACAGAGTTCTCTAAGTATATAGGTGGTATTTGAGATACCATCCCCTGAACTTCCACTTGCTTCATAACTTTAGCCTAGGATTCATTACAAGCAACATTATTATCATGAACATTATCTTCCCATGCTAAAGCTTTATCCCTATGTTCAGGGATTTTTAATAACTTTGAAAAAGGAACCTTGACAGTTATTTGAGACAATACAGCTAACACATCAACAAGGGCAGAGGAAGGAATCTCAATCTGCACTGCTCTAGTATCCTTATGTTTCTCTGACATATTAGTCGTAGTTGTCACCTTCATTTTTTCAATTTTAGCCCTCATACTAACTGGCTTCTCAACTTCCTTTTGGTTGTCTCTATCATGAACAGTAGACACCTTCATAGCTCCAACTCCCTTAGGCTCCCACTTCTTACCTTTCACATTTTTAAACTTCACTAAGTGATCATCTTTTGATTTATTTCCAGTGGGCTCCTTAGGAGTAGTATTTTTTATGATTATCCCTACAGCTTTACCCATCCCATCATTTGTTGTCATACTTGTAGTTTGCACTTGAGCTACCATCTCTATAGTGATCCTAGCAATTTCTTCCTTTGAAGGTCTTCTCAAATTCACTAGCTCTGAGGAAGAAATCATGTTACATATCTTTTCATCAATGTCTTCATTGTCAGAAAAGACCTCTTGATGGAATAATGCCTTATTATGTCTTTTTAAACATACATTAGTTTCTTTATCAATATCAAAATCATCTTCATATCCCAATATTATCATGATATACTACATGAGGTAGTCATGTTACACCCAATATTATCATGAGTTTCTTCTTGATCATGTTCTTCAGAACCATCATCTTGGTATGCAGCTATGGACTATGCAACCACACAATGTTCTGCAGAATGAGGAGATTGGTGAGAAACACACCATGGTGTATCCTCCATGACATTCATAGAAGCCTTTTGTAAAGGATCAGGGACAACCTTGTCATTGTTTCCTTTGGCATTTGGGACAATATGTTTTCCATCTTTCCATTGGGTGTTACAAGGGTAATTTTGTAGCCTATTCTGCCTATTGAATTGAGGCTTTTCAGTAACATGAACCTTATCATTTCTGCCACTAGGTGCTTTCAAATCCTTTAGTGCATTCAACACTTTATCCAACTTGTCTTCTTCTTGCCTTTTATTTCCAACATTTCTTTCATTATCCCTTTTATATTTTTTGTCCCCAAACAACTTGGGATCATCTCTTTTACCACCCAATTTTCCTAATATTTTCATATTGTTCTCAATGTTAACAACAATCCTAAAGGCATCTCTGAGAGTTATAGGTTCTTTGTCTCTTAATAAGTATCCCATCTTGCCATCAAAAGCATTGAAATATGTGGTTAGGCAGACATTGTCATCTAACCTCATAACTTGAAACAATTTATGGATGCCCTTCTGAAATCTCATATTGAATTCAGGTACAAACTCATTCTGATTTTTCCTTATAGTGTTAAATTTATTTAACATGAAACTAGCATTAGGCCTATCACCATATTTCTCCTTGAAGCATTTCTCAAAACAATCCCATGTGTCAATACAACAATCAAGGAGTCTTTTGAACCAGTCTCTAGCATCTTCCACCAAAGACTGAACAAATAGTTTCATGACCACATCCTCATGTTCAACCTCATAGTCATTTAGCATATCAACAAATAACCTAAGGTGTTCTTCCAACAAATGGCATTATTACTAGAAAATGTAGGTATTTTGTCTCTTATATCATTTGGGAAAGCATATGGGTAGCCTGGTATTCCATCAAAGCTAATTTGCCTATACCCTTCTAATTGCATAGGTCTTATTTGAAAACTTAAACTAGTGTTCCCACTAGGATTAATATTTACATCTACATTTCCACCTACTTGTAGTTTAGGGTCAACATTTAACTTGGTAGATGTAGCAGGAATTGGATCACAAGTAGTAACATTACCAAGTGGAATATCATTAGAAGTTGTAGATGTGTGTGTGAATTTTGTACCTGTTTGTAGACACAACACTTCAGTAAAACATTAGAGGTTAGTTAAAATCAAAATCGTGCAAGTAATTGAAAACTAAACTAACCAGGTGATTTACTACCTTCTAATAGATGCAAGTATGTATTCTCAGATTGGACTGAGATCAATGACCTTGATGACACCTAAACGAAGGATTTGAATGCAAAATCTAGATATGAATTGGATGCAAATTAATCTATTTTTTTGGATTTTAGATGCAATAATATGAAAAATCTGATATGAATCTATTCTATATGAAAAATTGATATGTAATACAATTAATCTAACAATGATATGCTAAAATATGAATGATCTCACAAAGTTGTTGATTCGCAGAGAGGCTTCAATTCTTCAGATACCAATTCGCCAGCATAAGTTTACAAATTCTGAGATATGAGATTTGTTGGTGTAATTAAGTATTTACTAATTACACTTTACTTAAGTTTACTTAGGATAATGCATTTGCATATTAGTTGTCTTTGAGACACCTAGGAGTTTGCATTTCTTTTTAGCACATGGTTAGGAGAATCTCCACTTTAGGTGTGATAGTTGTCATCACATACCTCTTTGTGTGTGAGATCCACCTTTAGTGCTCTTATCACATTATCATCCTCTCATTGTTGCACATGTTTCTCATACTTTCATGTACAATGGAGGATGATCCACCTTTGGTGGACATGTGATTCCACCATGTCTAGTTGATAGCTTATCACTTGCATAACTTCTAGTTATCATGCATTGCCTATATATTGAGGCATTTCTACATTGTATGAAATCAATCTATTATCAATAATTCAATCTATTGTTCATTATTTGATCAGTTGATCATATCATATTTGTCTCTCTTGTGCTATCTCTTGAGCTTCTAGATCTTGGTTTCTATTCTTTTCCTTAGGCAAATTCTTACATGGTATCAAAGCCAAAGGAGTATTCATTGCATAGCCATTAGAGAGCGATTGATTGCTTCAACCTTTGGAGAGCCATGATATAGATCCGGGATCAGCATTTTGTGGGAGTGTTTTGAGCAAGATCGGACCTCACCATTGCATCCAGGTGGCTGTTTCCATAAATTTTGACTATAAATTTGCCTACCTTGGGCAAAAGTCAAATTTGAGGCAAATTTTTTTTACAAACCGGACCCCTAAGGCCGATCTACAAAATTGGAGCACTTTGGGCCAAATCTGACATTGCCATTACGATCAGAGTGGCCAAAAACCCCAAGATCAACTATTCATTCACCCAGATCGGACACCGTTGGTCTTAGGAAAAATATTCTCCCTCCTTGCCTCGTCGCACGGATCTGCAAAAGGTACGATTTATTTATTTTTATTGTTTTTTGCTTTTTAAATATTTTCATTTCTGAAAAATTGAAAAATTAAAAATTAAATAAAAAGGGGGGGTGTTTTCTATTTTTTGAAAAACAAAAAAAAAGTTATTGTTTTTTTTGGGCCCGCAAGCCTCTGCAATACACACTGCACTGTAGTGCGGTACTGCCACACTAACAGTGCAGTACACACTGCAGTGTGGTACTGCTCTGCAGTGCCGCATTGTGTGCGGCCCCCATAAGGGGTTTTTTTAATGATTTTTTTAAAAAGATTTTTTTTTTAATAAAATTTTTAATAGTTTTTTTTAATATGTTTTTTTTAAGTTTTTTTATAAATAAAAACTTTTGTATTATGTTTTTTATTAAGTTTTTTTAAATAAAAACTTTATGTTTTAATAAAACATTTATAATGTTTTTCTTTATTAAATTTTTTAATAAAGGTTTTTTAAATCTAAAAAATTAAAAAACAAATTGGTTTTTTTCTTTTAATAAAGTTTTTTTTGGGCTCTTTAATAAATGTTTTTCTTAAACTTATTGGGTTTTTGGAAAACAAAATATTAATAAATAAGCAAAATTGGGAACACTTTTTTTTCTTTGCCACTTGTATACCTGTTTTGCAGCGTCATCCAACTGGCAGCAGGGGGGAGGCCAATTTTGTCCCAAAGACTTCCTAGCACAAGGCCAACAGGAGGACATTTTTTCTGCAGCATTTGACAGGGCATCCTTGATGGCTTCATCTTCTTCATGTTTCCAGCTTTGCATTGTATTTGATGTTGTATGCTTTTGTATGAGCCATGTTGTACACGCACTATCATAAAGTGCCACATTTTTATTTGTACCTTGTCATTGATGACACATTTGATGTAATCCCTATGTTAGTAGATTAGGAATATCATGGAACTTGGTTCTTGAAGGTTATGCTCCAACCAATCAATGGATGCACAACACAAGTTCAAGTATACCGACCTGTCAGTTGAGTACCCAGTTGGTGCTTGCAGGTGTCTCCATGCCTCATCTCTATCATATCTTAATGTGCATTCCGTCGGTCATTCTACATCGACATTGGTACCTAATTTTGTCACACTTTGACATTCTTGGTGCAGCATTGGCTCTATTTTCTTCCTATGGAGGAGTATTGGTCAACATCTTGGACCATCTTTGCAGGAGATTCAACATTGATGGGGAGCTACTTTGTCTCTCTTCCCTATTTCCTTCCTTTGGGGGGATTCTTTATTGTATATGCATGATGTATGTCATAATAGGGGGGTCTTGATTACTCCATCCTTTCATGCATATTGTATTCATCTCTCTTTTGGGGGGAGGGTTTTTCCCATGAGGTTTTCCCTCTTTCTCCACTTTATGAGAGATTGCATTGTTCTTGCATTTTGTGCATGGGTACCTCACATGGCCTAGTAGCCGGGACCCATCTTGCATTGTGAGTTTAAGTGCATTCCCCTAAGTTGCACTTAAGGGGGGGTGTTGGTGTAATTAAGTATTTACTAATTACACTTTACTTAAGTTTACTTAGGATAATGCATTTGCATATTAGTTGTCTTTGAGACACCTAGGAGTTTGCATTTATTTTTATCCCATGGTTAGGAGAATCTCCACTTTAGGTGTGATAGTTGTCATCACATACCTCTTTGTGTGTGAGATCCACCTTTAGTGCTCTTATCACATTATCATCCTCTCATTGTTGCACATGTTTCTCATACTTTCATGTACAATGGAGGATGATCCACCTTTGGTGGACATGTGATTCCACCATGTCTAGTTGATAGCTTATCACTTGCATAACTTCTAGTTATCATGCATTGCCTATATATTGAGGCATTTCTACATTGTATGAAATCAATCTATTATCAATCATTCAATCTATTGTTCATTATTTGATCAGTTGATCATATCATATTTGTCTTTCTTGTGCTATCTCTTGAGCTTCTAGATCTTGGTTTCTATTCTTTGCCTTAGGCAAATTCTTACATGGTATCAGAGCCAAAGGAGTCTTCATTGCATAGCCATTGGAGAGCGATTGATTGCTTCAACTTTTGGACAGCCACGAACCAAATCCAGTATCAGCATTTTGTGGGAGCGTTTTAAGCAAGATCGAACCTCACCATTGCATCCGAGTGGTTGTTTCCATGAATTTTGACTATAAATTTACCTATATTGGGCAAAAGTGAAATCTGAGGCAATTTTTTTTTGCAAATCAGACCTTTAAGGCCCGATCTGCAAAATTGGGTAATTATTTTCTAATTTTATTTTTAGATCTGCATTTATTTCCATTTTTGTCAATATTACGGATCTACAATTGTTTCTATTTTTAGATCTGAAAATTTTTTCTTATTTTGGTAAATTTTCAGATTTAGAAATTTTTTTCCATTTTTGGAAATATATTTGTGGCAAAAAATTGTGGCCTCTCTGGCCTGTGATTGTAGACAGAGTTATATGTCAACACGGCAACCTAGCCCGCACAAGAAATCCAAGGCCTTGAGAATGCATGGAAAAAGCTATAAATCACTCAGATAAACTCAGGTTGATTTTTGAGTTATCAAAGAATAAAAGATAATTAATTCACAAAATCATGCAAAAATAACTTTTTAACTCAAATCAGAGTTGAGTTCAAGAGCTGAGCCTTGGTTTTATAGAAATCCAGGGCTTTGGGGATGCATGGAAAAAGCCCTAAATCACTTAGATAAACTCAGGTTGATTTTTGAGTTATCAAAGAATAAAAGATAATTAATTCACAAAATCATGCAAAAACAACTTTTTAACTCAAATCAGAGTTGAGTTCATTTTTAAAACAACTTGAATTGATTTTTGATTTCAAGTTTAACTGCTTTTTGAATGTGCATAATAATTATGAATTAAATAAATAAATAAAGTGATTTATTTCCAACTTAACTGATTTTAAAAATAAAACAATTGATTTATGGGTTAATCAATTATTAAATCAAACTTTTATTCCAAAATGATATCATTAAATATGACAACTTGCTTTAATTAATTAAATAAGAATTTAATCAATTAATATAGGAATTTTGATTTATTGTCAAATTTAAATAATAATAATTAGGAATAAATATAATTAAATGCAATTAAATAATTAAGTGGCGGTATTAAACCTAATTAATTAAATATTGAGAATATTCAATTAATCAAACTTTAGGATAAATAAGATTTATCGCCAAATAACTATTAAATTAAAGATAATTAAGATGATTAGGAATATTGCTAGGAATATTTTTTGATGCAGAATTTGAGATAATCAATTAGGATTCGATGATGTTCAAATGCGCCTTAGGTTAGGACTTTGATGTCGATTTTGTTTGATGTGTTGATATAGGAGGTTAATGAATTTATAGCCCATTTTTGGGGTATTACATTTTTCCCCTCTTTGAATTGTTGTGCGAAGCACAGTGATTCAAAGACAGTCTGTGTATGACGTTTGAAACTGATGTTTGATATTGATATTGATATGAAGCAGAAACTGATTGAAATTGATATGAAGATAATAGGTCCTGAATGACCAAAGATAATGTTAATTATAACGGCAAATGAATCGATGATTGTGAAAAAGTGTCAAAACGCCTGATTCTGAACCTTATGATTGCGAAGAAGTGAGTGACCAATTCCAGACCCGATTGTCCTTGTATTGAATCACATTGGTATCACATCTGAACCCTTCAGTTTCCGAAGAGCTAAGGAAATAACATAATTGAACCGATAGTTGCAAAAACTGATACAATTTACAAGATTAAGAGAATACTAGATTGATATGGATCTCAATGAATCTGATATGCCCCGAGCGATGATTGATTTTCCCTAAGAAATGAGGTCTTTTTGATGAATCAGCAACTAGACATGGTTGTTGTCTTGATTACTGAGGAAAGATATGATTTCAAATTCAGATTACAGACTTTGAATGATGTGCAATACCATGCCCCCTTCGGGATTAAAATTGAAATCTGACAAGAAAAGTCAGCGTTGATAGTTCAGAAGCATGTTAATTGATTTGAGAAGTGGTTAAACATGTTCGAGAATGCATTCTGCATCGTTTGGAGGTCTGAAAGACCAAGTTTGACTAGGTGTGACCATGAGTTGAACATGGTTGACCAAGTTGAAATTTTGATAGTTTGATGTAAGATAATCAATTAAGTTGAATACTAGATTTATGTGATGATGGAAGGTTGATTGTGCAAGCAATAGACCGTCCTAGGTCCAAAAATTTTAAATTACAATTTTGACATAGTAAATGATCTCAGATTTTAATTTTGATCCCGAAAATAGATTCAGAACGTCGAAATTAGCCAGGGGTGCAATTTTCATGAAAAATGGAGCACTTTTGAAAATTAGGTCAAAAGCTATATAAAGGTCAAAAGGGTCAAGTTCAATTCATTTCAACCTTTTGACTTTAGAAACTTGTGGAGCCCTTTGAGCAAAAATGGCAGATAAAACGACAGAACCGAAGGTACCTATGAGTTTGCACCGATTTGAGCACAGCCAGAGACACCAGAGACCTCAGCAGTATGGACATGCGGTAGGTGGACCTCTGTGCTTTGCTAAAATGTCAATTTTTCCATGTTTTATAAGATTTTAGCAATTTTTTCATACGTCTTTCCATTTTTGTTTTTTTGCATGCACGAAAACTCGTACGACTCTCCAGTAAGACTCGTACAAATTTTCAACAGTAGCTAGATTATCATTTTATAGGCCCCCACGACTCGTATCAGAGGGACCCATGAGTCATATGACATTTCATCGGGTCCCTCATAACTTGTACGAGGGATGCAATGTCGTGCTACTATGGTTTGTCGTTTGGTATGATGTAGAAAGTCATACAACTTTTCATGCCAGTCTAAAATGTCGTATGGAAAACAATGAGCTTAAAACTTTGTATTAGGTCAAAATTTTGATTTTTCTGATCTCTGAGCCTGATTGCTGACCTGTTAACCTACCTTCTGAAATACTGAACTGCCCCATTTCTATCCTTGTAACCTGTTCTGTGACGCAATTACTAATAGGATTCCCTATTTTTGTGTTGTGTAGGTCATTTACCCAAATGTACATGTGTGGATCTCGCATCCTGCTGTACACATTAAAATGGTGCACTTCTATGAACCATTACATGCAAGGTTGCTCAAGAATGAGGCCTCACAAAGTGGCTCATAGCTCTCTATGTATGGAGTTGCAAGATTGAAAATTACTCTCAGCTAGAGCTACAAACTCATGACCTTGCTAGTCAACCACACAATGAGAGATTCAAGTGAAGACAAGGGCAACAATGCCAATATCTCCAAGAATCCAATATGAAGATGCAATGCAATGCAACTACAATGAGAATGCAATCTAAGCTATGAAAGGAAAGTACAATGCAACTAATCTATGAAAGGAAATAGCAATGGATTACAATGCCTCCTATTTAGACTATGTGAGCTTATTCTATTGCATAAAAGGAAATCTATACTAATAATGCCATTATTATGCAACTATGAAAGCAAATATGAACTAGATGATGCAATGAAGAAATTCTTCAATGTCTTCAAACTCCAAATGCACCTAAAACCTGCAGCATAACATTAGCATAAAAACATGGATATATAAATGAAGGAGAGAGCTCTCCTTTTATAAGAAATGCAAAGGAATGGACCATGGAGATTAAGAGGCAAAAGTCTTAATCAGCGGTGGAGCTTGAAAGAGGAGCAATCCATGTGCATAAGTATCCTCCAATAGGAAAACAAGAGTTGACTTTATGTCCATATGAGACAAAAAATGCTTTTCTCCTTTTTATAAAATAAGAATAATGCTTTATTTGTGCAACTTAGGATAAGAGGAAAGGTGGGCTTTTTATTTAATCAAAAGGGGAGGAAATATTCCTTTTAAATAAATAAAGACTTAGGATAAATGATTAGCCCAAGGATAAAAATCCAATATATGATCGAAATTAAGATTTGATCAAGAAATTGATAATGTTCAAAATATTGATTATTGACCAAAATGATTCAGGATTGATAAATCAAATAAATGGGGCCCAAAGTCTAGGCGACCATTTTTGGGTGAATACACCTGCTACTCAGAGACTATGTGTGTCCTTGCCAAACCCTATGAGGGTCCACCTTACTTCCTGTGGATTCGAGCATTTGATACATTTACCTGAGATTAGGGTAAATCATGGACTTTTGACTGCACTAATTGAGAGGTTCCACTCGGAGACACAGACTTTCCATTTGCCGACTGGGGAGATCACTGTTACTCCTGAGGACGTGTACTGAATACTACGCATTCCTTTCCATGCAAGCCAGCAACTAGAGTATGTGAGTTCGGGGAACTCAGGTGTATTAGCTTTCAGACGTCCCTTTGGAGATGATACCCAAATGATGGCCTCCATTTCCTAGGAGACCTTAGTGCAGAGATATGGACAGACACACTGGCTAGAGTGCATCATTGCGGGGATGATTGGAGGTATTATCATGTATGACCATCAGCAGAATGGTCTTTTGATGGGCTGGGCCCCTATGGTAGCATGGTTGATGGCCACTCCCTCTGAGTTGGCTTGGGGTCAGTGTCTATTAGCACACATGTTCTCCGAGATGCACGAGGTAGTGTATCAAGAGAGAAAATCTTTTGCTACAGGAGCCGTAGTGTTATAGATATGGGCTTGGGAGCACATCCCAGTGTTGAGACCAGTGTGTACTTCGCAGAGGCATCCTCAGGAGCCTGTCATCTATACTTATGCCAGATATGTCATTTAGGGATGGATGGGCCATACTGAGTACTGGAGGCGATGCCTCGATGATATGACATTTGTTCACTAGAGACCCTATGTGGCCATTGAGCCTTGGCCTACTACGTGAGAGCAGTTTAGTTATTTCTTCCAGAGCTGTGTACTGATTGGGAGGTCATCCTCCACTATAGAGAGATTTTTGATTACCAAGGTATGGCAACACTATGGACGTATTCAGGATGCCCCAGAGGATTACGCTACATATGCACGGATAGGGTGCGAGATTGGACTGGGATGGACACAGAGGCTCTCTTATGCTTTGTGTTCATAGGAGTACAGTGCTATTGTTGGCAAGGATTGGGAGTATAGACCAAATGTACTTGATGCTGGTGTCACTAATGGATTCATCTCATGGCTTGCTGACCATCCTATTCATAGATTTTATGATCCCACTAAGCTGATACCCTCCATGGAGGAGGCTATGGATGTTACTGATGCTTCGATGGGACAAGGTCCCAAACCTACACAGGCTCCAATCATACACCCCACACCTTCAAGACCCAGAGTGATGGCTCCACCACAGAGACCATCAGGATAGATGAGGACCCCCCATCATACTAGTTCCACAGCAGGTAGATCTTCTAGTTCTCACAGACGGACTAGGGGAGAGGGTGGTACATTAGGTGGAGTTGGTTCAATGGATGAGGTACTTGTAACTGAGTAGGTGGTAGGTGGTGGTGTGGAATTCATAGAGGGGGATACTGGTTTTGATTTAGGTGCTGAGGTTAGACATTGTAAGTCGCAGAGAGTAGAGACCACTGATTAGGTTGCCCCGAATATTGAGATGCCAGACGTTGATCCTACTGCTCCTCCTACTCCATAGGACACTATTAGATGGCTTAGTGCACAGGTCAGGGACCTGAAGGTGCATAGTGCTTGATGGGAGGAGCGATACATAGAGGTAGATAGATAGTGGACTGAGCTGTGTACTGAGGTACAGAGGTTACAGGCAGAGGTGATTCATCAGACCTCACGGGCAGCTTACTATGTGTCCACATATTACACTATTGTTCCTGCTGCATAGAGAGTTCCCTCCTATTCACAATACATGATGGCATCTAAGGGAGCTAGAGCACCTAGAGCAGAGGTAGTACCAGATGCACCACCTCCTCCTCCACTAGGTGCAGAGGGTCAAGCTAAGAGCTGATTGATCTGTGATATGTTCTGACATTTTTGATCTGTTGATTCTGATATATTGTACTCTTTTGATCATTGATATATTGTTCTGATTCTGATAGCTCAGTTGAGCTCATTCTTTTGTACACTGTGCCAGTAGTGCACCCCTGACTAGTTCAAGATTTTTGATATATATGAGATCGATATTTTGGTTGTGACTTCATTTGTACTTGTCATGTTTTGATTTATGATGATATCATGTGATGTTTATGCTATGAGTAGAGTAGAATGTATGTATGGATATATGCAATGCAATGATTTCTTTCATATGTATGGATGTTATGCAAATGTATTTGATTATGGAAATATTTATGTATGATTTATGCTTATGCACATGGATGAATTGTAATGCAACAAATGATTATGATATGTAAATGCAATGATACACATGATATGTTTTGCAGGTATTGATGAAGACAAGTACTCAGTCTTATGTCAAAAAGGATGATTAACCCAGGAGGATAACTGCTTGCGATTCAATTGAAGAGACCTTCAAGTTAGGTTTCAGCTCTTGTTAGATTTGAAGAGATATTTGAAGAATTGTTTAAGAATTGAAGTTCATTTAACCATTGTGAGATCATGCAACATGCAAAATGCAAAGAAACATGCAATATGGGATGCAACCTAAGACCTAGGACCTAGTCATTGATCATGTGTCGGTCATTCTCATCATTGAATTTTTAGGTAACTAGATAAATCAATACAATGCCCACTAGTTATGAAACCATAGACATATGAATATCAATTTGTATGTGCAAGAATCAATACAACACCCACTAATTAGGAAATCATGGATATATGAATATTTGATTTTGTTTTCAGAATGTTGAATTAGATATAAGCACCAAGGCATAAATGCCAAGATGACTTGAATATCATGTCCATTTTGATATAGCAATTTGTATAAGCATCAAAACATAAACATCATGATGACCTGAATACACCTTGCGTTACAAACACATCAAGCAATCAAGAGATCATTCTAAATCCAATGTGAATTACTCGTAGTGACCCTTTATCATTCACATCCTTAGGTAAGATTGCATTTCACAATAGGAGAAAGAACTCACTCAAAAAGACAATAGTTAGATCAAACTTCCTTGAATTTCCTAGGTATCAATGGTCGAGGTACGCATGGTCATCCAATTCGAGATAGAGGCTCTTACAGTCCGACACGATTTCAATCCAAAATTTCCAAAGTTGTTAGATTTTCACATACAAGAAGAAGACAAAGAAAAGATTATGCCCCCAGTCATCACTCTCTAAATCCTATAAAGGACATCATTGAAGAGCTCGAAGGGACATAATATGCAAGAATCTCAATGCGAATCAGTAAGCATAGAAGGAGATAAAAGCATGTGAAAGCATAGAGTGTTTTCAATTTGTTGTTTGATTGTGTTGTTGTAGATGCCAAATCCTTTCTGGAGACGAGACTGACTGACTGACTCAAATGAATCTTCAAAGGACTCTAACTGGATATGATACGTCTAAGATACATTGGAGGCCATAGGAGATGACTTTGATTGCCCCCAAGTTTGAACATTGATAGGATACAAACGCTTGAGTTGATTGGTGTATAGACCGACTTATTGAAAATAGGAATGCAGAAACAAACCGGGAGATGTGTACAAACTAAAGCAAGATTGAAAGCTGGGAAAAACCAAGATTGCACTGATAGATGGAGCATTTTTGAAAAAAGTGGCACTCGTTTGCCAGATTTTCACCATCTTGGTAGAGATTCTATTTTTGCTACCAAGGCGCTTGTTTCCAAGTTTTCACCAAGGCACTTTTTTCTTTTTTTTGTATTTTTCATTTTTTCAATTTTTTTGTACTTTTGATATTTTTTACTTTTTTTGTGAATCATCAAGGTGCCTATTGCTAGGTTTTCACCAAGATGTTCATTTTTTTCAGGACTTTTTCTAATTTTTAAGATTTTTCAGGACATTTTACCATAGACTGAATGCCTTAGGCATAGAATTTTTTCAGATGGAGAATGTTGATTGGTTCTCAGAGCTGTTCTCCTTCAGTCATTGAGAGTTGATAGGCACCAGAGCCAAAAGTAGCAGTGATTACAAAGGGACCTAGCCAGTTGGGTTCAAACTTCCCCTTGCGTTCTTTATGTGATTGATTTTTTGGATTTTCTCTCAAGACTAGATCACCAACCTAAAATTCTTTGTGTTTGACTTTCTTGTTGTAGCCTCTAGACATTCTTTTCTAATATACTCTGAGATTATTATACACTGCTTGTCTGCGCTCATCTATTAGTTCAAGTTCTTGCAACCTAGACACTTTGTAGTCATCATCAATTACTAGACCATTCATTCTGATTCTTAGTGATGGGATTTCAACCTCAATAGGTAGGACCACTTCAAACCCATAAACTAAAGTGAAAGGTGTAGCCCCAGTGGGCATTCTGATACTTGTTCTGTAGGCCCAGAGAGCTGGATTGATCATAAGATGTCAGTCTCTTCCTATTTTATTAATTGTATGGTGCAATATTTTCAATAGATTCTTGTTAGAAGCCTCTGCTTGTCCATTCCCTTGAGGATAGTAGATAGATGACCAATGTTGTGTAATCTTGAATTTAGCACATAAATCATCTAGATCTTTGTTCTTGAATTGTCCACCATTATCTATGATTATGGAATGAGGTATCCCATATCTGCATATGATATAGTTCAATATGAACATAGATATTTGTTTTCCAGTTGCTTGTGTCAAAGGGACTGCTTCTACCCATTTTGTAAAATAATTTGTAGCTGTGATTATATGGGTATGTCCATTAGAAGAATGAGGATGTATAGCTCCTATAAGATCAAATGCCCATTGGTGAAAAGGCCATTGTGTAGTAAATGGAATTAGATCCCTCCCTAGAGCATGAATTAAGTTGCCATGCACTTGGCACTTTTGACAATTCTTAGCAAACTTGATAGACTCTTTCTTCATTTCAGGCCAATAGTACCCAGCCCTAATAAGTTTTTGAGCTAGTGTTAAACCATTTGAGTGTGACCCACAAATACCATCATGGACTTCCTCTAATGCACGTTGAGACTCTTCCCGTTCTAAACATCTAAGTAGTGTACCATCTAGACCTTGTTTGTACAGATCGTGACCAATGATGAAATATCGGGAGGCATTACAGATAAGGTATCTCTTTTCATGGAGGTTGAAGGTATCAAGAATTATTTGGTCTTGGAGATATGAAAATAGGTTTTTGTATCTGGATGAATCATGACCAACAACAGTGCAGATCATGTAGGTTTCAGGGGAATCATATGCAGGATAAGATAGTGCTTCCACCAGGAACTCGTAGCGTAGCTCATGTTCAGGCTGCTGTAATAAAGTAGATAATGTTGTCATTGCATCGGCAGCCTTGTTCTTTGTTCTAGGTATTTTCTCAAATGTGATAAATAGGAAATACTTATTTAGATCATCTACCATTCTCTTGTAAGGAATGAGCTTTTCATCTTTAGTTTGGTACACATCATTGACTTGATGGATAACAAGTTGAGAGTCTCCATGAATGTGTAGCTCTGTTACTCTCCATTCAATTGCTATTTTCATACCATTCAAAAGGGCTTCATATTCTGCAATATTTTTTGTGCAAGGGAACTTTAATTTGAATGCTTTTGGGATTGAGTATCCTTGAGGAGTTATGAACAATATGCCCGCTCCTGATCTATTCTGTGTATAGGAGCCATCAAAGAATAACTGCCATTCTCTAGAAGAAAGATCCATGATAGAGGAATCTAGAAATTCCATTTGCATTGGTGTATCATCAATCATAGGTGCATCTACTAGTTGATCAGCAATAACCTGTCCTTTAATAGCTTTTCATTCCACATATTCAATGTCGAATTCACTTAAGAGCATGACCCATTTAGCTAATCTACCTATGAGGGCAGCTTTTCTTAGTAGGTACTTGAGTGGATCAATCTTAGCTACCAATTGTGTGGTATGAGCTAACATGTAGTGTCTCAGTTTCTGTGATGCAAAGATCACAGCTAGACAAGCTTTCTCAATCATTGAATAGTTCTTCTCATATGTGACCAATGTTCTATTGATATAGTATATAGCTCTTTCCTTTTTGTTCTCATCATGTTGTGCAAGCAATGACCCCAGTGATTATCTTTAGTGGAGACATATAAGATCAAAGGCTTCCCTAGAATGGGAGGCATCAAGATAGGAGGATTTGATAGATACTTCTTGATATGATTAAAGTTGTTCTCACATTCTTCATTCCATGCAAAGGTCACACCTTTATGTAATGTTTTTGTAAAAGGTTTTGATATGTCTGCTAGCTATGATATAAATCTTCTGATAGATTGAACTCTTCCTTGCAATGTCCTCATTTGACTAATATTATTTGGAGGTTGCATTTCCATGATAGCCTTTACTTTAGCTGGATCAACTTCAATGCCCTTCTTTGAAACTATGTATCCTAAGAGCTTTCCAGAAGTGACACCAAAAGCACACGTCTTAGGATTTAGTCTGAGACTAAATTTTTCCATTCTATCTAGTATTTTGCTCAAGTCATTTAGATGTTCAGCTCTAATCATAGATTTTGCTAAAGTATCATCAACATAATCTTCCATAGTCCTATGCATCATGTCATGAAAAATAGATGTCATGGCTCTTTGATATGTAGCACCAGCATTCTTAAGCCCAAATGGCATGACATTCCAATAGAAGGTGCCCCATGCACATGTAAAAGTAGTTTTCTCTTGATCCTCTAGAGCAATTTTTATTTGATTATACCTAGAAAAACCATCCATTAAAGAATACATCTCAAATTTTAGGTAATGGAAAATCATCCTTAGGGCATGCTCTGTTTACATCTCTAAATCTGTGCACACTCTGATTGATTTATCTGGTTTTCAAATAGGTACAATATTAGAGATCCATTCTGCATAGTCAATAACTCGGATGAATCTGGCTTTTAGGAGCTTCTCTAATTCAGCCTTTACCAAGAGTGCAACATGAGGATGCATCTTTCTCAATTTTTGCTTGATAGGTTTGACATTTGGAGCTATAGATAAATGATGCATTATAAGATTAGGATCCAACCCTAGCATATCTGACTATTTCCATGCAAATTTGATCTTCTTTTCTATTAGGAATGTTGTAAATTTTTGCTTCTCTTCCTCTGATAAAGATTGTGCCACATGGATCAACTGTGGTTCCTCTGTTATTCCCAAGTTGATGGATTGAGTGGGCTCAATTAGAACTGGAGATCTATCATGTAAATGACTCGGAAGGATATTAAATATCTCATCCTTAGGTGCCTCAGAGAGGTTTTCACCTTTAGATACGTCTTTTATTTTTACTTTTGTAGGTTCTGAGACTACCACAAAGTGGTTTTCACCCTTAGAACTCCTTTTCTTTTTATTCTTATTCTTATTTTTCTGACTAAGATACTTGATGTCTGACTCCGTCATGCTAATGCTCAGTTCACTGATGGAAGTACTCATAGGCTCAATTGCATTGAGGTAACAAGCAAGTGCATAGTCATTTGGGAAGGTATAAATACCATGGCTCAGATTTGTGGAGGTTTGATCAATAAGGTCTGGATATTGGATAGTCAAAGTGGGGAAAGATTGGGAGATAGTGTTTACGGATATGGATCTATCATCATTGGTCCTAACCCGATGCTCAAGTTCAAAGGTGATATTAAAACTTAAGACATTCAATTCTTGAATAGGCTCAATGTCATTGTGATAGTCCACTTCAGCCACAGGTGGATCAAACTTGATAAGTTCATCATTTCGCTCTAGACTTACATTGGGTTCAGGTGCATATTGGTGAATAACATCAACATGTTTCTCTGTAATAAGCTCATCTTCTTCTGGAATGGCTCCCCATTCATAGTCATTAGATTCTTCATCTATGCCTCTAGGAAATCTAAGAACATGAGTAAAGTCAAGATGAATACCCCAAGAAGGGTTACCCTCATATTCTGATTTGAATTCATACTCATGGGAATCTATCTCAGAATAACTACCACCTGCCTCTTTGTCTATTGGATTGTCTTCGATATTAGTTGGTTCTTGTGTGGCAACTATCTCTTGATTGATAGTAGGTTCTTATGTTTCTACTACATTAATTCTTTTTATTGGATCATCTTCAGCTTCAAGGAGATATGTGATTTCCTTAGGCAAATGCTCATAAGGGATAAGTTAAGAGCTGTCTAAATCACTATTTGATGGTTCAGTTTCTTCCTTCTTAAGAAGAGGTTCTCCTAGTGCGATCTACTCTAAGACATGAGAACAATTACCTTTGAGGTGGAAGGGTTTCTTTTTAAATCCTAAGCCAACTGTATCCTTGTTTTCCCTACCAATATGTGAAATAGGTGTTATAAGACCTTCTCCTCTGACTCCTAGAGGTCCTTTACCTGAATATCCCATCTTAGCTATTAATTTATCTCCTAGACCATATGCCTTAGAAGGGATTTTGGATACTGTAGAGTCACTAGCTTGAACAACTTGAGATTCGAGTTCATCTTTGTATAGCCATGCAAGCACAGCTTCATCCTCTTCAAATTCTTGTTTAGACACTTGCTCTGCTACAAAATTCTTTTTATATGCCTCAAGAGGTTCTTTAGAGTCTGGTTTGGACTATTTTAAAGATTGTCCATAAGACTTAGGTGAGATAGGGAGAGATGTCAAAGATAAGACTGGCTCTATAGTGTATTCTCCCATACTATTTTCTTTGATATTGACCTCTTTTGCAATGTATTCCATTTTAGATGTGGATGCTTCTTTAGTTGGCTCAATGGAAGATTCTCTATTATTAGGCACAAGTTTATCTGCACTTTCTTTCAATGTATTGCAAGTGGTGGATATGTCTGTTAGAATAGTGACCTCTACTCCTTCATAAAGAAATTTCAAGCATTGGTGAAATGTAGAAGGAATAGCCTTCATCTCATGTATCCATGGTCTCCCTAGAAGGATGTTGTAAGCCAAAGGTAGATCAAGAACTTGACATATAGTATCTCTAATAACTGGACCTACTCTAATAGGTAATACAATGGTTCCTTTAGAAGATCTTTCTTGTTCATCATAGGCTTTTATAGTTATTTTCTTTCTAGGATCAATAGCCAATTCTGAAAATCCCAATTGTGTGACCAAGCTATAAGAACAAATATTTAGGCTAGCACCACCATCTATCAACACACGTTTGACCCTACGGTTTTGGATCAAGACTTCTATATGCAAGGGCTGGTTATGTGGGTGACTCAAGGAGTTGTCATCTTCCTCTGAAAAGGAGATATATTGTGGAGATGTAAGATTTCCAACCATAGTCTGGAACCTATCTAAATCAAGGTCATCAGGAACATTGGATCCGAGCAAAGCTTTGTCTAGAATAGCTCTATGAGCTGGAGATATCTGAAGAAACTCAAACATGGAGATTTTTGCATTAGTGTGTTGGAGTTGTTGAACAATTCTATAAGATGTTGGCCTCGTATCTTAAGGATTGGAAGATTTAGAAATAGCCTTCTGTTTGGAAGCGAAAGAAAGATTGAAGGGCATCTTAGGGACATTTGATGAATCTAGGATTTGTCCGTTCAGATGTGCCTGAGCTTGTGATCAAGTCACTGCATTAGCTGAAGTATGATCTCTATCTCTTCGCACAATTGTGATGACATTGCAATGCTTAGAGAGACAAGGTTCAACCATATTGATAACAACATTATTTCCAGGGTAAGCATAATTGACCTTTGCCCCCATATTAGGCTGAGAAGATGAAACTTCTTGACCATGTTTCAGAAATGGTTATGTGAATGTTGTATGATCATTATTTCTCTTATGATTGTCAATTGTGATGTCTCCTTTATCAATAAGATCTTGAATAGTATGTTTCAAGCGTAAGCAGTGATTAGTTTTGTGACCTTTACCCTGATGGAAATCACAGAATTCATTCTCTCTCCACCATTTTGGTTTAGGATCAGGATCAGATTGTCAGATTTTAGGCAAAGAAATGATGTTATTGGCCAATAGAGTTCTCATAGCTAATTCTAAAGATTCTCCAAGAGGAGTGAACTTTTTTTTATTATCAGAGGAAAAAGATTTGTATTCTAGCTTCTTTTGAGATGGTTCGAACACCTTTTGCTCTGAAGCTTTGATGGCTTGGGTGCCAATAGTTAGATTGAAAGCTGGTGCCTTTGATGGGGCATGGATAGTATCAACAACACCATCTGTGACAATGCCTTTATTCTTGTTCCAGTTTTTGTTCTTGTCTTTAGAACTGGATCCTGATTCGTACTTGTCCTTTTGAAGTGTGATTTCTCCTTTTTTCACAAGTACTTTTTCAATTTTGATCACATTGTCTACCATCTTATCAAAAGATGTATGATCTTTCATTTGTAAAGGGTAGTTGATTTCTGGGATAAGATTATTGATGAAGATTTCTAGTTTCTCAGTTTCTAGAATAGGCCTAGCATATAGAGAGAATTTCTTCCTCCATCTTTTGAGAAATGTCAAGAATGGTTCACCTAGATATTGCTTGAGATTACAGATATCAATCATGGTGACTGGATGTTGAATGTTGTAGGAGTATTGCTGATAGAACAATTTGATCAACTCCTCAAAAGTTTTGATAGTAGAAGATAATCTAGAGAACCAATGAATGGCTGCTCCTCCCAGAGATCGAGGAAAGAGATGCATAAGATAGGTTGGTTCGTGCATGAACTCCATAGATTGTGTACAAAATTCTCTGACATGATCTTAAGGATCTGAGTGTCCATCATACTTATCATATTTAGGCATCTCCACTCTTTTCAGGAATGGTGGCATGTACAAGTCTTTGTCAAATGGAAAAGGACATAGGGCCTCCATGGAGAACTCCTTGGGTTCCTTTTCTTTCTCAAGGTTATTAAGTTTGACTTGCATGGCATGCATCTATTTCATCATAGCTGTGAGTGGAGTTTCTTCCTTATGTGTAATGATATCTTCAACATTAAAGTTGGGAGGGAGTTTAGCTCCTTGATGAGCTAATTGTAAAAAGTATGCTTCTCTATCCTCTTTCAAGAAATGATTCATCATTCATTTGAAGTTATCATCATTTTGATATTGAGCGATTTCTTTAGGTGTGGGTTCTTGATCTGCACCATGTTGAGATTGAGCTCTTTGAGAGCCAAAGTTTGTCCCTACTTGAGACATGGTAGGAGTTCTCCCTGGGATAGATTGATGTGGAGTTTGTTGATTACCTCTGTGAGTTGATGAAGGAGGAATGTAACCAATTTTTAATTGAAGATTACCAGTATCGTCATCTTCGTAAAGACCAGAATTGTAGAGTTGCTCAAGAGTTGGACTTTGGATATGAGTCAAAGGTAAAGTATGAGATACTTCCCTAGATTTCTTGTGAGAGCAAGCTCTAGTTTCCACCATTAACCTTGGGTGAAACAAAAGAATATGATGAAGACAACTGAAGAAGGATCTGATTCAAGAAGATCAAATGATGAAACCTTGTCAAGGTTTGATTGATTGAAGCTTGGATTAGATGTAAATGAAGGAGACTATGCCCTAGATGTATGGGTAGATTCCCAAAAGATAGCGGACATGAGTTCACAACACTTAGCCCTTTCGATGATTGATTAAAGATTGATAGTTATGACAAGGTTTTGACACAAGATGATAAAGACTCAAATCGATTAAACAGAAGGCTAAATCGGATTCAAAAAGCCACTTTAGGAAAATGATTGGATTCTCAGTATTTGCTACTCTATTCCTGACACAGTGATTTGTTTGATAGATTCTGGAAATAGGCTGGGAAATCTAGGTCTCTTACAGTTTTGACAACTTTCTGACAACTTTTCAAAATTTCTCAAATGACTTTCTACAGGCTTGTACGACAGTGAGTATAGCATGAAACAACAATTGCAAAACTCGTACAACTATTGCAAAACTCGCACAACAGTTGATTGCAATAATTTTGACTTTTTTGAATTGACTGGCAACAAAACTCATACAATAATGTACCATATACCATACGACAATCTTAGGGTTCTGAAATGACAATATCCAAAAGTCGTACAACTTTCTGACTTTACAAAATGACTATTGACTCCAGAAAGGTGTTTGACATCAGATTTTGCAATGTTTCAAATTTCTAGTTTCAAATAGTTCACAAAATTGTCTATCCAGATTTGAAGATTGTAGCAGATTGATTCGTTCTTAGTAACCAGATAGATAAACAAGCATGCAAAATAGCAAGCAAGTGATTTCAAGCACGTCTGAAAACAATGAATAGGGGACAAAGCAACCTTGCGCATGAACAATCAAGTGACTGAATTGTACTAATCCCTAGGAGTGCTAATAGTGTATGTTCCAAAAAGTTTTGCAATAACGCACATATTCCTAGAAAAATGAAAATTTGGCCTCACTAGGGTTTTTAGTAATGGTCTGACTCTGCAACTTTTATGATCTCAAGAGGGAAAACTCCAATCCAGGCACACCAGGGTTTTAACACAGTCCGAGAACTTAATCTTCAGGATCTGCTAGGGAGATCTGACAGCCCAACAAGAGACCACACCTGTGGAGATTTCTTACACAAGGACATTTATATAGCGGTTGTCACTACCATGGCAAAAATGGCTATTACCGCTTGAGGTTCCGTCAATGTGGTTGACCCAATTAAGGGAATGTCCACTGTGGTTAACCCTCTCTAAAGGTGACTCACAAAATATACCACATGGAGACTGGTTCCAGATTCAAGGATCTGAGTTTCTGGTACTACCCAAAAAGGGAGTAGAGCATAATCCTCTAGCCTTTTCACTTTTAACCCAAACAAAGCAGACAGATTAATCCGACATGCTAAGACCAAGATTATCTCAGAAAGATCTATGATGTCAACCACTCATGATCTATCAACCTCTTCAGAGAGAGAATGTATCAATCAGAAGCTGAAGACACACAAATCTAGTAAAACGTGAGACTCTCTCAGTATCCTCCCTACCTACAAGGGTTCCTTCATTGAGAAGAGTTTCACTGGAAACCCACTCTCTCAAGAGCCATGAATAGTGTTCATAGGGCCTATTTACTATGTGTAACAAAGATGCTGAAAAGAAAATCTATGTTCATTTTTATAGCCCAAAATGAAATATGTGATATGAAAGCAATAAAGGTCACACAAGCTTGACACGCAAGAGTTCTTTTTAATTCAAATCAAAATGTTATCAGCTGAGAAGATTACCTGAATTCCTCACAACGCGCTTAGTATATTATTACCTATTTTTAGCAATTCTCACGCTTTTTCCCAATCAAATCAGCAAAAATCAATCAGAAACAACAAATTTCAATCGTTAATGTTAGCTGTTAGTCCAAATCAGAAAAACAAATCTGGAAAACTGCCTGAAAAAGTGAAACGACAATTGAAACCTAGCACTAAAACTCATACGACAGTGGGTCACCCACTAGACGACAGTCCAAAAACTCGTACGACACTAGGTACCAAATCATATGACAATAGAGATTCCAAATGACACTTTGATCCTGATGGTACGATCCTTGATCAAATAAACTATCGTACGACAATGGGTATCTCCTGGTATGAGTTTCTGACAAAACTCGTATGACAACCATATGGACAGAAATTAAAAATCGTAGCTTGGAACAAAAAATGTCAAGAAGATGATAGAAATTGCTAGAAATTGAATGGAAACCCATTTCAGGGCCCCACAATGGGCGCCAAAAATGTGTGTGTGAATTTTGTACCTATCTGTAGACACAACACTTCAGTAAAATATTAGAGGTTAGTTAAAATCAAAATCATGCAAGTAATTGAAAACTAAACTAACCAGGCGATTTACTACCTTCTAATAGATGCGAGTATGTATTCTCATATTGGACTGAGATCAGTGACCTTGACGACACCTAAACAAATGATTTGAATGCAAAATCTAGATATGAATTGGATGCAAATTAATCTATTTTTTTGGATTTTAGATGCAATAATATGAAAAATCTCATATGAATCTATTCTATATGAAAAACTGATATGCAATACAATTAATCTAACAATGATATGCTAAAATATGAATGATCTCACAAAGTTGTTGATTCACAAAGAGGCTTCAATTCTTCAGATACCTATTCGCCAGCATAAGTTTGCAAATTCTGAGATATGAGATTGAAGAGTTGAGCCTTGGTTTTATAGAAATCCAGGGCTTTGGGGATGCATGGAAAAAGCCATAAATCACTCAAATAAACTCAGGTTGATTTTTGAGTTATCAAAGAATAAAAGATAATTAATTCACAAAATCGTGCAAAAGCATGCAAAAACAACTTTTTAACTCAAATCAGAGTTGAGTTCATTTTTAAAACAACTTGAATTGATTTTTGATTTCAAGTTTAACTGTTTTTTGAATGTGCATAATAATTATGAATTAAATAAATAAATAAAGTGATTTATTTCCAACTTAACTGATTTTAAAAATAAAACAATTGATTTATGGGTTAATCAATTATTAAATCAAACTTTTATTCCAAAATAATATCATTAAATATGACAACTTGCTTTAATTAATTAAATAATAATTTAATCAATTAATGATAGGAATTTTAATTTATTGTCAAATTTAAATAATAATAATTAGGAATAAATATAATTAAATGTAATTAAATAATTAAGTAGCAGTATTAAACCTAATTAATTAAATATTGAGAATATTCAATTAATCAAACTTTAGGATAAATAAGATTTATCGCCAAATAACTATTAAATTAAAGATAATTAAGATGATTAGGAATATTGCTAGGAATATTTTTTGATGCAGAATTTGAGATAATCAATTAGGATTCGATGATGTTCAAATGTGCCTTAGGTTAGGACTTTGATGTCGATTTCGTTCGATGTGTTGATATAGGAGGTTAATGAACTTATAGCCCATTTTGGGGGTATTATAGTAGATGGCATACCTATTTCAGTAGTAGATGGTCCAAGAGTGTTTGCAAATGAAGCCTTCAAGGACTGGATCTTCCTTCTTTTTTCTACAATGGAGGCTTCAATTTCAGCCTTCTCCAATTCTCTTGCTAGATCATCATCTTCCTTCCTTTTCCTTTCCATCTCTGTATCTTCACTTGAAATAGGTGGTGGAACTTTTTGTATTGCCGCTAGTTCATTTATTTGAATCGCCACCATCTTTTTTTTTCCCCTTTCATTAGCAACAAAAGTAGGTCTGGTAGTTTTACCTTTATTTTTATCTTGAGGCTCAAGAGCATAACTTTGGACCTGTCTGAACATAGGACCCTCCTCTTCAAACTCATGGTCTTGCAACAAACGTTCCTTCTCTCTCCTCAAAGCATCAAGATCACCAAAAATTTCATGTTGCAAAGATTTAGGAGCAGAAGCAACCATTTTGTTTCTCTCCTTTAGCCCATTGATCTTTTGTATATGGCATCTTGCTCTGCTAACTGTAATCTCAATGCACCCAAATCATTTGGATCTATCATAATATCTTCAGAGCTTGATGACACATCCATATCAGTGGGAATTTGATATGGGAAATGGACTCATCTTGGTCTCATGGGTTGCCTTCTAAACATATCTTCACTTGGATCAAGATTTGGCCCAAAGCCTCTTTCTCTTGCCCGCACATCTTGACCTACAGGTAATGAGACTTTATCTTGAAATAATGCCTCTAGGGTATCATAAAAATTATCTCTAGAGAGGCAACTATCAAATTTAGAACTTTTATATTGTGATTCATCTTCATTGGAGGATGCATGTGGTGCCATATTTCTAGCATTATTTTGTTCTCTTACAATGGCACTAGTAGATTCCTCATCTCTCCTGATCCAGCTTTTCTTTCTTGATCTAGGTAATTCTTCTAGAATAACCTCTAGATGCTTTTTGGCAAAAGCCCTAGTATTCCTTCTTTTGTCCATGGTTTGTAATTTTTAAACATTGGTTCTTAACCCTTTGAGTCACCACCCACCTAAATGGGAATATCTTAGGAAACAAACCCTGAGAAGCTTAAAATAAAAACACAGACTGAGACAGGAGAAACATACAAATATGCTAAAATTCCTTTTAGCCTTAGACTCTCCCCAGCAGAGTCACCATTTTGTTGGTTTCCTTTTCTTTCTACTTGCAGATTTACAATATGATTGACAAACTAATGTCACTGACTCTATCACCACTCCAAACTCTACAAGGAAAAGGGCCAATTAACAAGGATCAACTATATGATCCTCCTACACTTTGAGCTTTATGCTCAGGTGAGTATATCTCTAATTCACTTCTTAAAGAAATCATCAAATATTATACATTTATATCCTTGAAATACTGATTTAAAGATTTTATAATTTGTAAGTTTGATTGATGATGGAGAACTGCTTCCTGATAATGGACCAGTGTCTTATCCTAGGGCACAGAGTCACAAAAAACATACGTCAACTAAAATCCTAACTCAAACACATCCAAATCTAGAATAAGTGCTTTGCCTATTATTCCTCTCACTCTCACACCTGGACATCAAATTCTCATTTAACCATGAATTCTCTAAGACTATCTTTAAGGATTTAATCTTGACTTTGGCAAGAACTCAAAGACAAGTTCACAATATACTTTGTATATCATACATTAACTCACTTTGTAACATTAACATATAAGAATTCAGGACCAAAGCAAGAAGACATACACAAATCTAAGATTGGAATTCAAGTGTATTCTCATTTAAATATGTAGAATCAATATATTAAAGAAGGACAAAATGCTAGAGCAAAACCCTAAATCCAAGCTCTCTCTATTCAATTCCCAAATTGACCATTTTATGCACCTTAAAATGGTTGCCTAGACTTTGGGCCCCCATTCATCGATTTATCAATTTCATGAATCAATGCTTTGCAATATTTTCAATTTAAATCAATTTCCTTGATCAAATCATAATTAATTTAATTATTGTAATACTTTCTAAGGTTTGATCATTTTATCCTAAGCCTCATTTAATTAAAAGAAAACTTCCCTTTTAATTAAATACATCATCTTATTAAAATAAAATTCCTCTTTTAATAAAATCCCCACTTAAATCTCTCTTTGTGTTGAAAAAGGAAATAAAAATAATAAAATAAATAAATAATAATCCCTTTTTCTCTCCACTTTGAATGCACATACTTTTAAGTGGTGGGCCTTTTTCATCTTTTTGCCTCTTAAATAATCTTGAGCACATGGATCAACCAAGATTTAATCTCCACCATTGCTCATTTTTTTTTGCCTCTTAATCTTGACCATCCAAGATTCTTTATAAGGAGCCCTCTCCTCATTTGAGGATAGAAGATTTTAGGTATTGTTATGTTGTAGGTTTGGAGAGAAATTTTAGAGAAGATTCTTGAGCACTTGATCTTGGATATTGAAACTTTTCTCTTCTTGTCTTTTTCTCTCATGCCTCCATGGCAATCCATTTAGATTAATCTTGCATTTGCATATTAGATTAGATTCATATTTCCTTTCATAGAATAATCTTGCATAAGCATTTCCTTTCATAGATTAGTTTTCTTTTATGCATTGTTATCATTTAGAATAGCTTTCATTTTCATTTGCATGCATACTTGATGATCATGGAGACTAGCATTCTTGTTTTTTCTCTTTGAATCTCTCATTTTATGGTGTACTTTCATGGGCACAAACTAGGTCTAACTGAGGGCCTCTATTACAAACCCTTGCACTCCATGAATAGAGAGCTATGAGTTGCTATTTGAGACCTCATTCTTAAGCAATCTTGGATATAATGACTCATAGAAGTGTGTCAACATTTTAGCACACATTTTTGGTGCCCACCATGGGGCAGAAAATTGCATTTCTTGCCTCATATTATTTTATTTTATTTTTTGATGATTTTTGTGCATTGTCAATACTTCTATGTGTCTCTGGTATGGATTCTCATGCGAGGTTTCCTATTGTATCACGTGAAGATTTTATGGCACTAGCATTTCTGCACGTGACCCTGTGTATTATCTCACGTGACCCTATGTACTATCTTGCACGGCCCTGTGTACTGTCTCGCACAAAATTTTGGGAATAGAGACCTAAAATCTATAGATTTACTTTTTGCTTACTATTTTATGACATTTAATGCTTGCTATGATTGTTTCCCTGATTCTGATTGCTGAGGCAACATAGCATTGGATTGCAGATCTTTGGACCTAAGGTGAGTTGCTATAATCTCTATAACATTTGGACTTTGGAATATAAAATGAATCTCTCATGTGTCTAGCTTGAGTGTTTATTGCTTTCATAGATCACACTTCAATTTTGGGCTCTAAAAAGAACATAGATTCACTTTCTTGCATATATGTTTCACATAGTAAATAGGCCCTATGAACACTATTTGTGGCATTCTTGAGAGAGTGGGTTTCTTGCGAAGCTCTTCTTGACGATAGAACCCCTTGTAGGTAGGGAGGATATTATTACTATCTCACGGTCTTGCTTGGTTTTGTCCTCAACATTGATCAGTACGTTCTCTCTTAGACCCTCTTAGAGAACTCGGTAGACATTATTGTTGACATTATGAACCTTGGTGAGGTGGTTTAAATCTTCCTTGAATCTAAACTAAGTCCCCATGTGGTCCTTTTTGTGAGTCACCTTTTTAGAGAGGGTTAACCATAGTGGACATTCCCTTTATTGGGTCAACCACGTGGATGGAACCTCAAGCGATAATAGCCATTTTTGCCATGGTAGCAATAACCGCTATACAAATATCCTTGTGGAAGAAATATCCATGGGTGTAGTTTCTTGTTGGGCTGTCAGATCTCCTCAGCATCTCTAATTGATTAAATTCTCAAAATGTGTCAAAACCTCGGTACACCTGGATTGGAGTTTGCCCTCTTGAGATCACAAAAGTTGCAGAGTCAAACCATTACTAAGAACCATAGTCAACCAAATTTTATTTTGCTAAGACTATATGCGTGATTGGAAAAACATTTTAAGAACATACACAAGTAGAATCTTTAAGGAGTAGCATACTAAGTCACTATTCTTGTTCATGTCCAAGGTTGCTTTGTCCCTTACTCATTGTTTGAAGACATTTTTTGCTTGATCTCCTTGATTGTTGTCATGCGTACTTGATTGATGATAAAAATCTATTGATGTATTTACCTGATCTTTTAAAACAAACAAAAATTGAGTTCCTAAGTTTACAAACTTGCCATCAAGTGGTCTGATCCTATTTTATTGCTTGGCTCTGTGCACATTCTCGCGTGAGCCTGGCATTTTCTCACGCAAGATTTCATTTTCTCATGTGGTCCCTAGCATTTCTTCATGTGGGACTACATTCCCTCATGTGAAACTGTCCCCTAGTCTGTCAAAATAGTGAGTTGATTCCTGTCCTTTTCATTTTTCCTTGGTCGATCCGGATTATAGTAGGTCACTTACCTCACTATTGGAAGCCTCTTTGCACCTTGGGTTCCTGTGTCTTGACCTCTTGGATTAGTATTCTTTGATTTCACAAGTGACCTTGCTTGGAGTCGATAGGTTAGAAATCATCCTTGTTGAGAAAGTAAACCTTTAGATTATTTGATAACTTGCTTGGAGAGTTTTAGTAATCTCTTGTCCAAATTCACTTCCATCCAAAGTCAAATTCAATCGAATATAATTTGGGTAAATCATCCTCCTGATCCATATGTGTTAGGGTATTCACTCATTTATTGGGCACCTCTGTGGTAGTATTGGTTTATGCCTCTTGCAAAAATTATATCTTATCATCTCTCTTTTGGACAATTGAATGCTTTCACTATCCTAGTTTAGTTCCAACATTTCCTAGGGTCATCTTATCACCTAGGGTCTTTTCTTTCATGTCGGTTACAACAAGGTATCAAGTAAATCAAGGAAAATGACCTCAAGTAGTCTTTGACCAATTACCCTTAGTTCAAACTTGCCAAAAACGTAAGGGAAAAGAGCCCATCTTTGATCAATCTCCTAGGAATACCCCAGAAGTTTGGTTTGACCCCAAAAGTAATCTTAGTGAGTTGAGCACACCCTTAGCACCTTCTCATTCAGATATGGATATAAGTTACACAATGACTCAAAGAGAGAGGGAAGATAGGGATAAAAGTCTTGACAACATATTTGAAAGGCATAGAGATACCATTCTGTTCGACAGTTCCTCTAATGAAAATCAACCAGTTTCACCCCTTATCTCAACCAGATATTTGGATGCTCACCAAAGGATTGAAAGGGAAATGAAGAAGTCCTATCAAGAAGAGTAGTCACAACATGGTAGTCAAGATGATGAACCTTATGATACTCATGTGAATGTAGCATATACCAATGACTTGTTTAAACATTCAAGACCAAGTTCACCACTCCAAAAAACTTTAAGATACACAAGTGAAAGACTCAAGAGGATTGAGCATGAAAAGAAAGCCTTCCTAGATGAACAAGATGCAAAGGAAGATAATTTTAGACTCCTAGAGTCGGAAAGACAAGCCTTATTGGAAATAGAAAGGAGAGCCACACAAGAAGAGAAAGATAGACTCTTGGCTCAACAACTCAATGATCAATACAACAACATGTGTGTTGGTGGTGGAAACAACTCTCCTCCATCGACTCCTAAGACTCCACAAAGTAGAAGGTATTCAAGATCACCTTCACGATCTCCTAGCCCTAGAGGAAGAAGGGCTTCACAACAAGAACATTATAGGAGACAAACACCTCCTAGGAACTTAAAACAACCTTCTCAACATGGTTCACAATATGGGGGTAGTAGCTCAAGTTTTGACCTCAACTCCCAAGACTTCATGAAGATACAACAAGAACCACTCTTCCAACAGTATGTGGAGAGATACTTGGAGCAAAACAAAGATAAGTTCCTAGAGAGTTTAATCAACAAAGGTGCTAGGGTCCCCTATAATTTTGATGTGGACAAGAAGATCAAGAAACAAGGTCCATCCCAAGAAGAAGAGATCAAGAAACTTAAGCATATGATGGAAAAGGTGTTGGCACCCAAGAGTGCATTCTTGCTTGATTCAATTTGTCCTAATCCTTTTGACAAGAGTGTGAGCATGAAAGACTTTCCTAGAAAGGTTGAGATCCCTCCATATGACAAGTATGACAGTAATGAAGATCCACATGATCATGTGGGTTAGTTTTATATTATGAGTTTTGAGTTCCATCAAGATGACTTGTTCCTCATGAGATTGTTCCCAAGGAGTCTTAAGGGTCAAGCGATGGAATGGTTCACCAACATAACTCCCCCCATCAAGACTTTCAAAGAGCTAGTCCATAGATTTGTCCAACACTTTGCTTACAACCTTTCAAGATCTGTCACCATGTTGGACTTGTGCAACTTAAAGCAACATCAAGGGGCATCCTTTGTACATACTTATTGATCCTAAAAAAATCCCAAAAAAAGGGTATATTGTCAAAAATTCTAAAAATTAGAAAATGTCCTAAAAAAATGATCATCTTAGTGAAAACCTAGCAATAGGTGCTTTGATGTATCTCAAAAAAATTATATATTCCACAAATACCAAAAAATAAAAAAATTCAAAAAATTCAAAAAAAATAGAAAAAGTGCCTTGGTGAAAACTTGGAAATAGGTGCCTTGGTAGAAAAAATACAATTTTTTTTTTATAAAAAGTCCTGAAAAAAAAATAAAAACTACAATAAAAATCCAAGTGGTGAAAACCTGGAAATGGGCACTACTTGAGGCCTTTGCACCCTTGTTTCTCAGCATGCGTCCTCGACACTTAGCCTTTCTCCATCATGCCTTGTCCTTGTTGCCTTGGTTTGAAATTGGTCTTTGTCTTTGTCTAGTGGGGCATAACTATGTTAGCTTTGGTCTCTTGGATGCGTTAGTCTTTAGGACACCTCGCAAATTATGTTTTTCAACACAACCCTACATCGAGTTTTTTTTTACACTTATCGGTTTGGTCTTACCTAGTTTTGTCATGTGATCTTACCTGCTTGCAAGCATTCAATCCATATCCTCGGAACTCAGTATCAGTTAACACACTTAAATTTTTAAATGCAACACTTAATGCTTGAGCCATGTCATGATCTTTTCTTTGTGTGTTGACTGTTATTGATTTTTGTTGAGTGTCCTTGTCTAATAAGTCTCTTCGAGATGCATAGCTAGAGGACTTGGGGCATGGGGCATGTTTTTCTTTGCTTTCTGCTTGTGGGTGTGGTCTTGAACCTCTTGAGTGTCTCTTGTTGTTCCCTTGAAACACTTGGGAGATTTGAGGCATCATCCTTGACTATTTTTGCACAATTGTTCTTATGGTCATCCTGGCATTTGTGCCTTGATGCAAGAGTGGTTTTGCTACATTAAATTGGGTAAGCTAACATTGAAATCATCTTGACCTTTATGTCTTTGATTCTTATGTTAGAATCTTTCCACATTCCAATCCGATATAACTCATATTCATATCTTCATAGTTGCACTTGTGACTAGTGATGATTGTGTGATTTTTTGATGTCTGTTAATAATGGCCCAATGATGAAAATAAGCTCCTTAACATTCTCTAATGAATGATGAACACAAAATCCTATGTTACAGTTTCTCTATTGCAAGTACACCTTTGCATTTTCATGTAGCTTGCATTGTTAGACTTCATGTTAATTTGCATTTTTAGGTTGCATTATGAGTTTGAGAGGGTTTTCCTTCATCTTTCTTTTGGACTTTTAATCAACTGTGGTCACGTTTTGATCTTCATTTCCTTATCTTATTTCATGATCTCAATCGAAATCTTCTATCTTAAACAATTGATTGATTTTGGGGCATCCTCTTTCTTGAGGCACATCCTCTTTCTTCTCTCCATTTCTTTTCACCTCTTTCAAACTTCTATATTCCATTCACTTTCACGCCACTTCTTTTCTTCTAATTCAACCTTGGGGCATAATATTTCATGCTTGATGATCTACCTTGGTTATGTGATCCTTATATCTTTCATCTTACATCAAGAACCTTATCTTTAGTTTGATTTGATCAAATTTATCAATTTACTATTTCTCCTCTATCTCATTTCAATTTCAATCACGAGGGGGCAGTACCTATCAAACTTCAATCCTTGATTCAGCTTTATCAATCCTGTCAATTGCTTCACTTGGGGCAACCTTGCTTGAGACTTGACAATTACCTATTTACAGGGGTGTTGGCCTTGTCTTTTTCAATCAGCTTATCTTTGTCCTAATGTGTTCCCATTTGTCGATCACATGTCTGGGTTGTTTTGTGATCCCAAATCGATCTCACACTTCAACTTCATTCTTTGACTACATGTGTTCCCATGAAGATCATGCATTAGTCAAAGAGGGGCAGATATATGCACCCTAAAATGGTCACCTAGACTTTGGGCCCCCATTCATCGATTTATCAATTTCTTGAATCAATGCTTTGTAATATTTTCAATTTAAATCAATTTCCTTGATCAAATCACAATTAATTTAATTATTGTAATACTTTCTAAGGTTTGAACATTTTATCCTAAGCCTCATTTAATTAAAAGAAAACTTCCCTTTTAATTAAATACATCATCTTATTAAAATACAATTCCTTTTTTAATAAAATCCCCACTTAAATCTCTCTTTGTGTTGAAAAAGGAAATAAAAATAATAAAATAAATAAATAATAATCCCTTTTTCTCTCCACTTTGAATGCACATACTTTTAAGTGGTGGGCCTTTTTCATATTTTTGCCTCTTAAATCTTGAGCACATGGATCAACCAAGATTTAATCTCCACCATTGCTCATTTCTTTTTGCCTCTTAATCTTAACTGTCCAAGATTCTTTATAAGGATCCCTCTCCTTCTCATTTGAGGATAGAAGATTTTAGGTATTGTTATGCTGCAGGTTTGGAGAGTGATTTTGGAGAAGATTCTTGAGCACTTGAGCTTGGATATTGCAACTTCTCTCTTCTTGTCTTCTTCTCTCATGCCTCCATGACAATCCATTTAGATTAATCTTGCATTTGCATATTAGATTAGATTCATATTTCCTTTCATAGAATAATCTTGCATAAGCATTTCCTTTCATAGATTAGTTTTCTTTTATGTATTGTTATCATTTAGAATAGCTTTCACTTTCATTTGCATGCATACTTGATGATCATGGAGACTAGCATTCTTACTTTTCCTCTTTGAATCTCTCATTTTATGGTGTACTTGCATGGGCACAAACTAGGTCTAACTGAGGGCCTCTATTACAAACCCTTGCACTCCATGAATAGAGAGCTATGAGTCACCATTTGAGACCTCATTCTTGAGCAATCTTGGATATAATGACTCATAGAAGTGTATCAACATTTTAGCACACAACCATCAACAACTTTTGAAAATACATCAGACTACCTTATATAGTCACTAGCTATCCTGAAATCCTTGGGAAGGATGCAACAAGCTTTAGATAACTAGGACAGAACTAGGGTTTGCAACCACTTCACCAACCAAATTCAATCAATAATTTACTGTAGGGGAGAAAAACCAAGCAATCCAGAACAAACAAATCCAAAATTGATCTTCATTTATGGCCATAACTCTGATTGGTACACCAAAACTGGAAATTCATCATGTTAACCCTCTGTTCACTTCACCTACAACATAATTTGAGTGACTGTTTTACCAATTTTCCATGACGTAGACACCTTCCATAGTCAATCATCACCTTTGGACCATACTGTGACAGTAGACAAGATCAAATTAGGCAGATCAACCACCCAGGCATTAAATAACCAGTCCTTTTCTCACTGGAAACCCTTAAACAATTCAAATTTCTAGTGGTAACGGTCAGTCAGGCAAGTTTAAAATGCGGTCGTTGATCTCATCATTTCTCGATAGATCGGGCGTCTCTCATGTTATTCAACCCATCTTTCACCGGTCCTTTAAAACATGACCATTGATCTTCACAAAAGGAAAGGATCAACAAATGTCACAACATCTCAAAGAATAAAACCTCGTGCATCTCTACTATGTGAAGTCACGACAACCATTAGATCATGGAAGATCTACGATGCACTAAAATCCTATAGTATCTCAGCCCCACCTGACAACCTCCAAGTCATCAGCCCTCACAACCAATGAGAAAAAAACACATCATCATACTTAATAATGGACCCACCGCTCTCATGATCGGTCCTTCCATCGGACGGTTGTCGCATAATCATGAAGATTAGCCCTTGTGCAACTTTTCCTTGCGGCATAGTCATCAAATCCTCTAACATCTGGTGTCCCTTTAATTTCTGCCGAGTCCTCGGTCCCACTGACAAATTCCAAATCACCATCTAGCTCAACCAATAAAAAATAGGCACCTCAGATCTATTTGGCACATGACCCACCTGTAAATCACCATCACATCAGATGGCTGTCACAAGATCGCAAAGGGCAAATCCTTCCTTTCTGAACACACGACAACCATCGATCTTCTGCATCTGTCAGGATCCTCATCACCAATCAGGCCCATCGAATAGGTGGCAATCAGTCGCGCAGTCAGTCACAAAATCGCAAAGGAAAGAAGCTGACATCAGGGAAAGGATGCAAAGATGTGACAGCCAAGGGATGAAGTTTGATCAACGACCCAGATTTTAATAAAAGAATATGGTCCCATCGGGCAAAGGCTTGAGTTGTCCGCCGCATCGACGGTTGTTGCAAGATCATGAAGGATGAATCCTTGCTTTGCAGATTAACGACAACTGTCGAATCTTCAAGGGGTTCATAGGATTTAATAAAAGCTAAAACTTAGGAAAAATTAATCACCGGGACTTAGGGATATATTAGAGTCATCGGGACCTTAGGAAATAAAGGGGCATCATCCTAGGGAAATAAGATCTTAGGAAAAGGTCCTACCCGATGGTAAAATAAAGCACATGCTTTATTAAGATTTTAAGTTATTCAAAAAGGTAACAGAGAAAAAGAACGGAGCTAGGGTTTTTATACTTAGATAATTTTTGAAACCCTTAGGACATGAAAATGACCTAATTTTCAAACCTAAAAATTTGAATTTCTCCCTAGTTTTTGAACTTGAGCACATACGCTTCTGGATGGAGCTTGGACACATGAAAAACTACCCATGGCTAACTTCATAGGCCATGAAACACTATAAATTTTCATCGCACATCTAAACAAGCAACAGCAGGGCTAAACAAATTTCTAGGGCTTTTTTACAATATGAAGCCATTTTCTTAGTATTTTCTACATTGACAAAAAAATGGCCTAACAGGTTAAAATAAGTTTTTTCCCTTATATTCTTGTTCCCTACATTTACTTAAACTATTGTTAACCATTATTTTTAGATAGTATCATTCAAGTATAGGACCTTAGCTAGAGCATTTAGGAACTCTCTAAACTTATCATCTAGCTTAACTATTATGTTAACTAAATCTAGTTTTTTATTAGGGTTGGAAAAATTGAAATGGGGTAGGAGCATGTTGTAACTTTACCTTGATGAAAACCTTTTATGTTGATGATTATTTATGATCTTCTTGAAACTACTTGATAACCTTTTGATTCCTTTTAGTTCCAAACTCATTCTCTCTAGGGTCTTCTCCTTCTATTTTTATCTAACTTTTCTTCTTGTTCTAGTAGCACCCACATTAGTGCAACCATCAACACCCCTAATGGTGTGCTCTAACCTCAATTTTGTTGTCACCTACATTCTCTTTTGGTGTCTCTCTTCTCTTTCCATCATCTATCTTTTTATTCTTTCTTCATTGTTTGGACTAGTCATTCTTTCTTTCCTCTCTAAGTCAATTTACTCCTTAGTTTCTCTTGAATTTCTTTTGCCTCCTTTTTCCATGGGTGTTTTTGGTTTGGTATTACATTAATACTTTATTATTTACCATGATAGTTATCTGATAATTTTTCTTAATTATGAAATCCTTTAAGAGGTATGTCCGGACCTTTTCCCTCTTTCCATTTCCCATCCCCTTCGTGTCTGACCCCTTCTCATAGGGTAGACATAAAGAGATCATAATTAGGTTTTATCATACATGGTTCATCCTATACTTTTTTTTTCTAGATATGGTATAGATTTTTTATTCCTATTGAGGCAATAGGAAAATGTCCTAGAAGTAGGATCAATTATAAATTAGGATATATACACCATATAATAGACCATAATACAAAATTATTTTATATTATATTCAATCAGTCATATATTACATTCCTTATATCTCCTCACCAACTTCTCTAGTTACACATATTTATGTATGACATATCTATATTCTCTATTCATTCTCTATTTATAAATTTATAGTTAATATATCTCCCTGACTATTTATAGTTACAATAGGGGATGTGGCCCTTAGATAAAATCCCTAGAATACATTCTATGTTCCAAATCTCGCCTTCTAAAGTCTTCTTTTTGGTATGATTTATTGGCTCTTTGGATATCTATCTTGTACTATGTTTTCAAACCAATGAGCACAAGATAAAGAGAACACTAACCTCATCATTAAAGATTAATTTTATAGAAGTTAACAAACAAGTGTTTGTGTTAATCTCATTCAAGTGATTAACAACATACCCACCTTTTAGTATTTGTATTTTTAAATAAACATTTCATAAGAAATACATTATTGGGAGTCAAGGGTTTTTTGTATAGTTTGTCTAATGCACACATTAGGTCCATCACTGTTGTTTCTTTCTCTATATTGAAAGCCACTGATACTGCTAGACACAACTATATTGTTCCTAGTGACCTTCTATCGAGAACCTCAGATTGTGGATACACCATATTTGTTGGCTTCTTTGTTTTTCCATCCAAAAATAAGAAAATATATTTTTAATATAGATAATCTTCCATTTCCATCTTCTATAGTTGATAGTTTTGACCATTAAACTTCTCAACCTTGAGATTGTCTCCTTCTACCATTGCTCAAACTTGAATTTGAAAAAGTATGCCAACTAACTGAAAAATACATGGCCTTGATACCAATTGTAAGGGTTTAGATAGATTAAAGCATAAAATAATATTAAATATAATGCAACATTAAAAGGTAAAAATAACAATTCACAATCACACAGTTTAATGTGGTTCACCTAGTGTGGGCTACACCCATGGAGAAACAACTATCAACTTTCTTTCATCATCCAACAAAGAGAAAATTAGAATTTGATGATTCACATTTCATGGTCACTTCTTCATCAAGCCCTTTTTGACATTTTACTAAGGTCAGTTTACATGCCAAACAATATCCAACTCCTTTATTAAGTAATGCATAATTTTTTCTTTGAGGGAATTGACCCTAATCCCCTAGCTAGAAGTGTTGCCCCTAGTAGCCTCCATATCCCTATTTTGAGCTTTTCCCCAAGCCTTCATTGGGCAATGGGCTTCATAAGAGGGATTTTACTCCCTCTACTCCTTTAATTGATCTCGGGGAAAGAGTGGTTGATATAATCACTAAAATTTAAGCTGAACAACATGATCAATTGCCCCATACTAGTAGTAATAGAAGGTATGAGGAGGTTAAAGTGAAAACCAAAACTTTATCTAACATCTCTGAAAGGTTTAAGAGTTATATAAGGGTAAAGCAAGGGTGCCCTTTGTTACTTGCATTATTTTATTTTTATATTGACAAACTTGAAGAGTGGTTAAACTTACAAGGTGGTGATAGTGTCCATTTGGGTGAGTTTGTGAATGCTTCTTTTGTATGCAAATGACCTTATTTTGATTTCTAAATCCACTCTTGGCTTGTAAGAGTACTTAATTTCCCTTGAGCATTTTTGTAGAACAATGTGGATGCAACTCATTATTATCAAGATAAAGTGATGGTTTTCTCCAAGAAAAGAAAAGCTAACTAGCATTAGTTTTACTTTGAAGGTGTAATCACCTAAAATTGGTCTAGTATAACTTGAACCCCCTTTTTGATCAAATTACCTCAATTTAAATCCTAAATCTCAAAGGAATATTTACTAGACATAATTGTGCAAAGTAACTCTTAAAATCCCCTTTGCATAATTAAATAAAAAATCTTATATCAAGCTTATACTATTATCTAATTTCTAGAGCTTGCATATTTATTTTATTTCTATAACATTATTTTTAATATAAAGTTTCTACACTTATATTAAAAGAACACATTCACATGTGTGCACGTACTTAATCTTGATTAATTAGCAATTAAAAGGGATTTGTACTTTAATAATTACTATTTTGTCTTATTCTATCTAACATCTTCCTTTTGCCTCTTAATCCTCACCACTCATTTCTACCTAACCTTGCATCTCCTTTTGCCTCTTCATCTCAACCACTCATTCTTTTGCCTCCAAATCTCCACCCTTCATTCTTGAGGCAATTCCTTTAAATAGAAGCTCTTCCTTTGCTCAAGGGTCCACTCTTTTGCATTCTAGGTCCTAATCTTGATTATTTTTGGCATTCTAGCTTTCTTGCATTTTTAGATTACTTTTGCTAATTTGAATTCTTAGTTTCTCTTATCTTAGCTTCATTTTTAGCTTAATCTTGCTTTGTTAATCTATTTTCCTTTGTTGCATTACTTTAATAGCATAGCTCTTGCATCTTCATTATAGAATACTAGTTGTTTGCATTTATCTTAGCTTAATTTGTCATTCTAGCTTAAATATTTCATTCTTAGCTTCACTCTTAGCTTTGAATCTTCCATCTTGGAGTAGTCAAGTCACTAATCCTCTATGCCAATTTTATGAGCATCATGAGAAGGATTAAACTTTCTTCAACTAGGAAGTTATGAGCCACTTCTTGAGATTTCCTCTTCCATGGGTTCTCTGAAGTGTAATGGTTCATAGAAGTGTGTCACACTTTTGACACACATTTTTAAAAGGACCTAAATGTTGATAAGTTCCATTCCATGGTCGGTCACCTCATTATCTAACTTTCTTTGAAACATATGACAAATTTGTCAGCCATCTGCATAATCAACCCCTCCACATTGAAGTCGCTATCCATAAGTATAGAGTTAAGTGCATTTTGATAGATGGAGGCCTATGTTTGAACATTTGTACTTTCAATTTGGTTAAAGTTCTTAGTTTCTTAAAGCATTCTATTGATCCCCAACGCAAAATAACAATCAAAGCATACAATAAAGAGGAATGTTCTTCTAAAGGCATGGTAGTATTACCTATTTGGGCAGGTCATATTCAACGAGACATTATCTGTCAAACCTTAGATATTCCTTTAGCATACAACATACTTATGGGTCGCCCTTGGATCCATGAAATGCAAGCATTTCCTTCTACATACCATTAATACATTAAATTCCCTCACGACGGAATTGAGATTACTATTCTTGCAGACTCAACATATACCTGTAATAATCTTAAACAAGTCGACCAAATAGTTCCTCACAACAAAGAAGGGTCACATCCTAAAGAAGCAGAAGCAATAGAAAAATAAATTCTATCAGACTATGGGAAAAGAATACTATTTAGACCTACTGGTATGGGAGAATATAGAGTGGACACTTTTACCATCTTTTCAAAATCTTATGGAAAATCATCTCTCTCATCCATTCCTACAGTTACAACAATGCCTATTATACATGAAGGTACTGGAATGATTAAAGCTAAAATTCTCCTAGAACTAGAAAGGGAAGAAAATGCTATCTCACAAAGACTCTACAAGAGAGAAGAATCTGAACAAGAGATCAAACATATTGAAATTTCAATTGAAAAGTATGGTGTGGGTTACCAACTCATGCAAAAGATAGGATATGATATAAAAAGTCATCTTGGAAAAGGCAAAAGTCTTCTTGAACCTCTACATGCTGAATTTAGAAATCCTAAAGACAAGATTGGTGTTGGCTATCATGAACATAAGTTTGACAAACCTAGAAACAACACTCCCACATATGAAGACTCAGATGATGAAGACAAAGCAAAAATACAACCATTGACATATGAAAGACTCTTGCATATTCAAAATTCCAATCCAAGTTATCAAGGAGAGTCTTATTTACCATTTCAAGCTCCTTGAGAAAATGACCCAATGGAACCTGTGGATACAACATAACATGGTCTTAATCAAGGAGCTCTCACTCAATCTCTTGAACAAATTCCTACTATTGCTACTACTACTCCTACTACTGCTGAGAACATAGTCAATTCCGATCACATGCATCCTGATTGGGGGCAACTGGATGGTGTCTCCCATATCTTGGATATGCCTTGGTTTATGACTATTCTAGACTACTCTACTGATACTACTATTGAACAAGCTCTCACTGCTGAAAATATACCTCCTAAGACAAAAGAAAGTGATGATGAAGATCTACCTCCTACAATAACTCTACTTGATTACATCAAACAATATCGCAATAATGAAACAGACTCACATGAATATGAGTGAGACTCATTTTCAGATGCTACAGTGGAAATTCAGGTTGATGTCATACACAAATATGCTACTGCTATAAATTTTGAAAGAGGAGAAATATCAAATTCTCAAGACCAAGAGAACGATGAAGATCCTTTTCATCCTTATGTGGAAATCATTCCTATGGATCCTAGGCCATATGCTCATAATCAAAATAACACTTTAGATAATCAAGCATATCATGGATATATAAGACCTCGTCCTATGAAAGCTTCATGGAACTTAAGAAGGTCTAGGATTGAGATGGTTCCTATTTTCATACTTCTGGCACAATAAGAGGGATTTAGTTCTTGGAATGGGCCATTTCGGTTAGATTCACGTGATACTCCTCTAAACTCCTTTGATACTTCTTGGACAACTCATGAGCGATAATACTCTATGGAGGATAACTTTTTGGATCTCTCAGATTCATTCATGAATGATGAGGATGATATTGGTGTCTTTTCACTTGAACCTGTTGAACCTTTATCCCTTGTCCTTCCTGAGTTAAGTGGTTGAACCACTTTCCATCTATCTCTCCATCTAAACTCATCATATCAGCCTCATTCATCCATAGTTCCCGAGTCTTCTAGAAGCAATTTGGATGTGCAACATAAAAATTAGAAATACAAGAATCTACTTACATATAAATATTACCATGCCCTATCTAATCGACATGTGCCTACAAAGATAAAAGCAATATTTAAAAGATCACAAGGGTTCTCAAAGCAAAGAAGAAAATTAAAGACAATATGGATTCCAAAATCCATCATAGAAGAATTGCGATCAAAAGCATCTCAAAGTAAAGAACGATCAAAGGCTATGTGGATTTCCAAGTCTCTCTTGAAGGACTTGGATAAAAAAGCAAAATCAATGTTGACATTCCAGCTTCCATCTCTTTCCTGTGACCCACTTCACTCCCAAATCATCCACACCATCATTACCTCTCATACCTCATGTTACTCTCAAATCCATCGTAACCTCCCAAGAAGTGCATCCTAGTATCTACTCATTGCTAATGACTTGTTTAAGATAAGTCTAGATGGTACTATCCTTAGATGTCTAGAATGTGAGGAATTTGACAAAGCATTAAGAGAGGTCCATGAGGGTATTTGTGGATCTCACTCGAATGGTCTTTTCTTGACTAAGAAACTCTTGACAGTTGGACACTACTGGTTGGATCCTTCTATCATTCCTTCAACATCTAGTTCTAAATCTTATCAAATGGCTACTACAAAAAGTGATGTTCTTAAAGAGCCTCTCAACGCTCTCCACCTACAACGACTCTACAACTAGACTTTCTACTTCATGTACAATAATCTATGATCTTGAAAAAATCATCCTGAAAAATCTTTAAATGTATATAATGTCCTGAAAAATGATCATCCAGGTGAAAACCTAGGAACAAGAGCCTTGATGTATCACAAAAAGTTAAAAAATACAAAAATACAAAAAATTAAAAAAAATTAAAAAATCGTGCCTTGGTGAAAACCTGGAGACAAGTGCCTTGGTAGCAAAAATAAAAATAATCTCCAAGTGGTGAAAACTTGGCAAAAAGACGTCACTTGCAATCATCGCTCCATCTATCAATGCATGGCTGAGCTCTTGTCTCCCTGCATCCATCTCACTTTTTATTTCCTTGTGTCATCATGGGCTGGAACCAGTCTTAGTCTTGTCCTCGATTCTTATCTATCATCTGGAGGCAATCATACACCTATTTGAGATGTTAGTGCTTTATCACTTGGTTGATCTTTTGAGCTTACCCTACGTCAATTTATTAGTCCTTTTCGATGGATAATTTATCATTGATACTACTCAGTGTTTTTCAACACCCTAATCCTTCAATGTTTCTTAACACTACCAATCTAGACATCACTGTGTTTCTCAACACGTATCAGATCTTGCACTATCTTTCATTGCGCACTTGCACTTTGACACTAGCACAAAGGTGTTCAAGTCTTAACACCCAACACAATCTACATCCTAGAAAATTGAAAACGACTGAGATATGCTGAACTATTTTCTTGTGTGTTGACTGTTATCATTGATTTTCATTTGCTACGTCTTCTAAGGTCGCTCGATGATGTTTTCTTGACTAGAGACTCACGAATGGGGGCATAACAAGGTTTCATTTAATTTCTTCTTGTGGTATGTTTTCAATGATCCTAAGGTGGTCTAATAAACTGGGTGTCTATGGTAAGAGCCTCCATCACGATTAGAACACCACACATACCTCGACCCTCTTTATTTGGACACTTAGGTGAGGTTAAAATTATCTCCTTGTTTGGTGCTTGTGTGTAGCACATATGATGACACTCCTAGTTATCTTGGTTGCTTGTGCCTCAGTACAGGTTTTATCTTACAACATTAATTTGGAAACCATGTTTAGGTCATCTCGATGCTTATGTCTCGATTCTTACATGTATTTCTTACATCTTATCTGATAAGGTTATATTCATATTTTCATGGTTGCTCTCGCACCAGTGAAGGTTGTAACTGACCCCCAATGTCCCAAATGCTCAAATGATGAAAAATTAATGGCTACAGGATCGATAACTTGATTACTCTTGTGTCTTAGGATACATTTCATTTTGGGCCTGCATTTAGCTTTGCATTTATGGTTCTCTTGAGCTGTCCTTCCTTTCTCTCTACTGAGGTATTCGACTGCAAATCTTTTTTCTTTAATCCTATTTTTGGGATCAAAATCCAAATCTGAGATCTATTTAATTATCAAATGCAGTTGATTGTTGATGCTATCACTTCTTGCTTGCTTCCACCTTCATCTCTTAGATCCTCTGAGGCTAATCTTCACCCCTTGTACCTCATTTTGATTTCAATCCTGAGGGGGCATGACAACATAGAAAATATTTTCGTCAATTGAATCTCCTAATATGCAAATCTAGTAATTGAACCAAATCTTAAATCGATCAAATCAATTAGGACTAAAACATCACCGCTCGGGGCATCTCAACTTCATCACTTCATATCAAGTTGAGATTATCCACATCTCCTTTCTAAAAGAGTGTTCTCATCGCTTCATATCAGTTCACTTGGACATACATTTTTTCAATTTCTTCTGGCATATTAGGTTCACCAGGACCCATATCAATCTGGTATTATCTCTCAGATGATTATCTCTCTCAATCTCCTTGGACATATATTTAGTCTCATCGCTTCATATTAGGCTGGATACTCTCGTCTTGCTTATCGGTCTTTGTTCAATCAGGGCCGAAGTCAAATCCCTATCAGCTACTTTAACATCATAATTTTTTGACTCAATGTGTTCCTAGATTGCTCACACATTAGTCAAAGAGGGGCAAATGTAATCACCTAAAATTGGTCTAGTATAACTTGAACCCCTTTTTTGATCAAATTGCCTCAATTTAAATCCTAAATCTCAAATGCATATTTACTAGACATAATTGTGCAGAGCAACCCTTAAAATCCTCCTTGCATAATTAAATAAAAAATCTTATATCAAGCTTATAATATGGTCTAATTTCTAGAGCTTGCATATTTATTTAATTGTTATAACATTGCTTTTAATATAAAATTTCTACACTTTTATTAAAAAAACACATTCACATGTGTGCACATACTTAATCTTGATTAATTAGCAATTAAAAGGGATTTGTGCTTTCAAAATTATTATTTTGTCTTATTCTACCTAACATCTTCCTTTTGCCTCTTAATCCTCGCCACTCATTTCTACCCAACCTTGCATTTCCTTTTGCCTCTTCATCTCAACCACTCATTCTTTTACCTCTTAATCTCCACCCTTCATTCTTGAGGCAATTCCTTTAAAATGAAGCTTTTCCTTTGCTCAAGGGTCCACTCTTTTGCATTACAAGTCTGAATCTTGATTATTTTTGGCATTCTAGCTTTCTTGCATTTTTAGATTACTTTTGCTAATTTGAATTCTTAGTTGCTCTTAGCTTAACTTTATTTTTTGCTTAATCTTGCATTGTTAATCTAGTTTCCTTTCTTCCATTCCTTTAATAGCATAACTCTTGCATCTTCACTATAGAATACTATAGACACCTAAATTTTATTGTACCCACTTATCCCCCACATCCTAATCCAAATCCTCCATCTCCTTATCCTCCAACCTATTTTCAAAATCAAGATCCTAGTCTTCCAATCCAACACCATAATCCCCATACTATTGCTAATCCACCATCCAATCTATCCTACCTTTCTCCTCCATCTCCTCCATCCTATTTCAATATACCATCTTCCATTCCTACCTACATTACCACAAATCCACTTCTACAAGAAATATGCATCCCTCCATCCACTTCATATCACATGCCTCGATCCACCACCCCCACCTCACCAGTTAGTTAATCCAGTTCACAAGCTTCCTCCATGCCCACTTATGTGAACTATCTAGTCATGCCATCCTCCACCTCCTTTCCTGCACAATCATCCCCTCAACCAAGCTCACACTCCACTACCCACTTGCATGCGTGGACTATCCTAGTTGTCCATCTTCTATACACTCCAATCCTTAACCTCAACCTCCATCAAGAAAGTCTCCAAGGAGTTTCACAAGGAAGCTAGCAAAAAATCCATCTCCTAAAGCTGAAGAGTTATGTCATCCCAATCCTTCATATGAATCCATCATTGATGAGGCCCATCCACCTCTCCCATCAACTATCTTTCTTCCATATACCCACTTATTAATCCTCTTCCATCTCCTGACATCATTGAATCATTCCCATGCATTGATTCCACCCAGTCCCCATCCACTTCTCCTCCTCCCAGCATTATCCAAGCCACATCTAATGAGCCTCATGATTTCACCCCTCTTCTTGCCATCACAATTGCAGAATCTCCCACCATTTCATCCATACCATCTCAAGAGTTTTCCCTTCTTCCTACCATCACAATTGAAGAATCTCCCATCCTTTCATCCATCCGATTTGAAGAGTCCATCCATACATTCCCCATCACTCTACCCACACCCATCCAATCCAGTGAAGATCTTGTCCAAAAGCATGTTGAATCATCCATTGAACTAAGTCAAGATCCAATCCCTTCACTCCCTCTATTGCCTATTCTATTACTTCCATCACCCCCAATCCAAGATCCCATCATCCCAATTCTTCCAATCCAAGAGCTTATAATCCAATTTCCTCCAACTCAAGATCCCACCATCCCATTTCCTCCATTACATGATCCATTTCTCCCATCCACTCCTCCATCTCAAGATCCATTACCATCCCCCAATCCCAGTCAAGATCATATCATCCCATCCCTTCCACTTCATGATCCCCTAACAGCTATCCCACCACCATCACTCTATCCCCTTGGTCCACTTACGTTTGTCAATGGTGACCCACTTAAAGTAGAAGAAATAAGTTTCATATCTTCCACCACAATACCTAATACTGGAAGTTTATCTTATTCCCCAAGTTAGAAGTATCCTTGCTTGGATAAAATGGTCAAGAAATGGAATTATCAAGGTAAAGGCCTAGGTGCTCATGAACAAGGAAATCTAGAGCCCATACAGGACAAGAAATATCCAAAATCATGTGGTATTGGTCATACATCCGAAGAAGGCACTTCCTCCAGAAATGTTGGTAAAGCTAAATCCAAATTCAAACATCCTTCTAAGAGAACCACTGCATCTTCCCATCATCCCTCCAAAGCCTACAATGCCATTCCTCCTCCTCCATCATTACAACCTAAAACAACCTATCACATTCCTCTTTCATCTTCCAAATCCATTTTGGGTACCTATGTCCCAAAATCTACCATTACATGTCCTCCACATACCAAATCCATTTTGGGGCCTTACCTCCCAAAATATCATCCCCCATCTTATCCTACTCAATCCTTCATCCACCATAAATGTCCCATCCCATACATTCCTAGTCAGGATCAACAAAGGCACAACCCAACATTTGCTATCTGCCAATCTCCTTCCATCTCTCCATCCATAGCTCATCCATCCTGTCCACCTCCACATATTCTTTCCAATGGTCCTCACAATTTGGATGCCAACTCAAAAGTGCATAAAGGAAACTATCCACAAAAATATAAGGGTTGTCATGTCCACTCTAAACGACACGATCAAGCAAAGCAAAAACCAATCAAGCAATCCACAACATCCCAATGGCCACAAAGGCCCATCAAAGAAAAAGAGAAATCCAATACATCCAAATGGCCACAAAGGCCCACCAAAGCTAAAGTGAAGATGGTGTGGATCCCAAAGCAAAAAGATGCAATGCATCTAACAACAATATCCATAATGGCATCCAAAATTGCTAATCCACCAGCTACTCGGTCTTCTCCTCCATCTACTAAATCCATTTTGGGTCCCTATGTCCCAAAATATCCTAGCACAAATCCTTTGTCCTATCCACATTTATCTTTTGCAACCCATGCATTTCATCCACTTTCCTCGCAACATGTGCCAATGTTGGTCCTGACATCATCTCCCTATCATGATCAATTTCCATCCTTCCATCCAAACACTTTCTACCACCATGTCTCCCATCTACCCCAGCCAATCCATGCCTTTGCATAATCCATCCATCCTAACAAAGTTGTACCAACATCCAAACAAATAAGAAGGTCAGTGTCAAATTAGAAAGTCAAAGACAGTCAACAACAAAATCAGAAAATCCATAAAAATTGGAAAAATCAAGAAAAATATAAAAAAAATAAGAAAAGAAAGAGAAAAGCATTCATCCAATGGTGAAAACTTGGCAATTAAGGTGCCTTGGACAAGTACCATGATGAAAACCTAGCAAATAGGTGTCGTGTAATCCCTCCATCTAGATCCACTCCACAATTGGGGGCAATTTTCCTTCTAGTACATCCTATCTAGCATCTACTCCATCCCATTTGTGTCTCACCTCCTCCATCCTCCTTCAGATCTTGATATGGAAACAAAGACCACTAGGTATACATGCTTTTGGCACACCTATCCTCTATCCATCCATCCTTCCTATCAGCTTATCTTCCATCCATTTCCTTCCATCCATTCCCCTTATCCACCTACTATTCCCAAGCTTCCATCTACCTTCCTCATCCTCTTATTGTCTTATCTTCCATCCTATCATACCCCCCTAGTGCCTCTAAATACATGAACTATCCTAAGCAGGGGCATCTTATTCCTTGGTGACATATTCCTTGGAGACCTTATCACATCCATATTCCTTTCATCTCCATGTCCTTTCATATCTTCCCATCTTTATCCTCCAAATCCATATCTTCCTCCATCCAAATTCTTATCTCCCTCCAATCCTCCCATCCAAAACCCTTAGCAGTCCCTCCAACATCAATCCCTAAGCATTTTCCTCTAATCCTTCCAAAACATACATCCCTCGGCAATTCCTCTATCCACACCCCCAAGCGATATGTCCATCCAATCCTCGCGCATCCCTCTATCCACATCCCCAAGTAGTCCTCTATACAAATCCCTTAGCAATTCCTCTATCCACATCCCCATGCGATGCCTCCATCCAATCCCCAAGCATTCCTCTCTCCAAATCCCTCAGTAGTTCCTCCATCCCCATCGCTCAACATTTCCTCCATCTTTCCATCACCTGGTACTTCCCTTGTCATTGGTATCTAGCTCTAGGCTACCCCCCATGCAATCCAATGTCATCCATTCATATCCTAATGCTAGTAGCAATCTACCATCATATGCAAATCCTATCCATATCCTCTAAAGCTATCCAATCCCAAACATCAATCAACCCATCCAATCACATCCTTATTCTTGTTGAAAGCCTTGATCTCAACCCAATCATCATCATTGGGATGCATCCTTACCAATCCATCATCAACCCACCCACCATTAGTCCATCTTGACTTTCCATATCGATCGAGGAATCATCATGTCCATCTTTGCATCATAGCCTTCATCCCCAATCCCTTGTGCATCTTATCATGTGTCTTGTACCATAGCATCAGTCATGTCCCCACCTAGGCCCATTTGTACATATGGGTCTTTAGGTCCCATCCTTCGTGTCAGTCAGTCCTTGAGTCATCATGACATGTGCCCCTATCTAGCTAAGTGCTTTAGCAACCATCCCTTAGTCCCTTTGAGGTTTGAGTGTCTCGCTTGTCTCTTGTCCTAATATATCAATCCATCATCGGTCTTCATAGGATGTATCCTTCCTCATATCAGACCAATCAAATTAGTCATCATCCATCATCCTCCCTATGGCAAAAGATTTTGTGAGATACTTTTTATTTCTCTGGTGCTTTGGGATCTTTGTTTATCTTTTATCTCAAGCTTCCTTGGTCCACCACCTTGATGGGTGTGCAAACTATTTTTGTTTTTGTCCATTCTTTGTAACTTTTGCCTTGTCTTAAGCCTGTTAAAACCCCTGTTTTGCCATTAATTATTAAGGAATATAGTGCATATAATAAAGTCTTAAGGTTTGAAATATTTCTTGAAAGAATGGATGTTTAATGCATAAATATTGATATGTGTTGGTTCATTCTGTTACAGGAACTAAACATGCGAGGATATGGAGTCGGCTATTCAGCTGGAAGATCCGTTTTGAAGATTGTTGTTTTGTTACATTAAGAAATTAGTTTTGAATGGCTCACCTTTGGCCATATGTTATTATAGTTAGACTGTTGTATAAATTGTTATATATGGCCCGCGGCCAAAACAAACTATTATCTATGTTTGGGAAACAGGCCAGCGGCCATTCGAGTTAGCTGTCAATATGGTTAAACATTTTAGGTTATATAAGCAAATGTGAATCAAAAGACATATGATCAATAATATATGAAAAACTCTGTTTTTGCATCATCTCTAAAATACTGAATTGAGAACGCAGAACTCCTGTAGCAGCCAGTTTTAAGTTAGTTCTCACCCTGCGTACCGGAGGAGGGCCCCCTCTTGGGAAACTTGGTGAGATTAGTATAGTTTATTTTGTAAGTATTTTCATATTGTTGATTTTGTGTGTTCCTTTCAAGTTTTAATTGTATGCATTTTCAAGAAGTCTGCTATATATTTGATTAAATTGATATAGAGCTTGTCGATTGATTATTGATTCAGTTGTCTGATGAAGTAACTGGTTGTGATAAGTTATAAAGAAATTGTTTGATACTATCCTATCATTACATAAATTTATTACTGTTCGCCACATTCCTCCTACCGCCTGCATTCATCCTTAATATTCACAATATCATTTGCTGTATTCCCCTTACCATATCCTTTCAGTCATTGAGCTAAAATACTCCCAATATTCATAACCTCCTGTCGCCATCCATAGTATTCTCTGCCTTCTTTATTATACTTCCTACTGCACCCATCACACTCTCGGTTGCACTGTATTAAAACCAGTCAGTTAAAAACCTCCTGTCGCTACCTTACTTCCTGTCGCAGTTTGAGCAGATTATAATTCTTAATTAAATCAACCTCCAATCAGACAACAACTTTCGCAATAAGCATTCATTGATATTAATTATCTAAAAGAGTGTGATTAGTTACTTAGAGGTGTGTTAATAAATACATTGTTTAATTGTTAAAAGGTGTGAACTTTAGATGAATTTAATCCATTTATAAAAAGTAATGTTTGAATCTTAAAATTCATTTTGCAGCAGATGTGTGGTGTGTTTGACTTTTAATTGCTTTGTGTTTAAAGTTCATTTGTAGTAATTTAATTCTTAATTACTTTGTGTTCATTTGTAGTGAATGTGTGGTAGTTTAATTTATTAGTAAGCAGTAATTTGCATTCATAAAACCCTTGATTTATTACTTTCACCCCTTGAGAAAATAGCCGTTATATCTCTCACGAGTTTACGAATCCCGGATTGACATTTGTAAGGGTAATTTCGATTCTATTATATCCATAAAAGGCTATCCATTGAACCTCAGTTTTACCCAACATTTTTGGCGCCGTTGCCAGGGAGAGATATTAAAGGCGTGAAACTATAATAGGTCAAGATAGGAACAGTGAGCCCCTGAGAAGTCTTGAGCAATTGTCGGCCTTGCTTAAGCTAGTACCTTTGGTTTCCACTGCAGTAAATCATTTAGGTGCATGAATAGACCTAGAGATAGTCAAGGCAGGTTTGTTAAGAAAGAATTAGCAGGTAGTTCAAAAATTCAAAAACCACAAAAAGAGAAGAGGCCATTGAAGAACAAACCTAAATCAAACGAAGAAGCCAATTTATAGCCACTTTCAGAGTTTGACTTCCCTACTACATCTTCTGAAATCTTTCAACAATTCAAAGACTCATACAACACTAGGTGTAGTAAACCTCGAGATCTATCGGAGAAACCTTTTACAACATATCACACACCTTGGGCAACACAAGTTTTAGAGGAAATCATGGGTGATAATGCGGGAAATGTGGGGGAAGGAAATAATGCTAGTAATGCCATTGTCCAACACAATACGACCTTTGAGTTTCCCATTCGACCTCCTGAGGATAATGCCCCTATGAAAAATATCCCTCACTCAGCACTTCCTATATTTAGAGGATCAACCTCTGAGGATCCTGATATGTTTCTATTTGAATTTGATGTCCTTTGTAATAGTTATGACTATCAAAGTAATGCACAAAAATTAAAGCTATTTCCAGCTACATTAAAAGATGCTGCGTTACGATGGTTTATGAGTCTTAGGGACATTAGAACATGGGATCAAATGAAGGATGCTTTTCTGGAAAAATATCAGGAGTATTGCAAAACTAAGGAAGTATGGGATGAAATCTTTCGCATGACTCAACGGGAAGATGAGTCAGTTGAAGATTTCCTAGAGTGTTTTGCCTTTAGTTTACAATGCTCAAGACGCCTTGATTTAACTGTGGACACTATCAAAATGCTCTTTTTAAGAGGGATTCGCGATGAAACCATGGATGCCTTAAATTTGATTGGTAAAGGTGATATTTCTAAAATGCCCTTTGATGATATTTGTGACATATGCAGGAACTATTCGTGATCTCATAGATCTGTTCGTGGACCTTCAAGTAAGTTTTCCACCATGGGTAATGCATCAGGTATCTCCAAGCGAGAAATTGGTAACTTACTTGACGACCTTAAAACTGATTTATTAAATCATATGGGCAAGCAAATTGACACTTTGTATACTCGCAGGAAACAAGAAGAAGCTGAAAAGGCCTTAGCAGTATACTGCCCAACTTGTCGTAAGAAGCATGGACCAGAAGATTGCCCTTATAATCGGACTCATGTTGCATCCCTTGAGGAAGCTAGCAAGACTTCAACACTACTCCCATTTCCTGAAGGGAATGTTCCTATGGAGTACACCGAAGAACCAGTTTACTATATGGCTCCACGACGCCCATTTCCACCTAGAGGGTTTTCTAATGAACATTTTTCGGGACCATCTCAACAATTTTCCAGCCAAAGTCCATGGTATGGTGGTTGGCAACAACCTCAGCCTTATTCTCAATGGCCCCAAACTTTTCAACCTAGTACACAACCGTGGCATCAGGCATGGAGGCCACATGCGCCACAATTTTCGTATCCACCTCCACCACCTTATTTTCCACAACAATCCTTTCCACCACCACCAATGATAAGTCCCTATCAACAACCTCAACAATGTCTTCCTCCAATACCTTCATCTTCTTCAAGTCTACCTTTAAATCCACCACAACCGCCTAGACCCACATCCATGCCAACTCAACCGAATCCAAATCCCAACAACAAACCTCCTCAGCCTGTATATAATAATGAGGTGGTAAATTACCCTACTTATCCAATCAATGCAGTCGAGCTGGAAGGAGTTCAATTAAGGTCAGGAAAGGCTCTCCAAGGGCCAACTATCATAGAAATTGAAGAAGAAGATAAGGAGGACATTCCAAAGGAACCTCCCTTTCCTCCGCCTTTTCCTGAGCGCTTGCTTTCTAAACCTGTACCAAAGGAACATATACAAACTGAGTTTGATTTTATGAATGAACTCAGGAATGTTAACATCAAAATTCCTCTTTTGCAGGCTCTTAAGGATATTCCAGTATACAATAAAATAATACGCGAATTATGCACCCGGCGACAGAAAAAGAAGGAAGATCCAAAGACTGTTCAAGTTATTAGACAATTAGCTGAATTGATGTTGGGGAATATAACCATTCCAAAATATGCAGATCCTGGTAGCCCTGTTATATAGGTAAGTATCGGTACAATTGTTATTCCTAATACACTTGTAGATCTAGGTGCTGCTATAAATGGGATGACAAATGAAACAAAAATCAAATTATCTTTGGATGGACTTAGACCTACTCCTACAGTGCTTCAGATGGCTAATCGATCCTTAGTCAAACCAGAGGGGATTATAGAAGATGTTGTTCTTTCCATTGATAGTTGGGATTATCCAACTGATTTTATGATTTTGCAACCAAAAGCTAAGTTGGGGGGGTATCCTTTAATTCTAGGGAGACCTTGGTTAGCAGCTGCCAATGCTCATATCAATTGTCGATTAGGTAACATGGTTATTTCCAATGGAGAGAAAACAAAACAATTGACCTTATATCCCCCAGCTCACCCCTTGTTGGACACAGAAGATCCTGCATGGATTGATAGTGATCTGGAAGATTCAGTACCAATCCTTGCCATTGAGCAAGTCCATCACCTTGAGGAGCCTACCGAGGACACCATTTTGCTGAACTTTCTTCAGAATAGGTATGAGTCCAATGATATCTTAGAAAATATGGTTTTTCCTTCTCATACAACTGTTGATTGTCCTTTTGGGATTTTTCCTCTTATCAGCAAGTCTCAATCTATCAAACACTTTTTCATCTTACATTAGCTTTTGCCACATCAATGTTTGTATAGTCCATTATTATCTTTAGATAAACCAGGAGCATCAGCAGAACTCATTCTTAATGCTCCTACACCTTCAGAACCTATGGAGATTTTACCAGGATGTACTCTTAATATTAACCCACAATTGACACCAACCCAAGTCAAAAATCTCATAGGTGTGCTTAAAGAACACAAAGATGCATTTGCATGGGAGTATCAAGATATGAGAGGTATCCATCCAAATACTTGTATGCACCATATTTACATAGAAGAAGGAAGTCACCCCGTTCGACAACCACAACGAAGACTTAATCCTGCTTTACGCGACATAGTCAAGGAAGAGCTTCAGAAATTATTGAATGTTGGTTTTATATATCCTATCTCAGATAGCAGGTGGGTATCTCCCTTGGTTGTTGTTCCAAAGAAAAATGGTAAGTGGCGTATTTGTGTTGATTATAGAGCTTTAAATAAGGCTACTAAGAAGGATCACTTTCCATTACCCTTTATTGATCAAGTTTTGGATACTCTTGCAGGGAAACGATTCTTCTCCTTCTTGGATGGATTCAGCGGATACAATCAAATCCGCATTGCCCCAGAAGATCAGGATAAGACCACTTTCACTTGACCGTGGGGAACTTTTGCATACAATGTTCTTCCTTTTGGATTATGTAATGCCCCTGCTACCTTTCAACGAGCAGTATTAAGCATCTTTGCTGATCTAGTTAACGATTGTGTAGAAGTTTATATGGATGATTTTACTGTTCATGGGAATACTTTTGAAGAAGCCAGAGATAATTTGGAGAAAGTACTTAAAAGATGTATTGACACCAACTTATCACTAAGCCATGAGAAGTGTCATATGTTAATGACTGAAGGAATTGTCTTAGGCCACCTTATCTCTTCAAAAGGTATCCAAGTTGACCCCAAAAAGGTCCAAATAATCCAAGACCTCCCTATACCTTCAACTCAGAAAGATGTTAGGAGTTTCCTTGGTCATGCTGGATATTACAGGAGATTTATTGAAAACTTCAGTAAGATTGCTTCTCCTTTATTTGCTCTATTAGCCAAAGATGTTGTCTTCACTTGGACCCCTGAATGTCAAGAATCTTTTGAGACTATTAAGAACAAACTTGTGACTACTCCCGTCCTTAGGGGCCCTAATTGGGAATTACCATTCCACATTCATACTGATGCTTCTGATTTTTCAATGGGAGCAGTACTCGGACAAAAAGAAGACAACCTATTCTATTCCATTTACTACGTCAGCAAGAACTTCATTGGTGCCGAGGCAAACTATACGGTAACTGAAAAAGAATTTTTAGCTGTTGTTTATGCTATTAATAAATTTCGGCATTATATTACTGGTTATAAAGTGTTTGTTCATACTGATCATTCAGCAATTCAATTTTTAATGAATAAACCTGTGGTAACTGGTAGAGTTATTAGATGGTTACTTTTATTACAAGAATTTGATGTCACTATACTTGATAAGCCTGGTCGAGAAAATGTGGTTGCAGATTTCTTGTCTCGGTTACAGCAATCAAATGGTGAATCTGTTCCTGTTGATGATATGTTTCCTGATGAACACCTCTTTGCCATTTCCACCAAGAGTCCGTGGTATGTTGACATTGCCAACTATTTGGTTACATGCAAGTTTCCAGCACACTTTTCTCCTCGAGAACGTCGGAAGTTGATAAGCTTGAGTGGACAGTATACATGGATCAATGGTCTTCTCTTCCGTACCGACATTGATAACATTATGCGTCGATGTGTCCCTGAAGAGGATGTCTTTGATATTCTACGCGCCTGCCATACTGAACCTTGTGGAGGACACTTTGCTGCTCAACGGACTGCTCAAAAGATTCTTACTGCGGGATATTATTGGCCTACACTCCATAAAGATTGTAGGCGTTATGTTCATCATTGTGATCAATGCCAGCGAATGGGTCGTCCTACTCGTTCTGATGAAATGCCACTCCATCCTCAGCTTTCTATTGAACCTTTTGAGAAGTGGGGTCTTGACTTTGTGGGCCCTATCAATCCACCTTCTAATAACAAGGAATATATTCTTGTTTGTACTGATTATGTTACCAAGTGGGTTGAAGTGGTGGCCCTCAAGCATGCTCGTGATACTAAAGTTGTTGCCTTCTTGTACTCTGAAATTTTCACCCGCTTTGGTGTTCCACGGGAGATTACTACGGATCAAGGACCCCAGTTCACTTCAGATCTTATTGCTGCATTAGTCAAAGAGTATGAAATTCATCATCGAAAATCATCACCCTATCACCCTCAAGCAAATGGACAGGTAGAGGTCACTAATTGGGAACTGGAGAATATTCTTACCAAGACTGTTGCTCTTCATAAGCGAGATTGGGCCACACGGCTTCCTGAAGCTGTGTGGGCCTATCGTACAACATGGAAGACCACTACTGGTCTGACCCCTTATGAACTAGTCTATGGTAAGAGGGTTGTTCTTCCTATTGAGTTCGAGATTAAGACTCTTCGAACCGCACTTCAACTGGGTTTGAGTCTCTCTGATGCTCAGCAGGAACGCCTAACACAACTCCATTCCCTGGATGAACTCCGTCAAGATGCACTCCTCCATACCGAACTTGTCCAAAATCAACGAGCACTTTGGCACGACAAACACATTCGTCAACGCTCTTTCCAGCCTGGTGATTGGGCACTTTTGTACGATTCCCGGTTCCAAGATTTCAAAGGCAAGTTTCACACAAGATGGCTTGGACCTTACGAGGTTGAGTATGTATATGACAATGGTGCAGTTCAGCTCCGCACAGTAGATTCTGAACGTCGCAAGCTCCTTGTTAATGGCCACCGACTGAAGCTGTATAAAAAGCCTCTCTCCAAGGAAGCTTTCTCTCTGGCGCTTGCTAAGGAACTCACCTTGGTTCCTTATGGTCTTCCTCAACATTGCTAGAATATGTATATGCTTCTATATATATATATATATAGAAAATATATCCAAAAAAAAAAAAAAAAAAAGAAGAAGAAGAAGAAAGGATCCAACAATGAAAACCAGTCTTTGGCGTTGTTGGCCAACTACTTGTTGAAAACTGTAGTTGTCAAAACTCCTTGGTAGTGAAAACTGGTTCGCCAGCGCTGCCGGGCGGCACTTGATTGAAAACCGATTTCTCAGCGGTCTCATGTCGTAAATAATTTTTTTATTTTTATTTTTTTAAAAAAAATATAAAAAATATAAAAAAATATATAAATTTTTTTTTTAAAAAAAATAAAAATAAAAAAACCCAAAAGGGCCGCCAACGGCCCCACTTATCTTCTGGCGCGTGCAACAGGCGCTTTTCAGGTCCCTGTTGCCCATCTCTCGGGAGCGGGTCGTTCTTTGGTGGCTGCGACAGGAGGTTTTGGAGCTCCTGTCACCCTTCTTTCGCCCCTCCTCTCGGTGTTCTTTATTCGTGGTTATCCTGACGGTTCGGTTTTTTTTTTCCTGCGGGCTCCACTGCTACGCCTGCCACGTATCTCTGTTCCCTATCTTTTCATTGGCTGCCTGTCCTTTCTCCTCTCTTTATGCCGCCGGTTTCCATTTACTCTTCACGTGCCTGCTGTCTTTTTCTCTTACGGCTGACGGCACTCTTTCCATGATCACTGATCTCCTTGGATTTGTTGACGACTTCGCCTCGACCTCCACACTGTCACCACGTCAGGAAGTATTTTCTTACCTTATGCTTTGTTTTATGTACTTTCTTTTCTTATTGATTACTTGGCATGACCGGGACGGATCAGCCGCTTAAGCTGGGGGGGGTCATGGGACATGTTATCATTTTCGCATACGCCCTTATGGAGTCATCATTTCCATGACAGTTCTTACACTCTCCTTTTCATTATTACTAATCCTTGCGCCAAGTCACTTCTACATGAGTCTTTTGTCCTTAACAATTAATTACACCGGCTTTGCCATTATTATTACTTTTTATTGGCGTTGTCCTCATCTCCCTGTTGCTAAATCCACTTCATACTTCCTGTCACTTTCATTTTTGCTGTTGCTTTTTGTTTTCCACTGTGATAAACCTTTCAAATTCTGTTAGACATGGGGGGTAAACACCTTCGCTATGAACCTGATTCAATGGACAAATTGCATGCTGCTGAAGAGGCAATGAAAATTTTTGCTCATGCTGGCTGGACGGAGTTCTTTAAACGATTGAGTGGGTTTGATGCTACTATCGCTGCGGAATTTGCAACGGGCTTCCAGGGGGACAGTGCTACAGTTCGTGGACTCCAATTCCCAGTGAATTTGCAGATTATTGCACAGGTCACTGGCTTGCCTCAAGTTGGTGATCATTTCTTTCCTACCGCGTCATCCAGAGTTACCGATTTGAAACCTCACAAAAAGCAGTTTCTACAACGCGGTGAATCGGTTGAAAACATCCAGGGGCAAGGGATAGCAAGGAAATCACTTCCAGAGCCATGGGATGATGTTGCCAAGTTTTTAATTCACTATATCACCTGCGAAGGTCGCTTCAAGTATGTATTTGCCCACCATTTCCGCTTAATGTTACATTTGCGATATGGTGTTCTTGTTAATTTGCCCTATTACCTATTTTGTTCCCTGAAACGGTCTTGTGACCAATACAATCGGGGACATGCTGATTCTTTGGCCCACCATGGATTAATCAAGCTCATTATTAACCATAACCTTCGCTTGGCTCAGCCACCTCTCGAATGGGATGCCTTTGTGAATTCAACTCCTATAGAATGTCCTCAATCTCCTACCACCGATGATACCCCTGAAACCAGTTCTTCCAAAAAGCGGCGCCTGAAACTCTCAAGCCTACCCGAAGTAAAAACCTCAAAGCCTAAGAGAAAAGCGAAAAGTGAAACCCCAGAACATAGCCCTCATCCCATGATTACGCGACAGAAGCAGCATACCCCTGATAAATTTCCAGGGTTAGTTGACACAATGGAATCCACAGGTGATATGGAAATTTTGGGAACAAAAGAACCCCAGACAAAGAGTACTCAGTTTTTGAGAAGGATGAGGAGCCAGCAGCGTAGAAATAAGAAGTCACAACAACAAAAAGAAGCCTCTACTCCAGAGAAAACAATTTTTGACGCAGAAGAGCCACTTGAACAACAAAATGCAGGAGAAATTGGACAACATGGCACCGAATTCAGCAAAGCATTTAGTGAAAAAGTTGGGGAGGACACTAATGTTGAGATTAATAAAGAAGAAGGCATTATGGACGATCAGCAAAAGAACCTTGAAACTGCAAAATCACAAGAAGATGTCCATGAAGAACATGCTCAACAAGAAGGAATCATAATGCAAGAACACTCTAATACCACTACTGATATGGTCTTTTATCAGGGTATCAATGTGGAGCCTCCTCTTGACACTGCCCTTGCAATGGTTGCTATTAGTAATGCTCAACTCCCTGTCGCACCTACAGTTCAAAATGACCCTAATGTAATTGCTACAGGAACAAGTGAAATTCATGAAGTTCCTGACGCTGAACATAATATGTCCCTCTTTTCTACTATACAATTATGGCAGATGATCACTCAGCTCCACCAATCACACCAACAGTTGCAGTTATAGCTACAAGCACTCGTCTCTCAGGAAAAGGGAATCATTGGTGTAACTAGAGCTGAAGCAGATACAGAGATATTAAATGAGAAGCCTATTCAGTCCAGCTACACACCTAATTTGCATGAGGACATGCAAAACCTTTGAGCTAGGGGGAAAATGATGGGTGTGCAAACTGTTTTTGTTTTTGTCCATTCTTTGTAACTTTTGCCTTGTCTTAAGCCTGTTAAAACCCCTGTTTTGCCATTAATTATTAAGGAATATAGTGCATATAATAAAGTCTTAAGGTTTGAAATATTTCTTGAAAGAATGGATGTTTAATGCATAAATATTGATATGTGTTGGTTCATTCTGTTACAGGAACTAAACATGCGAGGATATGGAGTCGGCTATTCAGCTGGAAGATCCGTTTTGAAGATTGTTGTTTTGTTACATTAAGAAATTAGTTTTGAATGGCTCACCTTTGGCCATATGTTATTATAGTTAGACTGTTATATAAATTGTTATATATGGCCCGCGGCCAAAACAAACTATTATCTATGTTTGGGAAACAGGCCAGCGGCCATTCGAGTTAGCTGTCAATATGGTTAAACATTTTAGGTTATATAAGCAAATGTGAATCAAAAGACATATGATCAATAATATATGAAAAACTCTATTTTTGCATCATCTCTGAAATACTGAATTGAGAACGCAGAACTCCTGTAGCAGCCAGTTTTAAGTTAGTTCTCACCCTGCGTACCGGAGGAGGGCCACCTCTTGGGAAACTTGGTGAGATTAGTATAGTTTATTTTGTAAGTATTTTCATATTGTTGATTTTGTGTGTTCCTTTCAAGTTTTAATTGTATGCATTTTCAAGAAGTCTGCTATATATTTGATTAAATTGATACAGAGCTTGTCGATTGATTATTGATTCAGTTGTCTGATGAAGTAACTGGTTGTGATAAGTTATAAAGAAATTGTTTGATACTATCCTATCATTACATAAATTTATTACTGTTCGCCACATTCCTCCTACCGCCTGCATTCATCCTTAATACTCACAATATCATTTGTTGTATTCCCCTTACCATATCCTTTCAGTCATTGAGCTAAAATACTCCCAATATTCATAACCTCCTGTCGCCATCCATAGTATTCTCTGCCTTCTTTATTATACTTCCTACCGCACCCATCACACTCTCGGTTGCACTGTATTAAAACCAGTCAGTTAAAAACCTCCTGTCGCTACCTTACTTCCTGTCGCAGTTTGAGCAGATTATAATTCTTAATTAAATCAACCTCCAATCAAACAACGACTTTCGCAATAAGCATTCATTGAGATTAATTATCTAAAAGAGTGTGATTAGTTACTTAGAGGTGTGTTAATAAATACATTGTTTAATTGTTAAAAGGTGTGAACTTTAGATGAATTTAATCCATTTATAAAAAGTAATGTTTGAATCTTAAAATTCATTTTGCAGCAGATGTGTGGTGTGTTTGACTTTTAATTGCTTTGTGTTTAAAGTTCATTTGTAGTAATTTAATTCTTAATTACTTTGTGTTCATTTGTAGTGAATGTGTGGTAGTTTAATTTATTAGTAAGCAGTAATTTGCATTCATAAAACCCTTGATTTATTACTTTCACCCCTTGAGCAAACAGCCGTTATATCTCTCACGAGTTTACGAATCTCGAATTGACATTTGTAAGGGTAATTTTGATTCTATTATATCCATAAAAGGCTATCCATTGAACCTCAGTTTTACCCAACACACCTCATGGTCACCATGATCCTTTATATCATGGTGCGCTCTGAATGGTAGAACTTGGGGCAAGGTCTTGATCTTTTTTGCCTGTGAGTCAGTCAGATATAACCCTTGCATATTAAACATGTGATCCCCTGTGGTTGCATGGTGTACTTGGGAAATATTGTTTGTTTGTGGGTTACCCAGCATCGTTTCCACCTCGAGCCTTTCGGGACTCATGTGTGATGCTAGGACAATCCTTGTTTGTTTTTTGTGTCAGTCCCATGCAACGTCTTCAACAAGGCCTTGAGTTCCTAGTAACCTTGGCAGGTCTTAGATAGTGCTAAATCAAAATAAGTGCTCACTACATGACATCTCCTATTTGGGAGGTGCCAACTCAAGCTTCTTCACTCTCCTCTCATCATTCACTCATCTTGCATGCATCCTCTTATCCATTTCGAGACTACACCCATGTTCTCTTCAAACCCACCCGTCCTCTCGAGGGGGCATCATCATCCTCATCTCCTATCAATCCTTTCTCGTAGTCACTCTCCTAATTGATTGGGGCACCTTTTTCAATTCAACCATTTTCTTTCTAACCCTATGTTTTAATTTTCTTTAAAAATGATGCTCCTATGTAACACCATCTCAAAGAGGGGAAAAATGTAGACACCTAAATTTGATTACATTATTTAGTAATCTTATTTAGTTTTCTGCTATGACATCTTATTAATTAAATATTATTATTTGATTAATTTATGTCATCCCCTAGTTAATTAATTTAATTAATTAACTATAGTCCAATTAATTATCTAAATGACAAACCTATAGTCTGATAATTAATTAATCCCTATTCTTCTATTAATTTAAATAGATACACATATCTAATTAAATTAATTCATAAAACCCCCTTTTTTTCCTCTCACTTGGAATTAAATAAATATTTAATTCTCAACCCAACCTATTCACCCATACTAATCCTCCTTAATTAGCTAATAACCCATGCTTAGCTAATCTAACACTCCACTCATTCTCTCTCCTCCCATCACATCCTCCTAATCCTTCACTTACCCTCTAATCCAAACCTAATCACCTCTTAAACATTTGCACAACCATAATCCAAGGGTTAAGAAATGCTAAACCATCTCAAGTCAACCCTCATGTCACATCACCACACCCTCCAATGCCAAATCATAAAGCCTCTTGCACATCTCTTACACACTTGTCCCCTCTCACACCTTCCAAAGTGGTCACATTCCTCAAGGATTTGGCCTCTCCTCTCATCCTCCCCCATTGTGACACTTGTCACAATGCTATGCATTTGAGAAAGCACAATCTATGTGCTCTCTCTTGGATGCATCTCAACCCTTCCTCAAGTTTGCATCTTGACCATCCATTCACCTCCCATTTGCCTTTATATTGAGCATCTTTCTCCTTCATTTTCATCTACCATTGAAGCAAAGTTATTATGCCCATTTGAGAGCCAAAATCATCTAAAGCATCTTTATTATGCCAAAATCTCCATTGAAGCTTGAAGCATAGTTCATGAGCACACATCCAATCTATTGGACAAATCATCTACATCTTGGAGGCTACTTGAAGGTTTTGCATTTCCTCTGGTTCTTTTGCTTTCATTTGTAGGTCTAATCGTAAAGGTTTTTCTTGCTTTATTTTGTTGAATGCTAGCTTAGTTTGGTATTCTTAGACACTACATTTTAGGTATTACAAATACTAGTTGTTTGCATTCATCTTAGCTTAATCTCTCATTCTATCTTAAATCTTGTATTCTTAGCTTCACTCTTAACTTTGAATCTTCCATCTTGGAGTAGTCATGTCACTAGTCTTCTATGCCAATTTGATGAACATCATGAGAAAGATTAAATTCGCTTCAACTAAGAAGCTATGAGCTACTTCTTGAGATTTCCTCTTCCATGGATTCTCTCAAGTGTAATGGTTCATAGAAGTGTGTCACACTTTTGATCACAAAAAAGGTAGTGTTCTTGAAGAAGTGACAAATTATAAATACCTCGAAATTGACTTCAACAAAAAATTAAGTTGAGAAGTTTGTAGAAAGAAGTAAACTTGGGGAGGTTGGAAAATGTTTTATGCTTTTCAAAATAGAGAGAGAGCTATGGGATTGGAAATCTACCCAAACTCTTTTTGGGATTTTAGTGCTTCCAGTTGTACTCTATGGTTGTGAATTGCGGGTTAGCAATAACTTTGACCTACAATGGAAGGAAATTGAGAAAATGCAAAAATGTTTGATGACAAACAAGTTCAAAGTAAAAAGTTCTATCCCTTATATTTCATATTGAGTGAAGTTGGGGTTGCTCCAATTGAAGCAATTGCTACGGTGAGACTCATAAGATATTTAAAAATAATTGAGCAAGTGAAGAACACATATGACCTAAGATTGTCTTCAATGACATATTGTGTAAAAGAAGAAGACTAAGATGCGAGAAAACAACAAATGATTTAGTAGATGATATATTTACTTTAATATGTGCCCCACAAATAGTAAAGAGATCAAGGCTTTTGTTATGAATAAGTCCCACAAGCATTCTTGGGGCATAGGGCTAAGGGGAAAGAAAAAATATTATATTGAAGAGTTCAATCCCACTCATAATCATCATAAAAAAGTGTACATAGAGGCTAATATCTCTTAGTGAGCCAAAATTCTTATTGCTCAGCTCAAAACTAACTCTCATCAACTTCGTTGTGAAAGTGAGCGTTGGAAAAGACCAAATGAAAAGTGGGAAGAAAGAGTGTGTATTTTTTGCACTTTGGAAAAGTGGAAACATAAAAACATTTCATTTTAGAGTGTAATGCCTTCAAGGACATCAAGACAGTTTTGTAAATATCTTAGCAACTAACTTTTAGGTTGATTTATTCAACAAAGAGACAATTAAACATTTGCGGGGACTCATCATCAAGTTGCATAAAGAAAGAGTTGAAATACAAAATAAATTTGTGTGACAATTTGCCCCATAGGCTATCTTTAGCCTCATAGAAGTTAAGCCTCATAAACATTAAAATAATTTATTTATTTCTTTCTAGAAAATAACAAGGGAATCAATATTATGGTAGAAGCCCACACTATTATTACCATTAGGTAGATAGGTGATGGGAGATGTAGGTGGAGGCATTATTTAGCTAGAATAAATAGTAGGTGGCAATAAGGGTCTCCCAAAAATTTATACGTGGCGAGCCGTAGCCCTTCCTAAACTTGTGATGGTCTACCCAAAATCTCCCCTTTCATATAAAAAACACAAATTCTTAACTTTTTAATTGCATTTTTGCCGCAAGAATAGTATATACGTCCATACGGCCATCAAATATTATCACACACATCCGCCACATCATCATTTGGAAACCGTAGTTCCCCCCTTTTACGTGCCCCTTGCACGTTCGTTGATTGTCCCGTTCACCGATAGCAGAGGACCCCGAACTTACGACCAGCCGCGTAAGGCGAGTGAGAAGCAGTCACAGGTTCGAAGCTCGGCTGAAGCAGGAGATAGGAGGGGAACAACTTAGGGATCAACCTGGCAACTTTTGGGAAACTGAGGGCCAGGTCTTCCTGGAAACAAGCCTACGCAGATGACGAAGAAGAGTACAGGCCCTGGCGTCGACGCGTTAGCATGGCGGTTACATGGAACTCTGTCCTTCGTTTCATGCTCACGCTTGTTCTCCTCGGAGCCTTTGCTACCGCTTGCTTCACTCTGCCCATGGAAAAGGTATGTCTCATATCTCTGACATTTGCCTGCAATGACCCTTCTTTTTGAAGCCAATTATTGTATTGGTTCTAATTCTCGAGTTTAAAGGCAATGCCGAAGCTTCATAATCAATGTACTTGAAGTAATGCTTTATATTTGTTTGATTTGTTTATTTTTGCTAAATTTAGCTGAGACTAAGCTAACTCTCTTAAGCCTTATCTTTGAAGACATATTTTCCGTTTAAATGATAAATGTCAAAAGGGCTATGATGAAATGGATAACAGCCTCATTTCCACTTGCAGCTAAAAATATGAAAGTCAGGCTGGCTTGTATACAGAGGGGGATAATTTGGTCTATAGACAATTATCAACAAATTTATCAATATTGGCCTTGACATTGCAATAGAATAAGATTTCTTAACATTTAATCCAAATCAGTTTGGCCATATTCAATTGAATTTTGCTCGATTGTGAAGTAGGTCATGTAATAGGGCAAGAAAATCACTAGAATATAGGGCCGTTAATATGGATTGTTGCAGTGGATGGTTAAGTAAAAACAATATTGCAATTAGGTATCTCTATTATTTGGAAGATACCTCGAAAACAGAGTTAAAAACATGAAATGAACATATACAAATCAAACCACATGAGATACGTCGAAAACAGAGTAAGGATCACTATTGCAGGTCTGCTTATGATCCAAAGTTCCTCTTTCTCGTGCTGGACAGCGAGGAATATTGCCCAACTAACTTCAACTATGTTAACCACACACCTAAGTGGTCACCAACAGAAACAACGCCATAATATGATTCTCAGGCACATCACACTCACTAGAATCACTGAGTATCAAGCTGGAAATGCATTTTCAGTCATGGTGCAGATATGAAACACCTGCTGCAGCAAATACAGTGAGCTGCACGAGCTCACAATGACCCACAATGGCATCCAATTTCCACTTACTCACCTGCAAAGGCCTCTAAACTACTCAGTGCCTTCCAACAGTCACTGAGGGCCAATAAAATAAGCACCATGCACACCCAGTAAAGCTCAGATCCAATAAAGGATGACTTGTATGGCCTGTTGCAGCAATATGCTCTTCAAAACTCACACAAACTCTTAAAAAACAACACCTCAACCCCTGTTATAGCTTTTCCAGACCTGGCTGCCAACAAATCAGATGAATTATGAAACACATGCCATAAAGGCAGCGAATGATCTGAGGAAGTCTCACACTTATCATCCAGGTTTATAAGTACATGGTACAGCTCGCATAGAAATTCATATGACCTGCTAACAACCTTAAAACCTCAGCAAATAGTGTTGGACAACAATAGATAACAAATTGCATTTGTTTCCAGAACATTCTGAGTCTTGGCCACACTTCCCAATGATTTTTGAAGGATACAACCCTACTAGGGCATCATTGGGGACTTCGCATTTTCAACCAGCAACAAGGACTCTACAAAAATCCTTCGAATTCACCAAAAACTTAAAAAATCACCAAACATAAACCCAAAATATATGCACATCAAAATACCTTAAAGATCCTCATTTCTTGAAACCCTTGTTTGAGACTTAGTGAATAAAAAAGGAGACCCCTTTGTGGAATCACTCTAACTAGCTAGGTGATGTCTCTCAGATCCAAAACCAGCAACCAATAGAGGGTTTTTGTCCTCTATTGATATTGGAAAAACTCTTCGGTTCAGCCTGACAACATCCTGTTATGTATACACTTCTGCATATTCCATATGGGAGCCCCAGATCTTCTTTTATAGAGTTGGAAGGGAAATAGGCCATGTGATGTCCCCTTCCTAATTTGCCCTTTAATGAGTACCGATTGCTGATTGAGTACTGACTATTTATCCCTTGATTCACAGCACAATGTATCTTTTTCAATGCTTAGAATGAATCCTCCTTTATACTTTATTGGTGGAAGTGTCACCACCTTTCATAAGGATTGAGTCACCATTTTTCATTGTTGCCTTTGAGAATAATATATTATTCCCCAAATCGATCTCCCTTGATGTTCTCCTCAAATGAAATCTTCTCCTCTTTATATCCTCCAATGTGAGGGAGAGTCACACCTCTTCATAATGGTCACACTTACAACCTTTCACAATTATCACCCTTTGAAAGGGTGTCACAACCCTTCATCCTTGCTGCCCTTTGAAAGAGTCACAACCCTTCATAATTGCCACTCTTTGAAAGAGTCTCAACCCTTCATTTCTTTTGTCCTTCGAAGGAGTCACTTCCTTATTTTCTTCTCACTTCTTTTTTTTCTCTTGGTTCACAACTTTTCTTTTTTCTTTCTTCCTCTCCCTCCTCTCAAATGAACGCTCCTCCCTTCTATATCTTATGTTGAGGGAGTCACAACTCTTCTTTGCATATCTCTTGACCTTTCATTAAACTTAATTAATGTGTAACTATATTATATTATTATTTATTTATTTTTATATTTTATTATTATTATTATTATTATCAAATCCTATTTTAGAAAGAGGACATTACAGTCCGCCCTTCCCAGAATTGTTTGTCCTCAAGTAATGCTAATTTTTATCCAAATCTTTCAATGTGAGTAGGTTCTGCTGCACAACTTTATTATCCAAGGCATGGAGAATTTGCAGAGTTTGCAATTTTTAAGACAAGTTTTCTCTCATTACTCTGAGAGAAGGAACAAGGACATCTTGTAATAGCATCAAATTGATTTGGATTGGCCGAATGTTTGCACAACAACATGACTCACATCTATGACCTCAAATGTAATAAATTCATATTTTTTTTTGTTCACTCTAGTTATTCTCATATTCTAAAAATATAGAGCCAAACATGGAGCATACACTTTAAAACACAAAGTATATACATTAATGTATGAAGATATTGAGCATACATGAAGTATACACATGAATATATGCAGACACAAAGCATACACTTGAATACACGCATCGTTAGACTCTTCTTATTGGCTAGAATGTATATTGATTCATCTTTACCTTGCAGGATGGCAGGATTAATGCTTTGACACTAATTTTGATGTCCCCTTTCTAATTTTCCATTTGGTTTGCCCTTTAATGAGTATTGATTGCTGATTGAGTACTTGAAGCTAATAGAAAGCCCCCCAAATCAAAATTTATCACATCAAAGAGTAATTGAAGCTAATAGAACAACCCAATAGGCCAAAAATGCTTCTAAAAGTGTCATTGCAATCCAAATCACCAAGTGAGCTTCTATGCCATCATCAAATGTCAAGAGAAATTGAACCCTAGCTCTCCAAGATCTTTGGAGTTCTCCCTAGCACATCTAGAGGCTTATGGAAAATTCAGAAACTGGCCAAACCCTTATGGAACATCAATGTGTAAAAAAGAGGACATTACACTTTATAATCTTGCCCATTTGTTGGCTAATTTGTTTCACAAGTCTTATAGGGCCTAATGGGATCCTTTGATCCATTGCTTGTAAACTTGGGCAACTTTTGCTTTTCTCCACTAGGGCTTACTAGCATTTTATACCAATGCAAACCTAATGCATAGAATTTGCTTGCTAAGTACTTTTGATTTAGATTTTTCAATGCTTCTCTCACACTCACAAAGATGTGGGAATCTTCAACTTGTCCTATCTTAGCATTCCACACGCTTGTTTCACTTTCAAATGTTGCTTTATCCACCCTTGTCTTGGCGTCCTTTACTTGATTGAAAACCTTTCAATGCCCCAAAGGTTAGTCTTGTACACTTTTTGTGAAGGAATCTGACTTTGTCTTTGAACATCCCTTGTCTAGAGAAGTTTGTCTTGACTTCTAAGATCAATCCAATGTTTGTGTGGTAAGGGTAAATGCATTGCTATCTCTTGCCACTCCTTCCTTATACGATTTTTTGTGGGTATAGTTTTATTTTTGGCTTGCACTTCAACTTCGACTTATGGACTAACTTTGATTGCGTCGTTACGAAGGGCTTTGGCTTGGGAATTGTATTATTATATTTTTCTCAAGTGTTTTTTTAATCTTCTCCTTCATTCCCTTTGCTTTATAATCCTCAAAGATCCCTTGATCTCTTGGTCTTGACCACCTTGTGATCTCTTCTCTTCCCACCTTTATTAGGGTCTAAGGGCATGGATCTCTCAAATCTGACCCGATTTCTTCGAAGGCAACAATGCCAATGTTTACTCTCCTATTTGATAAAATGAATATTTGAAATGATGAATAGAATTAAAAATGCATACCAAATTGAAGAGCAAATTATATCTTTATTTGCACATGAAGTTAAAGTAAACTAGAGATGGTCAACAAAGGATTAGAGTGGATTCGACTGGATCATACTATTTTCCTTCAAATCTATTTAAAGTACACAACAAATGCCAAGAGATACACAATTGTCGACCAACTCTAATGTCCCCTTTCTGCAATAGGATCTAATATTAAACAATAATAATAAAATTAAAAATAAATAAATAAATAAATAATAATAAAATATAATATAAAATAATACAAGTTAATTAAGTTTAATAAAAGGTCAAGAGATATGCAATGATGAGTTGTGACTCCCTGAACATAAGATATAAAAGGGAGGAGAGTTCATTTTGTTGGTGTACGCATTTACGTTGTGCACAATTTCTTAAGTTTACTTAGGAAATAACATTCTTCTAGATGCATATAGTTTTATATTTGCTAATCAAGATAGTTATATCATTTTTTGTGCCATAGTGTTTATACCTACTCTTCTTCTTGATTGGGACATCTTTCCTCATCACTTGTATTATTTTCTACTGCTTTCTACTTTATAAGCATCGGGGTTGTACAATTTAAGATATCTCATTAATAACAATGCATTGGGTACATTGACTGGTAAAATAGCTTGTGGTTGCTTCTCATTGTTCAGTGGAGGTTTTGTTCTTGTAGTATAGGCTCCTGGGTGCATCGACATGGTATTAGAGTGATTGTGATTGTAGCCTCTTCTTGCTTAGTGAGTTTTCACTAGATCTGAGATCAACTGTTATTTCTTGTGAGAGCATTGGTTTATAAAAATAATGATTTATTGTTTTGCTGGTTGTTTGTGAGACCATCTGATTGGAAGCATCACGATCGTTGTTGGCAATTTCACTTGCGCAGATCGGGAGTGGAGTACTTCATCTTGCAGAGGCGTTGTTTGTCACGATTTGGCTATGTGCAATTGCTTGTGTTTGAAAAGCCATGTGAGTTGTCAGTGTAATTCAGTGACATTATTGTTTGTCAAATTGTTGAGAGTTTATATTTAAATTTGCAATTTTTTGTGACATCTGTGATCTCTTCTCACATCTACGGTATTGGAGATCAATCAGTGTTTCATGCTTCAACCATTTATTTGTTCCCGATTTATTTGAGTGGAACTTTTCTAATGTTCTTGCAAATATTTTATTTGTGTTAAATTCTTGCGTTTTCTTTTCTAAGCACAAATTGTGGTGGGCCCGTCCATGGTTGGTTTGGAGGAGGCATCAAACTCTTTAGTCCCACATGCAATGTGTAGTAGTGCTTTGGGCCATTTATATAGCTCGTTCTACACTTGTTAATATGTGAGTTAAGGCTCACACTTGACCATCATTCTCTTGTGTATGTGTGGTAACTTCTCATTGAAGGCTGACTTAGTTGTGTTGGTGACTATGTGGAGTGTTAAGGTGGATTGTGACCTGGCACTCAATGAATGCTAACTTGGCATAGAGGGCCCCACTTTTTTTGCTGCTCAATTGATTTTTATGGTCATATGGAGTGACCAAGAGCTGTATAGGATTCCCAAAGTGCCTAAAATAAAATCGCATAACTTTTGCAAACAAAGTCTATTTTCGGCAAACGAGATATCGCCAAAAAGCTTCTTTGACAAACTACACTTTGGTGAAGGAATTTTCCAGAATATTTTGCCATTTTATGCCATTTTTTATAGCTTGAAGTTGCAATTACTCTCTTGGTGAAATTGGTCTTTGGGAATTGTATTTTTGCTTTGTATCCATTGTTGAGGAGTGTGTAGTGCATTTCAGTCCTTTGTGTGCCCTTATAAATCATGTTGGTACCAAGGATTGAGCTACCCACACCACACAATTACCACACATGGAAGCTAAAAATGTCACAATTATTGTAATCTCGAGGTCTTTAGCAAATGTTGAAAGCTGATCAACCTGAGTTCACTAAGGAAATTTATAAGTATGTTTACAAAAACAAATTAGATGAGGTGAAAGGACTCATATGTTTTCATGTGTCAGATAACTTGTTATATATTGTTGAGTGTTGTAGACTAGGAAATTGGAACATGTAAAAAATGTTGCATGAAAAAGGTCAACCACAAAACCCAAAACACATGCAAACTAAATTTCTATTAAAATCATTAAAGATATTGAAATAGAGTGCATAAAACATGGAAACCAAAACCAAAACACCCCCTCAATATTGCTCCAATGTCTTTTCTTTCTTCTCCAAGTGATATGATATGTTGCTCCCACTTTGACAAAATGTACTTATAAATGAAAGCAAGTGGACAAGATGATAATGCGAATACTAAAAAATGTGTGGTTTCAAGAATGAGAGAATTGAATCCAATTTATAGAATTTTGCAAGAGGACTCAAAATTAGCAAATGAGGAATGGAAGAGTTACAATTTGGAAAATGTCATAATTATGACATTTTATTACAAGATGAGGAGTTACATTTAGAAATGCACAAATTAGGAGGAAATGTTAAAAGAGCTGTAAGAAAGTGGAAGCACAAATTAAGGGATGGAATCCCATTTGGAAAATGAGGGAATTTTGAATTTTCAAATTCATTAATTTCCACATTTAGGAGAAATTAGCCAATTAGCTAATTAAATTAATTAATTGTGAGAGAAGATAGGAAAATGGGGATAAATAAATGCAATTTATTTATCATAGCTTAAGACTTAGGATAAAGGGGAAAATTGTTGGTTGTCTGCCCCTAAAGATGATTAATTAATCAATCGACAGGGTTAAATGGGTACGGGTGAAATTGATAGGATCGCAATTGGACATGGTCAAAAAAATCAAATTGATTAGACATGATGGAGATTAGAGATGAACATTAGTGATTAATTAAACAATATTCATAATTTAATCAATGAAGAATGGCACAATATCGCCAAATGATAAAAATCGCATGTGCGACATAGGGGAATAATTAGGACTGATGAAATGATGTGTCAATTGCAACACCAAGATGTTAAAAAGTGGCACCGTAGGTGTTAACCAATTTTTAGCATCTACAAGTGTGACACACCTAAAGAGGTGTTGGAGAAGCTTGAAGAGTTGTTTGGTAAGGTCAATCAATTCAAGATCTTGCAGCTTGAAGCCAATCTCATATCTCTTTCTCTCTTTCTTTCGATGCATTTCCCTCTATTCAAGATTTCCTTGCACAGTTCGAGTTGATTTTGTTGCAATTAAAAGGATGTGGTCATGCAAAAAATGATAATGCGTGTATTTTCTTGATCTCGTCTTAAGCTCAGAGGCCCTTTTCAAGTGTTTTCCCCTACCTTCCATTCTACTATGGATGCTATGGGAGATGCTCATAAGATGCCTTCATTTGAGGAATTTTGTGATCAATTGACTAGGGAGCAGGACAAATTGATTCAAATGGATGCTCTTCCTAAGAGCCATGCTTTGATGGCTCAATCTTCCAAGGGCAAGGGTAAGAATAAGAAACCAAAGATAGACTCGTCTAGCCTCTCTCTAAGCTGAAGGCAATGAATGATCATAAGTCTTTATCTTCCTACACTTGGGGGAATTATCTTGTAAGTCAAATAAGGAGAATTGTTCCTTTTGTTGAAAACCAGGACCTAGTGATGCGTGTTGTTTCACGAGGCTAACAACATTGGAGGAAGCTACGAGGAAGCACAATATTGCCATGCCTAAGTCTTCTTCCTTGGGATAAGGGCAAACTGTAATGTCCCCGATTTAGCAGGTCTCTGCAGTTGAGCTTAGTCAGTTCATCAATGCGACCCTCATGAGCTGACAGTGTGTTTTGAGGGTCTCTGGGAGTTTCTGGGATGGATTTACTATTTTTGGTAAGTCTATTGTTAGTAGTGGCTATTTCTGGCAGGGCAGTGCCTATTCCTGGTTGGGTAGTTGGACCTGGTGCTCTGTCAGAAGTTTGTTGATTGCAGTCAGACAGTTCAATGGCTTATATTTTAAATGTGTTATTAAATTAAATTATTTTGATTTAATTTAATAACTTATGACTTTATAACTTTATGTTATAAAGTGGAGTTATTTTTAAAGCCAATTAAGTGAAAATATTAAAAAGTGCTTTTTCCAAAAAGCCTATATATGCTACTCGAAAAAGCACTTTTGTCATTTTTTATGCAATCATTATTTTATTGAAGTTCGTGAAGAAGACAAACTTGGCTAGGGTTTCGAGGACTAATTCCTCATCTCGGGATTTGAGCCATTGCAAGTTAATGGTGAATTTCTCAGCTGTTGTTCTGCAAGCATTTAATTCTGACTCTGAGATCATTAATTATTACCAGTGCTGAGGTAAATTGATTTTGTGCTAAGTAAATATATCCGGCAAGTGATTAGTTAACAAGTTTTTTTCAAATTATCTTCATACTGGTTTTTCGAAAGTTGGTGGATTTGCTGAGTATCAAAGCTGTGACTTAAATTTTTTTCTGGAGCTGGACGTTACCCACGTATTTGTTGTGGAAGGATTTGTATGCTGCGTGAGGTGTGAAAAGTCACACCCTCACTACTCTTGCTGACTCGGCAATCATTGGGAGCCGATATCCTGCTGTCACGGCTAATAAGGGAAGCCGATATTGTTGTTAGAGGTCCCGCAAATACTCCCCGAGTATTCTCTCTCCCACACGTTAGCAGTGGAAGCTTCTGCAGGCTGCGTCAAGGACTGACAGCACTCAGTCTCCCCTCCTTTGCTTACGATTTGTATTGGGAGCCGTTTAGAGGCATTGCAGAGGTCTATGGTTTTATACTGGTTTCAGTCACGTCTTCTTCAACAGTCACGTGAATCAATACCAGGAACGTCAAGCTGTTTCAGGCTGCAGCAAGGTGTTTAATTTGAATGAACATAGCATTTGCAAAGGTGGCGAATATTATCAGGTGCTCTAATTTTTATATTGAATAAATGTCTGAATATACTTTGAAATGAGAATAAAACTAGTTAATGTTATTAAGAATATTCAATTTATTTTGCTTGGTATATTTGGAAGTGGTGGAAATTCATATCATTGTTTTAATGATCCAACTATTTGAGTGAGACATTTGCAAATTATATCAAATTTAGTATATTGATCCAAAAGGAGCCACACAGGCTCTTCACACAAACTCTTTCAGCTACAACTTTGTCCTCTACCAGTTTCACATGGATTCTTGATTTTGGTGCTTCTCATCACATGACTCATACTGTGGATCTTCTTGATTCTCTTTTTGATAGTCCTACTTAACATATTGTTGCTGGGAACTCTTCCCAGATTCTAGTTTTGGGTACATGCTCAGTTCCAATGCAAGATGGTAGCATTGAGGATGTTCTTGCTCTTGATATCTCACAGAATCTGCTTTCCATCTATTAGATTTGCCATCATGGTGGTGGAAGACTTGTTGATTTCTCTCCTACTGATGTAACTATTCAAGAGATGCAAGATTGTGAGGTCATTTGCTACAGGCATAGTTGATCATGCATCTCGTTTGTATAGGTTTGATGGATTTGAGTCTTCATCAGGATCATGCCTTATTGCTCATGTAGATTCTACAAGCAAGCTTTCGCATGAATGGTTTGGGCACCTAAATTACAAATATCTATAGTGGATGAGCACATAGAACTGGGTGATTAGTCTACCTAAGATCTTTTGTTCTGATGGGGTTTGGGGGGTATGTTTCTGGTTTCAACTATGTCAATTTTATTTGCATCAACTTTTCAAATCATACTCAATGATCCATCATCAGGATGCACAAGAGCTATATGAAGATAATGATCTTTTGTTCAGATGGAGTTTGTTAGGATTGTGCTCTTGGCAAACATCATAGGGATCCATTTCCTAAGGGTTTGGCCACACGAGCTTCGACTCCCCTTGCGTTGGTGCATAGTGACCTCATGTCATTCCCCAGTCTTTCATTTTCAGGGGCCAAGTATGTGCTCACCTTCATTGATAACTTTTCTAGGTCCACATGGGTGTACTTTTTGAAGTATAAGGATGAGGTTCGTCAACATTTCATGACCTTACTACATTTGTGGAGTAGTCAGTACATTCACTTTAGAAGATTCGCACAGATAACAAGGGGAGTATGTCAATCATGCATTTCAGGAATTTTGTTGAGCTCGAGGTATTCTTCATCAGCATGTAGTGCCATACACTCTTCAATAGAATGGTGTGGTCGAGTGGAAGAATAGAATCTTGAGGGAGATGTCCAATTGCATGCTATAGTCTAGGTCCACGACTCCAAATTTTTGGGCAGAGGCTGTCAATTGTGCCAACTACATTCAAAATCGTATGCCTCACAACGTAGTGCGGAACATGACTCCTGAGGAGGCTTGGTCTCATGTCAAGCGCAAGGTTTTCTACATTCATTCTAGATGGTAGATGCAAGGCAAAGGAGAAGAAGAGTCAGCGATTCAGTCTTTTTTGGTTGTTGCGAGGATGTGAACAGTTATCGTTTGTTTGACCCTGATACTCTAGAGGTATATTTTCCTTGTGATGCTCATTTCGATGAGTCTTTCACTTCGAAGGATTTTCCGTCATAGGCTTCTCCCTCCCTTCTTCCCAACTCTTCTTTAGAGGATGTTTTTTTCAAGAGGATGATGATGAAGCTCCTGATGATGTTGTTCCCGATGTTGGTATTTATGATGAGGATGCTATTGATCTTGTTGTTGACATCACTCCATCTCCTACTCCACTTGCACCTAGTAGACCTTTATGGGCTTGCATAGTTCTTCAAGATATTGGTCCTCTTGTTGGTGATCCCATAGCTACACTCATCACTCGTTCCTGCACTTCAGGTATCAATCTTTTGAGTCATGCTGTTTTACTAATCCTTCAAAGTTTTCTGATGCTTCAGGTGTTCTAAAATGGGACAGTGCTATGATAGAGGAGTATTCTTCTTTGATGAAGAATCATACTTGGGAGTTGGTTCCTCTTCCTAAATGAAGAAAGTTGGTTCGATGCAAGTGGGTGTATCGTACCAAATTTGTAGTTGATGGTTCTATTGATAAGTATAATGCTTGTCTAGTGGCTAAGGGCTTTTCTCAGGTTGAGGGTGTAAGATCAAAATTAGGGTTAGAGAGCATATCAAAAGCAACCACAAAACTTTCGAAGATATGCAAAACCTAATTTAAACCCATCATGAAAACAACTTGAAATAAGAGACTTAAAACACTATCTAAAACCCCTTCAAGTTTTGGTACCCATGTTCTCCTTTCTTCTCGAAAGTGTGGATGGATGTAGCTCTTGAAAAGATCTTGAAATGCACTATGATATCTTGAAAGCAAAATTAAGAATACTAGGAGTAATTGATCATTCAAAGTGGTTAACCAAATTAGTGCAAAAAGGCTCAATTTACAGAGTTGAGAGCCAAAATGCAAGAAAAGGCAAGTTAGTGTGCAACATGGAAATTTGTTATAATTTTGACAAATTGGAAGCACAAAAAGGAATGCATAAATCAATGCACAATTAGTGGGGAATATGGAAGAAGAAAGATGAGGCTAATTAGTAAGGAATTTGGAAGCCAAATTAGTGGAAAAGGGATAGGGAAAGTGGAAGAGACATGGAGGCTAATTAATAGGAGATTATGAAGCAAAATTTAAGGGATGTGTAAGAGTCACATTTTTGAATATTTAAAAATCAATTCCCTCAAAAAGGCTAATTAGAAATTTAGGAATTTAGAAAATCCCATAATTCAAAAAGGGAAACAATTAATTAATTCAAAATTAATTAATTGTGGGAGACTTAGGATAGGGGTAATTAATCCATAAGATAGATTAATAGAAAAGGATAAAATATGGGTTATCTATCCGAAGGGAATAAATTAGTAAAATGATTGGCCGAATTGATGATGCAGCATTGAAAGGGAATTGGTCTCGAATGATTTGATTAGGGTTTGAACCGATCTTAGTGATTTGAAATCGATTAGGGATCAATGCAACATCGATGAACTTTGACAATGTGCGCGATTGGTGATGATAGGATAGGATAGCATAGCATTGATGAACTTTGACAATGCCATTAGGTTGGACTGATGATGATGAAATAGCATCGATGATCTTGGACAATGCTGTTTGAATTGACTTGGATTCGACGACGACAACGGGGCATCGATGAACTTTGACAATGCCTTGGATTGATTTGGGGCTGGCTTGGATTTGATGAGGATAAGATTGACAAAGATTCGAGGAAATTGATTAGATCGGACATCGATGAACTTGGACAATGCCCTAGAATTGATTTGATAATGATCGGTTGTGTTTGAAAAGGTCTTGGACTGATTAGGATTGATTCGAGATTGATTTGAACTGATGTAGGAAGGTTTGACATGGTTTAGGATCAGTTTAGGAATGTTTAGGAATGTTTAGGAACGTTTAGGATTGGTTTAGGAATGATTAGGAACGTTTAGGAATGATTAGGAACTTTTAGGATCGGTTTAGGAATGATTGATTTGGCCAAAGAGATCGAGGTTATGATATGAGATGCAAGAAGTGTTAGTAATCAATTAAACAATTTTCAATGTTTAATCGATAGGGCAGGACAACATGCTGACATCCAGTAAATACCATATGCGCAACACAAGGAAAACAATTAGAATACAAAACAATGTCTCAATTGTAATGCAGAAAAGATAACACCAAGACTAGCAGGCTCGAGCCATTTTTGGGTGTCTACAAAGGGTATTGACTATTAAGAGGTTTTTGCTCCTATTGTTAAGATGGGTTCCATTTGTCTTATACTTTCTATTGCTGCATTTTAGGGTTGGTAAGTGTATCAGATGGACATGAAGAGTGCTTTCCTGCATGGTGATCTTTAGGATATCTATATGAAGCAGTCACCAGGCTTTGTGCAAGATTCTTTACTTGTTTTTAGGCTTCATCGTTCATTATATGGTCTCAAGCAAGCTCCTAGAGCTTGGTATGAGAAGATGGACAATTTTTGCTTGCTTCTGAATTCACTAGATGCTACTCCAATCATTTAGTTTACTTAGAGGCATGGGGGGATCTTCTCATTCTTGTTCTTTATGTGGATGACTCGATTCTCATAGGGAGTTCTCCTGCCATGATTGAGGATACTTAGTGAGATTTGATGGAGTGTTTTGATATGACTAACCTTGGTTTGGTGCACTACTTGGTCTCCAGGTTCATCAGTCTTCTGTTGGTATTTCTATCTTTTAGCAGAAGTATTCTCTTGATTTTCTTCAGAGATTTGGGATGGCTGATTGCAAGCCAGTCCCCACTCCTTTTAAGTTAAGGTGTTGTATTGTCTAACAATTGCACTACTTCATTGGTTGATGCTACCTTATATCAACAGTTGGTTGGTAGCCTTTGGTACTTGACACATAGTTGTCTTGATATTTCCTTTGCAATTAGTCATGTCTCTTGTTTCTCTCAAGATCCTCATAAGAGTCATTCAAAGGCAGCCAAATGTATCTTGAGGTACATTCAGGGCACTACACAGTTTGACATTCACTCCACATCGGGTGCCACTGAGGTTGTGGGCTTCACCGACTCAGATTGGGCTTGTGACATTGATGATCGAAAGTCTACTTCAGGATTTGTCTTTTGTCTTAATTTTGGTCCAGTTGCTTTGTCTTGCAAGAAGCAAATTGCTATCGCGTTATCATCAACTAAGGCTGAGTATCGAGGAGCAGTCTTGGTTAGTCAAGAGGTTCTTTGGTTTGAACAGTTGATGGTTGGGTTTGGCTTTCTTGCCGATCATCCCACTACTCTTTGGTGTGATAATAAGAGTGCCATACACATTTCTCACAACCCAGTGGAGCATCAACATACCAAGTACATTGAGATCCACACGCACTTCATTTAGCAACTCATTTAGGATGATGTTCTTTCTTTGGAGTATTTTCCTATGGAGCAGCAAGTTGCAAACATCTTTGCTAAACCTTTGACATCTCCATACTATCTCTAATTGCGATCAATGTTAGGGGCAAAGGAAGTAGCCCTTGGGGAGTCTTGAGGAGTCCTTTCTTTTATTTTTGCTTTTCAATAGTGTGTTTTCTCTCTTTTGGAGAGGAGTTTTCTCCCAAAGGGTTTTTCTCCTTTTCTCTGTTTGTAAGAGATTTGCATTTCATTGCGTTAAATTTGTACATGGGTACCTAAAATGACATTGTGGCCGAGATCCATAATGCATCTCATATTGCATATTGCATTTTCATTCGCTGATTGTTGCTCTTGCATATTTCTTCCTAAGTTGCACTTGGGGGGGGGGTGTTAGTGTTTGTGTTTACACTGTGCATGATATCTTAAGTTTACTTAGGAAATAACGTTCTTCTAGATGCATATAGCTGTATATTAGCTAATTAGGTTATGTATATCATTTTTTGTGCTAGAGTGGTTATACCTACTTTTCTTCCTGATTGATTCATCTGTTCTCATCACTTGTATTATTTTCTTCCACTTCATAGGGTTGTACATTGTAAGGTATCTCATTCACATCAATACATTGACTGGTGAAATAATTTGTGGTTGCTTCTCATTGTTCAATGGAGCTTTTGTTCTTGGCTTGCAACATAGGCTCTTGGGTGCATCAACACATTTGAAAGGGGATATGGAGGAAGGAAGAAAGAGGTGAGCATAGGATTTGATTAATGGAAGAGGAAATGAATGGGAAGAAAATAAGGAAGTGACTCTTTCAAAGGACAGCAATGATGAAGGGTTGTAACTCTTTCAAAGGGTTGTAATTATGAAAGGTTGTGTCTCTTTTGAAGAGCAGAATGATGAAGGGTTGTGTGTCTTCCAAGGGGTGGTAATTTTGGAAGGTTGTGACTCTTGAAAAGAAGAAATGATGAAGGGTTGTGATCCTTTTGAAGGGTTGTGATCCTTTTGAAGGGTGGTAATTGTGAAAGCTTGTGACCATTATGAAAAGTGCGACTCTCCCTCACATTGGAGGATATAAAGGGGAGAAGATTTTATTTTAGGAGGATATCCAAGGGAGGTGAATTCGGGAATAATATATTATTCTCAAAGTAACAATGAAAAGTGGTGATTTAATTGTTATGCAAGGTGGTGACCCTTCCACCAATAAAGGATAAAGGAGGATTCATTCCAAGCATTTGAAGGGATACATTGTGCTGTGAATCAAGGGATAAATAATCAACATCAATCAGCAATCGGTACTCATTAAAGGGTAGATCAGAGTATAAGGCATGAATAGATCATCCCAACAATTGAATACATTCAACAGTCCATTGGATCAGCATATAATCATCAAGGATTACCTAAGTGATCAGCACAAAGAGCACACAAGAGAGAACTTGCATCATGTAAGGAGGCCAAGAGGGAACTTGTGTAGGAGCGAATCAGTTATTATAAAACAATTTTCTTAACCTTACTTAATTCGGAGCAATCTTAAAGCAATCAGATAATTAAAACAAATATGAACATGAAAGCACATAAGCACCATACACCATGAACACTAGAATTTACGTGGAAACCCAAGATGGGAAAAACCACGGAGAAGCTAATTCTCATGAATAAAAACATCGGTTAAGGTGATTTTTACAAAGGCTCACTGCTGGTTTGCTCACAGCAGGTAATGTTCATTGCCGATTAGGCTATCTGCCCTGATGTAATAAGGCTCACTGCCAAATAGAAAAAGGCTCATGACCTGAATGAGAATAATGAAAGGGAATCCACAAGTGGAATAACTGTCACCAACAAGAGCAACATCGGAAGAATATTTCTGTTTGCTACCAGTTGCACACTTTCACATACTCAACAATACACATATCTTTCCTTGTCAGATTTGCAATCACTATGCACACACATGCTCTCTAGCATCAAACAAAATCATCGCTTACATATACCATGCCATGCCATATAAACTTCTAAGTCAACCTAACACAATTTGCAATAGATCACCACAAATTATTCCCGTAGTGGTAAGGAATGAAATTTGGGCCACACAAAACCTCCTTGCCCAAATTGACACGCTAAACATTCACCATGATATTTGGAACCAAGAAATAGGATATACATGTTACAATGCAAACACTTGTTCCGTAGCATGCTAACCACTTTCCAGATAGGTCAGCACCCAAAGGAGTGTACCACATTATGTTGCAATATGACTGGGACCAGGACAAACACAACCAAAGATAAATCTACTTAGCACAACATCCAGAGCACGCTACACCGAATCACCAAAGCATCAAATCCTCATCCAAACATAAGATATGTTGACATTAATGACAACAATAATAATAGCATCAACATCACATTCCAACAATATCTCCTACTTATCAATTGATGAGCTTAAGCGGCTTTCTAATGAATGGTTCATAAGGCACAACACTTGTTGAAGGTTTTGCAAAAGGGGTTGCAAGCAAAGTAGGGTTAACCTTGGAGGAAATTTCGTGGTTAAGCGCGCTTGAGCTGGAGTAGTATTGGGATGGGTGACCTAGGAAGTCCTGGTGCTTCACCTTTGTGAGCATCACCTAGATGCAATGAGTGCTAAGTGTTCCATTCATTCTCATGAGAGATGGGTTCTTGTGAACCACTACTCATGAAACATGGGTCAATGAGTTTGACTAAAAAATTACCTAGTTGAATCTTGATAGCAATATCACAATTTGACTTCCTGTGGAGAATATCTCCTACTTATCAATTCATGAGCTTAAGAGGCTTTCCAATGAATGGTTCATAAGGCACAACACTTGTTGAAGGTTTTGCAAATGCGGTTAACTGCAAGCAAATTGGGCTTAACCTTGGAGGAAACTCCGTGGTTAAGCGCGCTTGAGCTGGAGTAGTACTGGGATGGGTGACCTCCCGGGAAGTCCCGATGCTACCATATTTGTCTTGAAATTCTACAACCAGTTGACACAACACATGATCTTTGATGCCAACTGCAATTGGTTTTCTTCTTGCCATTCAATCTCTGGCTGCCTTCCAACGTGATGTTGGGTAACTAAGCCTTCTCTCTTGTTATCTAGAGACACGAAAAATGGGATAAAAACCACTTTCTCAAAAATATTTGATTTTTGTTAATAAAAAATCGACAAAAACTTTGAAATCACAATTTTGCCAAAAATCGTCAAAAGAACTAGGGAAAGAAACCCTCAATTGTTTTAGAAAAATAGCAATACCCACACATATACTCCAGTACATTTGTAGGAACTCTGTTTTCCCTAGAAAACCTAGGCATGACCCAAAAACTGCTGCCAGCAACCATGCTTTTATAAAAATATAAAAAATCATCAAAAGATTTTGTTGAAGATGGAAAGCCATGATTTTGTGAAAAAATCGTCAAAACCCTCGCTTTGTATCAAAAAAGGGTAAAAACCTGTGATTTTCAAAATAGTGTCAAAAAACAACCCTATCTAAAAGACTTTGTTTTTCTGGTAAAAAATGGTAAAAATATTTGCAGAAACATGATTTTTTTTATTAAAAATAATCTTACAAGAAAAGTTCTAAAAATTTCACGAAATTCTTAGTGTAAACCCCATGATTTTTGTTTTAAAAGAAACCGATAAAAAAAATCTAGAAATTTCTAGGTAAATGAACAACGAATTTTTATTTAAAAATTCTGCCAAAAAAGAATCTATACTTTGATGCCATGATATGATAATTGATTGTTGTTTTAAGCGAAAGAGAGGAATACTCCTTAGTTAAGCAATCTCATAAGATCTTTCCATAAAGGAAGCAATCGTGAACTAATGAGAGAATAGAAAGATTCTAAAACTAACTAACTTACAGAATAGAAAGTTACTAAATAAACTACTTAAATGACCATTATAAGCTTAATATTACAATATTGCTTTAATAAGCTTGTAATGGTTATGTATGTCAGCTTAGTTACCCTGGTTTGCCCCTAGACCCCTCCAGACCAGCCTGGGTTCAAACTGGTACTTGGTTCTGGTCCGGTTCGCCTGTGGGTTCGCCCAAGGTTTGAACCCAGGCAGGCTGGTTCGTCCGGGCCGAACCCAGGTCGAACCAGGGTTGAACCGGGGCAAAACCAGGTTGAACCCAGGTCTAACCAGGTACATTTCCACTAAGAAACATTCTATAATTTAGTGCGGTAAACAATTATTACAGAATAAGATCTTTAACATTACAAAACAAAATCTGCTGAAGTTCAGATATTTATTACATCAAATTAAACTAGCCCTCACGATTTCTTCTAGTGAAATTTGTATATCCAATTGCTGATAATGACCCCCGTCCGATTAATCGGAAGCTCTCGATAGTGATAAATCATATTTTAAACATTAAACAATATCTTCAATAGGTGAAGGGAGTTGCCAGCTACTTTTTTAACATTTATGATTTTTCAAGTAGGATGTTAATTAATAATTACAAACAAACAAACTCTTTGTACAGTGAAAAAGTAATAAGCATTAGAGGACTTGGAAAGCGAGAATGTTATTGATGCAGCTGATCCCATTGGCATTGGCACTGTTTCTGAATCAACTAATGCCTTTGATGATGATGAAGAAGAAGAAGAAGAAGAATAGATATTCTATTAGATGATTGAAAGTTAGTATAAAGTTCCAATTGTTGAAAGTCAAAACAATGATAATTGAACTCAATATTATTATTTTAAGATTTTGATGTTGATATGATGCTATGATTACAAGTTTATGGTGTTTTTTTTTGTTTTTATTATACTATGTGACATTCTAATTTTTACTCATGCTTCTAGGCTTCATAAATATGTATATATATATAATTTTAAAATTTTTACACGTTTCTTCGAACCCGAACCCAAACCCCTTTTCAAAATTTTGTCGTACTTGCGAACCGGTAACTTAGTATGTCAGTTAGCTTTAGTAACTTTCTATTTTGTCTCTAGTTCTTGATCTTTTTTATTAGGGAAAGATCTTCTTGTAATCTCTTATTTAATGAGTATTCCTCTCCATTTTTTAATATTGAATACCTCAATCGATTATCATTTCAGTGTCATTTCTGCTATATCAAGCTTCTGTGCATTCTACTGGATTTTTCTGTTCTGCTGTACAATCTGTGTATGTGTCTTTCTTGGATATATTAAGGTCTTTCTGAAAAGTTCAACTGGCAGGAATCTGGTTGCCCACATTGCTTTAGGATGTTAGGGAGTGGGTGGTAGCTTGTGTTAAAGGATGGGAAAACTAAAAAGAATTCAGTACCATGGCTCCAAATTAACTTGAAATTCAGAAAAGGTCATGTAAAAACATAAGTAAACAAAACCGATGCTCACATGGTCAACTTTGACAAGTAATCAGATGAAATGATATAGGCTGCTTGCATGAAATCAAGACACAGGCACCCCTACCCCATTGATTAGGAATGCCAAGTTGAGGGGAACCATAGCAGAAGTCAGACACAGATAAGCTGCTTACTCCCAAAATTTATAGGATTTAAAGTTTAAACACTTCCAATCTTACCAGGATTCTGCTAAGCACCAGCTCAAAAAAATCTGGAGCACCTTTCATCCAAGGATAAAGTGTTGAGAGCGAGAAGAGAAAATCCTTCCATTGAATCAAATAAATGTTCTGAATGCTTCCATCAAAGAAGGTGGTGATTCCAAGTAAAGAGAATACTCCCATACAACGAATGGGGTGCCCTTATCATGAAGTCCTTGTGGAGCATAAATTAGCCAGCTTCTTGCAATATTTTATCATTATGCATCATTGATGGAGGCTTCGGGGTCTCTACAACTTCCTTTCGGCCCATCATTTGATGTGGCCTATCCCTTCATTTCCAACTTTCATTTTCTATCCTTAGTTGGAGCTTTATTGATTATATTTGGGGTGCTTGAAAATTTATCTTTAGTTGTTGACTCCCTTTATTTTTATTAGGCACCCAAAGTGGGCAACTTTAAAAGATTATGTGGACACCTTTGTGTATGAACTTAAGAACTCTACATGAATTGAGGTATTAAAGCAAGCCTTTTCATAATGCATATTTGTAAGAGTTCATTAGTTTCCATTATTCTATAATGTTAGGGAAAGTTCATTTGCTTTCAGTGTCTATTTATATGATTCAAGATTAGTCTTTTAAGTGTAGTATTTGAAGATGAGAGTATCTCTAAAAAAAATCAATAGTATGTAGCAAATAGTAGAATGCAACTAAAAGGCTTTTTTTCTGAATAATATTTTGTTTTGTCATCCATATTCTTGATTAGAAAATTGCATCTCGCTCTTTTTAATTCTTTGTTTTGTTAAAAAAATTCACATCTTATGTTGCAGATTTTAAAAAGCTTTTTGGTTTGGATTGATACAAAATTAGGACATTGGGGGCCTCTTGTTTTGTAAGTATCTTCACTTTGCTTGGCTTTAACTCTATTTTGTTGCAATGTCAATTTGTTCTTTCAAGTCTTCACTTCTGAAATGTTAAATTTGATATGATACTATAATTTGTCACTACCTTGAATTAGTTTATATGGTCTTGACTCTTAATATTTCAGTTTTGAAAAGTTATATTGGCATGATCTCATTTATCTCTGAAGACCATGCAAAAGTACCTAATTATTTGTATTGTGAATTTCTTGTCCACTTCACTTGAATAATAAATTCAAGATAAGGGCAAGTGTATAGCCGAGTTGGTGTGAAGGCGAGTCATGAGGCATAGTGTTAGGCTAATGATCTCGGTGCTACACATCAACTCCAGTTCAAATCTCACCAAGGTCGCCACAAACCATTTAAAGGGTGAGTGTGTAGTCGAGTTGGTGTGAAGGTGAGTCGTGAGGCGTAGTGTTAGGCTAATGATCTCGGTGCTACGCATCAACTCCGGATCAAATCTCACCAGGGTCACCACAAACCCTTTTAAGGGTGAGTGTGTAGCCGAGTTGGTGTGAAGGCGAGTCGTGAGGTGTAGTGTTAGGCTAATGATCTCGGTGCTACGCATCAACTCTGGTTCAAATCTCACCAGGGTCACCACAAACCCTTTAAGAGCGAGTGTTTAGCCGAGTTAGTGGGAAGGCGATTCGTGAAGTGTAGTGATAGGCTAATGATCTCGGTGCTATGCATCAACTTCGGTTCAAATCTCACCAGGGTCACCACAAACCCTTTTGGAAGAATAAAATTTGATAGAGTGAAAAAAAATGGAGCCGTTGAGTTTTTGATCATTGCAAAAGCTCTTTGATGCTAAGATTTCCCTGATCCGTCTGAGTGATGTAGATGTGAATGGAGCTGTGCAAGATGCCAATGGACACAGGAGCGGTGAGGATCAGGTTGCGAACAAGAGAAATGGGGCATGAGAAATCACATGTCGAAGATATGAACGATGTTGACCTTGCTAAGGTGGAGGCTAGGAACCCAGGTAGTGACTGGTAGAAGGATGGAGCCGACGAGAGGGCTCTGGGGGGTAAGGTCGTTGGAGCAGGTAATGATGAAGGGGGATGTTCAAAAACAGTCAGTGATGGCAAAGGAAATTAGAACGGTGGTGTGGGTGAGATGCTCATGGCTTTGAAAGTGGGAGTAGTGTTGAACAGGGGGGAGCGAAGGACAAGCAAGAGTGATGTTGATGGAGGTAAGGGCTACGCTTCAATTAACAGTAAAGGGTCGAAACATGGGAAGAAGAATAAAGGCGACAATGATGGAGCGACCCTTGGGATTTTGAACAGAGCTAAAAGGGAAAACCCTAAGGGCTCCCATGTAGGGGACTCAAATACTGCAAATAAGAAATAGAGAGATAGGGTTTCGGGAGTAATGAAGAAGCCCATGGTTGGGACTGTATTTGTTGAGCTCGAGGACCATCTGGAGGAAGAGGTTAATCACAATGCTGCTGTTTTTTCAGAGCTCGGTCTAATAGGGCGTTTTAGGGGGATTTGGCTGAGCCTGAAAGAGCAAGGGGAACTGATTCTGGAAGGGTATGTCTAGATTTTTCCTTTAGTTGAGGGGCTTTTTTATTGTTGTTTTTGAAAAGGTGTAGGATAGAAACAAAATCTTATGTGATTTTTTCTGGAATTGGGAGGACAAGTTTCCTCTTATGCTGAAACTGTGGCATTAGGCCTTTTGCCCTGCAATTGAAGCTTTTGACAGGGTTCCCCTTTGGGTGAGGCTTCCAAATCTCCCTCTACACTATTGGTTTGATCCTTGCTGGGAAGTTTTTTAATGACGGATGACGGATCTGCGAACCTCTTGCATTCAACTTATGCTCGAATCTTGCTAGAAATGGATATCTCGAGGGATTTACCACAAGAGTTGAAGAGGTGTTTGGGCTCAGCCCTTAGATTATGAAGGAGTGCCTTTTTGGCATAGGAAATGTTTTCAAACAGGTCATTTGGCTGCTTAGTGTGCTAAAAATAATCGGTCTATGGAGGCCTCCTGGTGGAAGGATGTCTCTTCCTCTCATTATACAGTGGAGAAAAGAGTAGAAAATCAATTGAGCTATGCCCAGGCAGTACAGAATGAAGATTTGCGACAAAGCTTTGAGAACCCGAAGATTGCTTCACAACCTGCTTTGGACAATGTTAATGTTGTTTGCGCTCATGTTGAAACAGTTTCAAAGATAATTAATAGTTATGGCACACTAAAAGAAAGGGAGAAAAAAAGACCGGTGGGGACTAGAGATAAGGAGATGGATCCAACTGTAATGGAGTATAGCCAGCAAGGGGTGTGTAGCAATGTGGACATGTTGATGGCAGCCCAAGGCACCCTTGGGGAGTGGTTGCAGGAACTAGCAAAGGTAGAAGATGGTTGGGAGGTGGTTAAAGGGAAGAAAGTTAAGAAAGCAAATAAATCTTTTGAAATCGTCCTCCATTCTTAGTCAAAGAGAGGTGTTAGAGGTTAAATGGTTTGATCTCTACGGTTTGATGTCTGTATTGGGCTTTCATGTTGATGACTTGTGTCCGGTCTCGATTTTTTTGGAGTGTAGCTACGTTTTATGCATGTAAAGGATCAAAAGCCTGTTGTGGTGATGGGTAACTTTTTGGTTTGTAATTACTGAAGGATTGGAAAGCTGTGTGGTAGGGGGTAGTAGTTAGATTTGGAGGTGTCAAAGGTTGTGGAAAAAACATGAATGTAAATCTTTGTTAATATCAATAAAATAAACTTGTTACCGAGAAAAATAAATAAATTCAAGGTTTATAGTTTTGTAACTTGGTACGTAACAACTATTATTCAATGCTTATAATGATTGGCATATGAAAAAATGATGCAATGAAAACATTTTTAGAAGCATTGAAATAAATGTCAAGCCGAAGGGTATGGTGGCATTGTAGGACAATATCTCCTTTGAGCCATCTGGAATCACCCAGTAAACAACTATGTTGTATAAGAAAAATGAAAAAGGAGATGAAATGATGATGGGATAAGATGGGGGGATCAATCCTTATCTCCTATTGTACATTAGGAAGGAGAGATATTCCAATTGGCTTAGAATGATCCAAGCGTTGAATAGGTATAAGATTCCTTCACTAAGATAGACCATTAATAGGTGTATATGAGATTTAAGATGAAATAGGGAAGTTTTTTATCTTTCTGTGCACACAGACTAACATAAAACAAAAAGCTCAGTACGGGTACTAGAAATGGAAACAAAGAACACCATTGACCTGCAATTTCAGTTTGATGTTGTTTTGCAAGGGAGAGGGCTCTTGAGGCATATTGTTCCCGGGAAGAGGGTGCCTGGGGTGTCTTGTTCCTAGTGCTTTTGATTGAACTTAGTGGCCGACTGTTTGTTAGGTCCTAAACTTTCTAGATCTGGGCCGGTGCAAACACCTCTTGTTCCTGCACACAAAATAATGGGGAAAATGTTGTGTAGAAAGGGGTTTGCCTTAGTCAAACCCTGGTTGAGGAATCAACCTTGAAATAAAAATGAAATTGGATAAAAGGAAAGCATGTAAATGTAAAGTAAATATTAGTTTTGCTTTGTAAATGCATATACCTCCATAAACCAATATTGAGATTGTGATGTCTATGAAGATGCTTGTATGTAGGAAAAAATCAAGGATGCCTTTCACAAATGCATAGATCCGTGAATACTCCTCAAAGATCTTCAATGTTGTTATGCTTGATTGACTCTTGCCATGAAGAATGAATGGATGAATAATTGTAGATGGACAAAAGATTTTCTTGCTTGATTGAAATCTCCTCTACTTGGCCATCATGGGAGAGAAGCTTTGCTACAATGGAGAAGATTCCTTCAAAGTTATTTTGGATGCTTGACAAATGCTTGAAATCTTGATCTTAAATGCTTGGATGCGAAATTGTAGGAGAGCTCTTGAAATCTTGATCATGGTTCTTACCAAAATGAGGACAGATAGGTTGCTTTTGTACATCTTGATAAGCCAACACTGGGGTAAAAAAGAAAGAGGAATTAATAACTAGATTCAACTTGGTCTACCTATCAATCTAGGATGTAATCTTGCGAAAGGTGTCGGGTCTGTATGTCACAAAGGGGTGAAAGTTGTGAGATGAGTGGTTATGAACACAACTATGAAAATAAACCTACAACAAATCAAAATGATTCCAGCGCCAGGAACTGTCACTTCCTAGCGACAGGGACATAACAAAATTGTAAATAACTTTGTAAACAATCTAACAGTAAATGAAATATAGAAGTGCTTAAACCTTTTTATACTTTTAGCTACTTATAAAATAATAAACTAATCACACAAAACAAAATATCAAAATATTAAAAGGAAAGTGAAGTAATCTGAACACTGTAAATTAATCCACGGATAAAGAAATGAACTACATCATACAACACACATATATTAATTAATTCAAACGCACAGTAATCAATTCAAACACACAGAAATCTCACCAAGCATCCCCAAAGTGGGCCCTTCCTCTTGTTCATGAGGTGAGTGAAAAGAACTTGACTATGCTGCTGCTTCAATCATGAAAAACACTATTTTATTTGTTACAAAATAATGAACTTCAATACATAAGCCTGTTTACAGAAATCTGTCCACACAAAAATTTGTGTACAATGATATCTGCTTATCCCCAATCTGCCTCTGGAGCTGCTAACATATAGCTCACGTCCATAACAGCTGCTATCTAAGGCAGTATAAAATAGCACATTTTTTTTGGTGTACATCCAATAAAATAATGACTCTCATCAGACCTTGCCGATTGGCCACAAATTAAAAACGGCTCAGTTGCAACAGCAAATGAAAATAGGAAATAGGTAGATTTCTATTTCTACCAAACAGCTATTAAATGAGTCACGAGTTCTCCCAGTATTTCTGACGTGGCAGTAGTTATTGGTAGACAATATCATATGCTGAAGTTGCATAAACGGCTGGGAGATCAATAATATTAGGGAGTGTCTTCTGTTAATAAGGAATACTAAGGTGAATCAATATTTAAAAAACCAAATGTTGAGGTGTGCAGTAATAAAACAATTAATAGAAACATCTATGTGCTGAAAGGGTGACTTGGTTGAACATATATGAAAATAATAGGTTGCATAAGAGATACTACTGGAATTTGAAAAGCACATGAAATGCATCCATGTGGCTAGAGAATATAGGTGGGAAATACATCATGAAAACCTCCTCGACAACCAACAAAAAGCATGCTCCAATCATGGAACCTGAAAACTACAGTAGTGAGCACAAGTTGTATTTTGGTGAAGAAAGTGATAGGAAGGTTCCTGTGAAGAAGTTGACAGGAAGTTTGTAGAAAGTCTGCATTCTTCTCCTTTGTTCAGCATGCTGCAAAGTATATGTTCCAAGACTTAAAATAACAATGCTTATTAATAAAGACAATCAATATTTAATAATAATTTTCATAATTTAATCTCAAAACTATATTTATACCTCTGGTGAACGAACATGTTAGATGGGCTCATGAGCTCAATTTGCGAGTTCACAGTCTATCTCTCTCTTCTTCTGCTGATCCTTTCCCAGCCAAGTACTCCTTCCTCAACGATCAGCTTGGTATGCCTGATATCACCCTTGACAGAGCTTGGATTGGTCATGACGACACTCTTTTCCTCAGATTTCTTTCCATGGCAGACCAACTTCGGGTTCTTAGAGCGAGGAGGAAGCTTTTCCCTCTTCCTGCTAAGATTTATCTTGATGAGGATCTTACTAAATCTCAGGTGGCAGAACTGAAACACTCTAGAGGACTTGTTGCAAAGGCCAGACGTAACGGGAAGTGGGCCGTTATCAGGAACCTCAGAGATGTTATTCATGAGTCTCCTCCAGGCTAGCTTTCAAAGCCAAATGATGGTCCAGGCGGTAGTTGGGCAGGAGGGAACAGCCCAGTGGTTCCCTGCTTGTCAACTGCTGGAACAGTAACGACACTTTATGGTCCTTACTGAGTCTTTTTCAGGATGTTGTTGGTTCTGTCGACGTCCTTGCTGTTACGGAGACTCACGAGAGTCTTGTCCGTCCTCTTCCTGGCTTCCCTGGCTATCAGTGGCTTTTTGTCTTTTGTGACGAGGTCAGATCTTCTGGTGGGGTTCGGGGGTCTGGTGGGGTCGCTTGTCTTGTCAGAGACCACCTCTTCAGTACTACCTTTGTGGTTCATGCCAACAGCTCTGCCAGATTCATGTGGGTCCGTATTGGTCGTACTATGCCACATCACAAAGATATCTTTATTGTAGTTTGCTACTTTTCGCCGGCCTCCTCATCCTATGCTGTCCACAATACGGAGTGTGGGGATCCTTAAGAGGACTTGCACGAGCACATCATCAGGTTCTCAGCCATGGGAGGCATCATCATTCTTGGGGACTTTAACGTACAGACCAGAGACTTTTAGACCCCCCTTCATGATCGTGGTGTTGATTCTGTGTGTACTTCCGAGTCTAATCTGTCCACCTTGGGTCTTTAGCGCTCTTCTGATGACAGCTGTGGCCCCCTTACGAGGTATGGTCGCCATCTTCTCCAGCTTTGTGAGTCCTTGGACCTGGTGATTCTGAATGGGCTTCCTTGTTTTCCTTGTTCTGAATCCTTCACCTACTGGCCTCATTGTGGTGGCACGAGTGTTGTGGACTACGCCCTTTCCTGCGCCTCCATCCCCTCCATCCGCCACTTCACCATCACATGCCTCCCCCTGGCTAACCACGCCCTCCTCAACCTTTCCATCAAAGTCTCGCCGCCCCCCTTACCCATCCCTCCTTGTTCGCTTTCTGTGCAGACCCTCACCCGCACCTCCTTTTGTTTCCCTGAGAGCGATCATGGTCTCTTTGTTTCCCATCTCAGACGGCTCCTTCCCTAGGCCCCCTTTATTAAGTCCGAAGATGCTTCCTCCATGTTCAACTTACTTGCGACCTCACTTTGGGAGTTCGCTCTCGTCTCCATCCCTCACTGCACCACCCCCTTATCGCGTAGCCCGAAGCGCAAGAACACTTATCCTATGAATTTGTGGTTTGATGAGGATTGCAAGTCCTTCCACTGTTCGGTTCGTTTTGCCTTCTCCGCACTCCCACTCTTTCACTCAATTGAGACTCACCTACCGCCATTTTCTTCGCCACAAGAAGCGGTCTTACTTCACGTTGTAGTGCAGATCTCTCTGTGCTTCTCTTTTGCAGTCCCCTAAGCTCTTTTGGCACACTTTGTTCCCTCGCCACCCTCCCCCCCTTCCACCTTGGACTTACGCTCATTGATCTTGCACACTTCCACTCTCTACGACATCCCGAACCAGCCCTCTCTCCACCTCACTCCCCCGCCCTCTTGCCATCTCTTCACTTTCTCCAACATCTGTGAGGCAGTCATACTAATGAGTTGCAGCAAGACAACAAATGAGGAAGGGTTCCAAGCGGAGCTCTTCAAACTTGGTATCAGTGTTCTGGACTCCTTTCTCTCAGTGCTATTTAATAGAGTGGTTTGTACTGGTTTCCCTAACTCGTGGTCTCGACACATCATATACCCGATCCATAAGACCGGGGCGGTCTCAGAGCCCAGTAACTACAAGACCAGCATGGTTGGGCACACTTTTGCCAAACTCTACGCCACCATGCTGAACACTATTCTATCTAGAGAGCTTGATCGGCGGCGTTGCCGTGCGAGGGGTCAGGCAGGTTTCCATACTAATTTCCAGACCATGGACCACATTTTGACTCCGTGGACTATTATTGAGGAGGCCCGACACTGCTCGGTGAAATGTACTGTTGCTTTGTGGACTTTCACAAAGTGTTTGACTCTGTTCCTTGGGTGGCCCTTTTTTAGAGGCTCAGGGACATTGGGATTTCCGAGATTCTCCTGACGGCTATTATGAGGCTTTACGAGAGCGTGGTGGGAAGGTTTAGGACCCCACAAGGTTTTTCCGATCCGATTCAGAGCACCATTGGGGTGAAGTAGGGCTTCCCTCTTTCCCCTATGCTTTTTGGCATATACATTGATGAGCTTGAGGCTTTCATCTGGGATTTCTTGCTCCCTGACGACGGTTGTTTCCTGCACCAGGTCCTGATCTCCATTCTTCTATTTGTCGGCGATGTGGTCCTTCTGGCCTCCTCCCTGGAGGGTTTACATGGACTCCTTGACGGATTGGCTCCCTTTTGTGATTTACGACAACTGGTTGTAAACCTGGGCAAGACCTTGGTGATGGTCTTCAACTATTTGAAGACCTCCCATCTTCATTTCTACTTTCAGGGCACAAAGATCGAGATTACATCTTCCTATACTTATCTTGGGGTCAAGTTCTCTGGGCCTCGTTTCAGTTTGAGACCTACTATGCAGCCCCGTGTCAATAAGGGGTTGGGTTCCCTGGCTTCGCTTGAGAGACAGTGCTTCAGACATCACTTTTAGGACATTAGGTCCAAGCTGTCCCTCGTGGACTCCTTAGTCAGGCCGACCGTGCTCTACGGTTCTATTGTGTGGGGACCCTCTCTCCTAGAGTCTGATTGGACTTCGGTCGAGAGAGTTCAGATCCTCCTTCGACGCCTCATTAGATGTCACCAATCTACTCCTCACAGAGTTATCCTTGTTGAGTTTGGGGCACATCCTTTCATACTTGCGACCATCTTTGATCTGATCTGGTTCCTTCATCGCCTCCGGGGTTTTGCTGATTATGTTGTTGGTCGGCAGAGATATCCCTACTTGACCTACTGCTCCTCTATGGCAATTGCGAGTTCCGACCCTTCTGGTAGAGCCTATTGCTGGTACACCCAGGCTTCTGCCTTACTGGGGTCCGTGGGGATGTCGATTGATCGTCTACCCCCTTTTTAGTTCTCTTTGGATGCTCCCGCCCACCTCCTTCCCTCTCAGCAGGAGCTGAATGGGCATGTCAGACTTGACATTTACAGACAATATATTATTACGACATGGAGCAACCCTCCCGGGGGGCTCCATCCGAGGATGGCCTTTTATGCAGAGCACTACATGGATATCCAGGATGGGGTCATTGTGTGCCCTCTATACCTGGCTCGCCGCTGGAGTCATGCTCTTCGTATTTCTTTGGGGTCTTTCAGAGTCGGCACCCACCGGCTCCACATCCAGAGCGGACCGGATCTGCCGCCTTTGCACTTTATTGGAGGTGGAAACCGAGACACACTTTATCTTCTGCTATCCCATTTACTATGAGATCAGAGGGAGGTTCCACTGCTTGTTCAGAGAGTGCTGATTCCTTTCCTCCTTCAGATACACCGATTAACAGTGCCTTGCTCTTTATCTACGGGAGGCCACGTGGTTTTGCGATCACACCCTTTAGCTTTAGTTCCCATCGAGTCAGAGATCCAATCAGCTTATCACATCCTATTTCACTTCGGTGTCCCCGGCCCAGGGCACGAAGTGCCCCCTTGGCCCTCTTTCTTTTGGTCACACCAGGACTGTGCGACCTCGTAGAGGCCACACTTGACAGCAACACTCCACCTCCAGATCTATTCAGAGACGGTCCGGGGCTCTTGCTCACTCTCGCTCCGGACTGTATCCTTCGGTGTTGGATTACTTCTCGCCCGAAAAGGGCCTCTAGTTGCTCTTCCTGGCTCTTTTGCTGACTCTTTTTCTTTCTTGTTTGTTCTTTCCCCGGACACCGTTTGGTGCTCCTGCTGTTGGCGGTTGCCTTGTTGTATGCTTTCAGTCCCTTAGACCCTTTTGGTGGTCTCTTGTTGGACATTAATAATTTATCTTATCTTATCTTATCTTATATATATGTCACCATATGCAACATAAAAGGCAACAAAATGGTATGATATAGGACAGAAAATGAATGCTGGAATGGATATGAATATGCATGAAATAGGTTATAATATGGCATAAAATGGAACATAATTTGCTCTCATCACCTCTCACAACTTTTTGGAGCTCAAAACTCGACGGAGGCTGACGTGAATTTAAAAATCCTGCTAAATCAATGAGACGGGCCCCCGATTCAAATTTCGTGGAAAAAACAAGAGAAGAGGTTGGCCTGGGTGTCCTCTTCCTGAGAAGCTGCCAAAAGAGGATAAAATTTCGTTTTGGAGTCGGGAAGATGGAAAGAAAGCTGAAAGTGTAGGTAGTGCGGGGTTGAATCAAGCATAGCAGACATGAAATCTCGAGAACACATAAATGGGGCCTAATCGAGCATCTAATTATAGGTGCTTACAATTAAGGATGGTACACATGTTATGGGAACTAGATCTCTATTACAATTTGTTAAAAGATTAGTATAAGAAGTCTTTTGTCATTCAAATTATGTGAGTGCAAAGCATTGGTTTTTTCTTCCATCCTTGTGCACTATAGAGCTTGCCTGCAAGGAGATGCTCACATCTGCAATAATTACTGGATATGGATATATTATACTGTTCCAGTGATCATCAAGTAAACACCGCCCAAGGGGTATCATTTCAACTAATGGATTACTGGGACAATTTCATTTAAAGTTCTAAACTGATAATTACCAGCATAGAATAAATTATTTTCCCAAATGGAACTCCTTTATTTTTCATAGCTCCTATAGTAGCATCAGTGTTTTTCTTTGGGAATTGATTGTAACAGACATGAAGTGAGCTTCTTGTTACTTCAATTTTGACTTGGGGAGCCCTGTTTTATATAGCACTGGCATCTTGCAGTTGGATGGTTGCACCTCTTTGAGCAGTTCATTCTTTTGTGATGAGTGCTAATAGGAAACTAGTTGCCTTTAAGTATTCAAGGAGGGCAGTATTGGAAGCATCTGCAATGAAACAAGATTATGGGGAAAGCTACAGAGCAAGATATTGGGCAACTTATCTAATGTAGCTCTCCTCAGATCCAGCAAAATTATGACTCTCAGGGGTTTCTTGCAATTGGAAGAATACACTGTACAAGCAGTTGATTCGTTTGTGATAAGTGGATCGCAGGGAATAAGATGGCCTTTAGCATTCAAAGAGGGCAGCATTTGGAAATATCTATAATAAAACAAGATTATACAGTAAAAGTATGGTGCATTGTGTTGGGATGTGGATTTGGCAAGCCAATTCTTGTCTTGGACCTGGTGTCAAAGCTTGGTGAAAAGTCACTAAAACTTGGCGGATTTAAAAAATCATTGAAATATGGCAAATTTTAAGGAAAAAAGTTATTTTACTGTATCTCATATCAAAACAACTTCAAATACAATAGTAACATGAATTGAAATTGTGAAATTCAATGACCTGGAATAAATTAGGAAAAAATGGGGAAAATATGCTTTTTCATCCGATGCAGCACTAGCCAATCTTTATTTTTTGTTTCTTTAACATAGTATAACAAAATGAATATTATAAACTAAAACATAAAAACTGAAATATACATTTCAAAAGTAATGCCCTATACTTTTAGAGGTCTAAATAATTGAATATGTGTATTTTTATAATTGTCATATCTATATCAGGGAATCTTGAAACTTTGCAGAATCTAATACTGTATCCATATCCAATGCACTGTCTGTATTGATGCATTTCTGGTGAAAATAGCTTGAAAGCAAATGAAAATGTGAAAATAGGCTTGAAATGGGCGAGTTTTTTAAAGTGCAATTAACCACTGGTCCTATAGACTTGGTGAGTGAATATGTGAACCTTGTGAGAGTGCCTTGGATCTGAAATCAAGAGTTTGACCACATCTTCGGTGGTTGAATCTACAGGCTTGCTGAGAGTGCCTTGGGTTTGAACTTGAGAGTCCGGCCGTATTTTTGGTAGACTGGTGTGGATCAAATTATGTAATGTGGCCCGAGTCAGAGCTAGGGGAACTGTGACCCTTGAGTGGTGCTTTTGGAGCTTCTCCTCCACACCACATTAGTAGAAAAAGAAGTATGACTAGTCTAGATCTTCTTTCAAAATTCTGCTCTAACAATCTAAGCCAGTTATGCAAGTTAGCACTTCATTTTTTCGCTGACCTATGACTCCACCTCTCCATAATTACTGAACACATTTTGGTTGTCGTTAGTCTCTCCAATCTTCCCTCATTAAAGTTGAGAACATTTAATTTCAAACTAGGAACATGCTTACTTTTTAGATATAAATTTATCATACACAATTGACCTTACACCTCCCACATATTCCCTATTGTAACTATGCAATTATCATAAATAAACTGCATAAGTGTATGTGCAAAGCCCAATTTAAAGCTAGCATCCAATCTCTTGGACAATGAGTCAAAATTTTATTTTGTTGTAGAGGAATCGTCTTGTGGTAGAGGACTCATCTTGTTTTAGAGGTCTCATCTTGTCGTAGAGGACCCATCTAGTCTGAAAGTGGGTATGGAGGTAATAAAAATAATGCACCAAATCCTATTATACTTACCTAGAACATCTGGAAAGAGCACAGTTATATAATATTTGAGAACACATGTTGGGATACAGCCACTTCAATTTTTACTATTGGCAATCAAATCATAAGTGTGATATTGGTGTATTCCGAAATAAAGACAGACAGGTATAGATCTACAAAAAGGACGGATAATCATACATCCAACCAGTAGAAGCTGTGATATTTTTACAAATTTCATTACTTCAAAGTAAATGCTAAACTAAGTTGAGATGCTTCTCCTAAAGGTTTGATTATCATTAAACTGAGTCTCGATCTCATTAAACTTTTTCATACGGAAGTCTTGTACTTCCTGCATTAAGTAAAATATAGCCTAGAAGAAGCCTGCATCAAATGGGAATATTTTACTTAATGCAGAAAGTGAAATATAGCCTAGAAGAAGCCTGCATTAAGTAAAATATAGCCTAGAAGAAGCCTAGAAGATTAGTCAATATTATTGATCCAAAAATGGATCAGTCAACATTAGTCAGCAGGGCTGATACATCACTAGATCACTTCTTCACGAATTCTTAACAAATTGAACACAAGGATAGCCAATTAGATAGCTGATAGAACAAAACTAACTTTGTTGCAGGGAGTAATTAGAGTTGGAGAACCAGCTTAGAAACCTCTTGGGTGATCTGGATACTCAAGGAACTACACCAATAAAAAGTGGTTGTCCATGGAAGGTTTGACCTTTGTTGAACTTGTTATTGAGAAAAACAGTTGTGAGTGATGTGTTCAACCATGGTTGAACTCATCACAAATAAGAAAAACTATCAGGGCTTGATGAGGTGTATAGTTCTTCAATTTTTCGGGATTTGAAGTATTGGGGCTTCCTTTCAGGCACTCTTGTAGCTCATAACTATATTGTTTCCTTGTAGACATGTTTTGGGTGTTCCCTTTAGCTGACTTAGACTGTAATTGTGCTAATTTGAGACAGTCAAGTGATCTTTGATGTGGAGTGTAATTGGGAGGTACAAAGAGTAGGGGCAATGCTATATAGATGTTAGGGTGTGAAGAATATTGTGCAAAATATGTATGAAAGACTCTTGAAGGTAGTAAGCCTGTAAAAAACAGCAAGGATATGGTTGTAAGAGGAGAGGAGACTTCACTCTTCTGGCATTTTCATTCACATTGGTTTCCTCTAGGTTATTTATTGCGTTATTGGTACTTAACATGATAAATTTTTCTGCCTAACTCAATTGATTATATTCCTTGATGCGCACATAACAAATCATAAATTAAGGCTGTCAGGCTTAGTGTTGATGTGAGCTTTGTGACCACCCCAATGTGTAGAAAAAAATACCAAGTATTCTATCCTCTCTTGAACAAGGAAACTTCAAATGCTAAACAATTTGGCAAATGTGTGCTCAAATGAAGCAATGCCAAGGTTTACAATGCGTACATGCAACTTTATGTTGGATACAACATAGTTTATATGATGTGATATCGCTGGTAATCGCAAAGGGACTTATGCTATTCTTCCTAGAATTAATCAATTCTTTTCCTTCAAAGTGGCTGGAACTTGGAACACTAACTTGGCTTCAAATAAACGACTAAAGGGATGAAGGATTTAGAGAAATCCAAGCTATTCCTAAGGACAATGATATCAAGGGATGATGCTTTGATAAGTATATTTCTATAACCAAGTGTTGCTTTGCCAAATGAAACAACTACACAAAGATGGTGCAATTTCCAAAGATAACAAAAGATTTTCACATTGCCACTATTCATCCAAATACCCAATACTAGTGCAATCCAAATGATCATCCACAATCGAATTTAGTACATAATCAAGTTTAGACTAACCTTACACTGTGATTTGCAATTAACAAGTAACAAAAGGTATGAACACGAAATTCATCATACATCTTTGCATTTCTCTATTTTAATCAATGAACTTTAACTAAACTTAGAGAAGTAGAAACCATGCAAAATATTGAAGCAACACACAAAGATCCACCATATTCTCAATAAAAATTGTATATTAGCTTCAAAATAGTCTTTGCAACAATTTCTTGTCTCCTATTGCTACTCTAACTATTGACTAATCTTCTAACTCCTTACAAATGAGAATGCCAAATGATTTATAGACCTCTTAGTTTGAATCAAGGGCCCAAATGGATTTTAAATCAATGACCAAGATAATTCAATGAAACCCTAATTAAGGTTTGTTACAACCACCACTTACAAATATTTAATGTCATCCAATAGGAAAATTACATTGCTTTGAAATACATATCCTTTCCAGGATGAACCAATGAGAAAATTCATTGTGGTAATACATTAAATGCTTTCCACATGTCGACTTGTGGATGAATTTGCTTGGATGAACTTGGACATGTCGACTTGGACTAACCTGATTGGTTGAAGATGAATGGGCGCCACCTCAGCATGTGTATCTTGTAATCTTTGTTTCAATTCCACTTCTTCATCATTATAAAGAAGTCTTTGCATCTCTAGCAATATCTCTTGATACTTGACTTCGTTCAACCTTGCTTGATTGTGATGGCCCATATTCCCAAATTGTTTCATCTTCATGAATTTCCTTTTCCATTTTTGTTCATTGCTTTTGGAAATCTTTTCTTTGAATTGTTCTTGAAATTGTCTTTGTCTTGATATCTTGATCTTCTTGTGATAACTGAGTTTCCTTCTTGTTGATCTTGCCAAGATTGTGATAGCCTTCTTCAATTGTAGAGCTATACACTTTCTTGTGCAACTTGTTCTTTGAATTCCCTTTTGAAGTCAGAGACTTTGCCCTGTTCATTTTCTTCATCATCATGATGAATGCCTTGGTGCCGCCTTGAGCTTAAACTTGTCTTGAAACTTCTTCCTTAATCTTGAAGTCCTTCCCTTACATTGTAAAGTCTTCCATTTTCTTCATGATCATCATCATTCCACCATCAATCCTTATATCAATTCCCTGCAAAAAGAGAAAACACTTGGGTCAAGTTTTATGGATGAACGTAAGTAAATTTTGAATAAGACGGCCACCTTAAATTGATGAGAAGATGTAATTTCACACTGCTCAACCTTGTAAAAATTCATTCTACCCTCCTTGCAACAATCAGACTTGGGCAATCTCCTTACAAGCTATATTTCATTAGTATATAAATTGGGCACCATTACTAAGGACCAGCATATGATAAGCAATCAGCTTATTACAGTTGTCTCTTTGCATGTCTTGTCTATGACATTGTTTTACCTTTATGACATCAATGACAACATTTCCAACACAATGCACCTCAGATTGATCTCCCCAAGCTCATTTGCTTCTGAAAAATCTCCACTGGAATCAGAATCATCCACATTGGTTTCCTTCTCTACCCTACCTGTCTCTAGAACTGTATCACACCCTTGGATAATTCCACATTTCCCCCTTTGTGATACATTCTCTTCAACCAAAGATCTGTCATCCATTCCGAAATTGTTGACCTTGCTCTTATGAGAGATGTCGCACATTCTGTCAGAACCATGGAGGCTTAATCTTTCTTGTTTTTCAGAGTAGTTCTGATTTTCTCGAGCCAAGTCCTGACAGTTACTCTCAGATGTACCATACTGTAGAGCTGAAACCCCATCAAGGTCAGTTCTGTTTGTAATCTTATTCTTCTGTGAAATCATCTTGGCAAAATGCAGTTTTTTATCTATTTATTTGTCATTCTAGATTTTAATTGGCATTGATTTTTCTTTTTAATCTCTTTTTCTGCATTTCAAACAAAACATCTCTTCGTCTTCAATTTCTATTAATTATACCCAATGATCGTCATCTGCACATAATCTAATATCCTTTGGGATCTCCCTGACTGCCGTGATCTTAAAATGGGCATATAGGTACGAGTCCCCTTCCACTATGTCCACATCTATGTCAATTAGGGTTCCAAGTGAGCGGTTGATCTTCTCTAGGCATTCCTCCGACCAGTACTCTATTGATAATTGTAGAGATGAATCTATAAAGGATGACCTTATGGAGTCAGAATCGCTGGATTAAAGTTCGGGAATCATTTTTGCATATATAGTGAACTGTATCCCATTGTCCAAAGCCTGCCATGGAGCACCCTTCCATGGAGTCAAATATAGCAATAATGAAGCCTTTGGCCAAAAACTTAATGATTTTTTGAGTTTTCCAGTTTTCTGAGATCCATGCCCTGATTTCCTTTCTGCCTTTACTGAGGTCAATGAACCAGCAGATCACTGCTAATTTCTCCAACATTGCAACATCATCCATTGCCTCCAATGTGATATCAATTGTCTGGAATCAGTAGTGACTGTCTGCCGGACATTTGTGAGGGTGGTTCACATTGTTTTCACAATTTTCATTCTGCACTTTGCTCCTTCACATGCCTGCCCTTGCTTTCACATTTTTAAATCTCTGTGTGTGTGTGTGTGTGTGTGTGTGTATATATATACAATTTATGGTAGAGGAGTTACACCCTTTCTCACACCATCACTACTCTTGAAACATACTTTAATTTACTTTCAAAGTTACACAATGTTCTATTCCCAATTGATTGATTGAATGCTTGTTTCCTTTATGAACTGATGATTTATTCAATGATTCTCCCTATGAAATGACTTGCCTTTTATATCCATTTCTTCAAGGAGTTACCACTTTCACAAGTAATGAGTCACCACCCCTTATTGCTGTCCTTTGAGAATAATCATTGATTTCCAAATTGATCAATTGCTTCCTTCATTCCCAATTGATGATTTATTCAATGAAAACGATCTGTGGATGTCCTGAAATGAAATGATCTCGCCTTTGTATCTCATGTTTGAGGAAGTCACAACTCTTCATTTCATGTCTTTTGACCTTTCATTAAACTTGATGAAGTTTTAATTATATTATATTATTTTTTTATATTTTAAATTATTACTATTTATAATTAAATCCCATTTCAAAAAGGGTACATTACAACATCTCAATCCATGCTTGCTTTAAGGTTACACAAGCCAACCTCAACAACTATCCATGTGCTTGCTTTTATAAAGACAAGCTTGCACAAAATCAGTAAGGAGTATTTAGACGAACCATTTATCTCAAAACCATGGGCTTAAATTATATATTTGGTACTAAATTTTTTAATATTAATTATTTTTCCTATGTGACACCTGCTTAAATATTTATGCCAATGTTACAAATAACATAATGTCTCCCCAAGGATGTCTTTCCTTTGTGATGTCCACATCTCTAAGTTGCGTCACAGTAAAATGTTTATTGTACATTATTATCATTATTATTTTAGGTGTAGAACCCACCTTTCCCAACATAATATACCTATTTGGTAAAAGAAGAAGACTGCCTTTACAATTTAAGTGGATCTTCCATTTGACATTCAAGGCATAGTTTATGTTCCTAAATAAAAGAGTGGGTGTGACTTTCCTTCTAGACAGTGGATAAATCATAAATAATTTTATATTTTTACCTTTTTTTGTTGTGCTCATCATGTTTTATGTAATACTGAATGACAATATACATAAAAGTTTGTGTAGCATTTGATGTATTGTAAAATTTATAACTGCCAGATACAGGTAGCTTGTGTGATTATTTTTCTTTGATTAAATATAATCCCACATTACATTTTAGGACATTGAGTTTACATTAGATGCATCAAATCTGCTGGATTGCATCCATATAGTTGTTCTCTGCCTACAAGGTTGATAATGTACAAAACCTCAATGTGTATGCCGTTGTGTTAATTTCAATAAAGTCAGCTTCATTCCTGAATATCTTTATTACTTTATCTGAATGGTGGCTAGGTGGGATTTAGAAGCTGGATATCTCCTGAGTGAGTGTCGAGAGCATAATCATTAGTTGTTGCCTTGTAACTTTGTTCCAAAGAAGCATGGTCTTTTCTAGTTGTATGATGTTTCATATCTGTCTGCCATACATCTTGAGCATTGACTAATGACTCAAAATAGCTCCATTCTAAAAGATGGCCCAACTAATTGTAGTGCATAGTCCGATGAGACTCAACCTTATGATGCCTATGGTATTGCGTAACTACAAAACAAATGGTTTTTTGTGGCCTTCTTCCCTGCATTATGAATGCCTCATTGGGTGGTCCTGTTTTACATGGCATAGCTCTGACCTCTAGACTATGATTGATTGTTAACAGGAACAAGACATAAGACTTGGACAAGTTCTTGCTTTCTGTGTGCCTTGGCAACAAATCTATTTTTATTAGTCATTTAATTTGAAAATGATATTCTAGAATTGCACCCTATGACATTCTTGCTTTTTCTCATTTGGTGAAGGTTATTGATTGAATTGTGTCATTGAATGAAAAGATGAAGGTTAAGAATGCATTTTCTATAATCTATTGATTTGTCACTCAAATAACAATATACTGGATTGTAGGAAATATTTTCCCTGGTTGTAGAAAACTTTCAAATTACTTTGCAGATAATTAGATGGTCAGTTCTTACGATTGGTTTTTGTCGTATCTAGTTCATTTGTTTCCTTTGTTGCATTGCAAGAGATTGGCATTTGGTTTTTACTTATGCTTATTCTGACCATGATTCACTGATACTGGATTTGGGAAGGTATGCAGGGCAGTGGCTTATATTCCATTGACGGTTCTTGCTGTTCCAGCGTCTATCCTTACAGTAAGATTGGAGATAATTTTTTTTATGGCTTGATTTGATTTTCATGTTGTATGTAGTTGTGGACATTCTTTTTTTTATTGGTCATTCGTTGTCACATATGCACCTCAATGACAGTCTCCATTTAGCAACTGCTTTTTGTATTCTGGTAGGATTTACTGTTCTAGATGGTAGGAAGATATAATGCTAATCTTCATTTGACTTGAGACTACCCCTTATATTTATGGATGGCATCTGTAGAAAGTAACAGTATTGAACATTGAAGGTTCTGTGTATGACAAAAATTGACCTATTTTTCAGAAATAATCTATTTTTGAAGTTTGATATGACCAAGGTTTCCATTTTTATCTGTAGAACCAAGCAAAATCCTCATTGGAGATAGAAATCTTAGATTTTGGTTGCTAAAAGCCTAAAACTATAAATGGCGTACTCTATTGCTTATAATTTTCTGTGTGTTAAGAAAATCTGTATTCTATGCATGAGTTAACCTTCTAGGTTGGCAAAATTTCTACCTTTTTAGGGACTTGTAGACAAGGGATCATAATTTGTCTTCTTAGACACTATAATCAAAAGATGTGTTTGTCCCTCAAAGAGATGGCTGAATTCAGGGGTTTTTACTTGAGTTCTCTTGTGGTAACTCTGTGTATTACTTTGTTCCTTTATCTCATTATAGGCAATGACGATGTGAAAACCTGACAGCTACTGAAAAAATTCTTGGTAACGACAATAGATTCACTAGCATCAATCTTTCAACATAAGTACTCATTCTTCCTGCAGTTTTAGGGGTGATATAGAGGGGAGTGAGTTCCGCTTAGCATCTTTCCCATTATAGAGCAACATGTTGTGCAAATGCTACCAACTACTTGACTTCTATGATAGATACTTAAGTTTTTTTTTACTAGGTGTATTTCCTGTCAAAAATGCTTTCATGCCTACTTGCTGCATAGATCGCTGTGTAAAGACTTGTTTTGTGTGATCTTGTGCTTTGTAACTTGATAAAATTTGCAAAATTTCACAAACCTTTTATTATTTTCATTTAGATAGATAATTGTAGCTTTGTATGTAGCTTTCTTATTAAATTACTTTCATGTGTGTATGCTGTCCTAGCTCAAATTTACAATTTTTAACTGAATAGTCATCTTTTCTGTCAGAACCCCGATGGTTCTATCTCTAATTCACCGACACTGGAATGTTTGTTTTTGCAAGTTTATGTTGTTTTTTTGTGCTTTTTCAGAATATTTACTTTTTTTGGAATTTTTGATAATATATGAAATTGAAATACAATGCTTGAATATTCAATTGCAAATTACCACTATGCACTTACAAACTTTATTCACTGATAACTTTTCTCTATTCTTCACCAATAGAGTATACAAAGATAATATAATGCATGAAGAATTTATTTGAAACAAAATATGAGGAACCTGTAACTGCCAGCATACACTAATTGTCACCCAATTATGGTTATCGCTGCTGCTGGAGACTATTATACTTGTCACTGAGGCTTGGTAATAATAGAAGAAGGCACTCTGGTGTCAAAACGTGACTTGTATCATCCTAAGGCAGCCCCACAAACACAAAAAGCTGCCCAGTAATATTGAACGCAGCCTTATAATTAATGGCCACAGCCTACAGGTGAATAGTGGCTGCCTGAACTCCTAAACTCTGGCCTCTAAAGGCAGCGATCTGCATTAAAAAACATTCCTTGCACTCTGCAAATTATTACTGATATGAAACGCTGGATCTTCTTCCCAATTCGATCACCAAATTAAGCACATTCATAATCTTTGGATGAGATTACTGCTGGCACAATTCACTGGCAGAGATCAACCAATTCAAAGTGCAAAATCTTAGATGATTTCTCAATTCTTCCTGCTCCCAATTGTTGAAACCCTTGGCACAACTCAATCTCCAAGTTCATCAAATAACAAATTCTCAATAGATGATTTGATCCTTGCTTTGAATGCATTTATAACTTTCAATCCAAATCGGCCAATAACTTCCTAGATACTCTTTTCATGACTTCAAGCAAAACTTAGGCATTTGAAAATATTTGCTTTTGTTGCAATGTTTGAAATATAATAGTTTATTATATTTTCCCTCCAAATATAAGCACCAAGTCACTTTATAATTAAATAAACATTTAATGCACTTGAGCACACTTATAATATAAACTTTTATATTTAATCATTAATTAAATGGAATTTAATTAATGATTATGAATGACTTTAATAGCTCATTAAATTCTTTGGAAGACCCGTTCCAAAGCTAGGTGCTCACTGCCTGACCTAGACACCAAGGTGCCCTGCCGAAAATAGCACTAACTATAATTGACTTACTATAAATAGTAAGTCCCAAATTGGAAGCTCTACTGATGTCCCCACAACTCCAAGCTACTACCAACTATTCAGACGCCCTACTTAGAATAATTATCCTGATTTTCCCGGAATAGTAACTTACTATAAAGAGTAAGTGTGCCAATTTGACTCAAACGAAGAGCAATCCTGAACATCCCTGACCTCTGGAGTGGGAACTGACCTCTGACTCTGCCAACCGAGACTCTCTATCCAACTGATTAGCCTACGAGGATCACTGATAGGCTAATCCTGACTACAACCCAAGGTGAGCTAAAATGGGGACATTACATTTTCCTACTCTCTGATTTTAGCTAAGAAGTGATTCTGCTTTTGGCACCTCTAGATTAAATTTTGTACAGTATACAAAAACAGAAAGCCTCCTGTCTAGTGTAAAATGCTGACACGTCTTGTGCCTTAACCCGAGAACAAAAAATATAGTTTTGCTTTCAGTTTGTATATGCCCATATGCACAAAGATTTCACTGCTAGTTCTTGGCTTTATATTGACCTTTATTCTATTGCTTCACACTGTTTTTAGCCAAAATTACCTTCAGCTACTAGATTTGATTTTGTAATATTTATGAAGGATTTGATTACTTTTTAAAAGAAAGTGATAGGAAATGAAGATTACCTGTTTATTCATACAAGTACTATTCTAGGTGACTTCTACCGTTACCAGCTTGCAACTTGCTGCAGTGGAAAAAGATCACGACAGTAGCTAATCCAGTGTTGAAGAGACTAATTTGTAGACAAGGAGATCTATGTTAATAAGGATAATGCTGCAGAAAAGGGAAGGAATGAAAACTGGGCGAGTTTTAGCTAACTTATAGCTTGGTGGAAGTAACCTACAATTGTCATAACAAACCTGATATTGGGTGTGACAGTGCAGCCCCTTTCTATTCTCTTTTAAATACAACTATAGGACCGCTGAGTTTGACTAAGGTTTCCTAGCTTCAGACATAAGGTTCATACTCAGTTATGAATTAAAACATTTAAAATTTCTTTTTATGACTACTTAATTAATCAGTCTTAATCTGAATTTGATTAAATACATTTCTTTTTTCCAAGGAAAATTCCTACAACCAATAATGACTAGGAATGCCCACATGAGAATAATCCTACAAAGGCAGTGGGTTGACTTTTGAAGCTCATTGTGACACCTTTGTCATCCTTAGCCTTAGGATGTTACTTGTCACTTGCACACTTCATATCCACAACTCTTTAATTTTACATCTACAGTAATATAGCATATATGAATTGCAATCCCTTACATAGAAGACAACAACCAATTACTACAATAGCTCTTATGCTAAATGTAATAAAAATCAATGGATGTAACTAGCTATGTTTGCATTCTAAACAAGACAAATTTGTTTTTTCTCTTAACCAAAATTATGTAATTGTCTTGCATTCTATATTGAAAGTCAGTCAGTTTTGCATAAATGATGCCATGATAAATCAATGCCAATAAACCTCTTGTGATACATGTCCCCAGTTCCCATAATTTTCTAGAAAGTGCAAAATATTTATATGCTTTGATAATAACTATCCAACATTCCATAGATGGAGAAAATATAGGAGGAATAAGACAATGATTGCAAAACATTGAGGAACATAATAGCATCACAAGGAAAACCGAGGTGGCACTATATTGGCTAAGCTGCCATTAGAGAATGGTATTTCCTCCATCAAATTCATCCAAGAACTTGTGCTTGGTCTTGTCCAGTAGTTTACCCTATTTTTTGATGAATCTTCGTACTTTAATTTATATTAAAATAATACAATATTCACAAAACAAATAGGGTGGTAGAAAGGCACACCCACAAAGTTTAGCAAGACAATAACAACATTAATCAGCTATTGCTGCACTGGTATTGGGTGGATCTTTATTGCAAGGCTTCAGTACCGGTGGCTGGTTCCAGCCTCCTAGACTTCCTCCTTGGCAACCTTCTCCCTCTTCTCAGAGGTGTAGGGAGGCTAGATGGCTGAGTTCTGACAAGTTTCCTCATCTGTATCTTGCCATCTCTCTAGTTCGCCTGTAGCAACCCGTCGAAGACACTTTGAGTTTACTCTATTTGAAATTTAACACGTGTATATTTATATATGTAATATGTCTCTTGGGGATTTGAACATGAGATTGCACCATGACAGCCCTGATGACAAATCTCATGTGTGCCTGGTCAATTTTTTTGGAATTTTACAAATGTTTGAACAAATGCTAATGTTGGAGTATTCTGACTATTTGAACATTAATGCAAATGTTTGTTCAAATAACCATATAATATTCAAATGAATGCAAATTATATATGTCTACCACACAAATGGGAATATTAAAACAATTTCTACTCATCATTAAATATTCAGGTTGTTATACATAACTGACTAATTCCATCGCTGGAAATAAAAATAATACAAACATAGTCTAAATAGAAATGAACCTAACCACCAAGGAGCTGAATAACACAGGGAAATGATGATGGATGCTGATGTAGACCATATTTATTTTTTAATTGCCTCCTTTCAGATCTGCAGGGTGCTGCTAGTCTTCTGAACTATTGCTACAGCTTTGTCTTGTGATGAAATAGACCCAGATTAATGCTGCAACCTCATTTATTTAATAAAGTTTACTTCATATCATTGCAGGTGCTGCTTACAAGACCCCATGTCCACCTTTTTTAACATCTTAACATCCTAACAGCAGTCAAGTCTCCAATTTTGCTTCCTTCATACCTTGCATCCCTTTTTACTGTATAGTATATACTAAGCTCCCAAAGCTGTGATACCTTTTTATATGCTTTAAAAGTTAAAATACATTATAAAACTGAGTTGGATTTGAAGTGACCTAGTGACATTAGGAGTCTTCAAAAGTTATCTTTTTTTTTGTCTTCAAGCTACCTAGTCAGCAATTCTCTTTTTTATATCTTCCCACACCCCTCTTTTGATGCAGCAGTCTTTCAAAGTTCAAACAATAAAGTGGGGCTGGTAAATGCAGATAAATACTATGCCTTTTTTAGTGCCTCTAACTTTTGCTGATTTTTTTTTCTTCTAAATTATTTTCTATAGGTAGTCATTCTAAAAAAATCTCGTTACTGTGAATGACAAAATGATATTTCTTGAGCCAACTCTCCAAATTTACACATCTTTGTAATCTCCAACTTTAAGTGCATTTATGAATCCTAAGCGAATCCACTTGTAGATTGGCCAGGAGGGTTTTTGTTCTTGAAACCACTTTTGCCATAGGGTTTTCAGCCTAGGTTGAAGATGAACAATTTCTCTCTTCTCTGAAATTGGGGTTTGTAAGATGAAATGCCAAGAATGCTTTTTTCTCTTCATTCACCTCATTATATACCTTTTTAAAATAATAAAATATTATTTTCCCTAACCTTTTAATTTCCTTCTTAATTTTTGGTCCTAGAAATGAGTCACTTTTATTTCTCCATATAACTATCACTTTTTTGAATAATTATATATAAGTTGTCTTCTAATTTTTAACTTAAATAATTAATCATTTAATAATTTAATTATTTTTTATACAAGCGCCGAAGTTATAGAAAATAATAAAATAGTCCAAAATGTGAATTCTTACTACACCACCAATACCTTAAATGCATACAAAACCCATATATATGAAAGTATCACTGTACTCATCTTGGTTCCAAAAACTCTCTGCCATTGTCAGAATACTTTTGCAATAAAGCTGACACCCTCTGAGAAAGTTGAGGGTTTACACTAATGTTGGAATGGACCAAAAAAGGGACATTGTATCTTGAGTTCAACTTATTTGACCTAAGTTTTGAGTCAAACAGTGGGGTATAGTTCAAAATGAACACAAAGGTGGGTTGGATCCTTAATATGTCTACTACCTTAGTTTGAAAATTTAGAATCAAAGAAAACTTGACAGACCCAAACTTTACTCAGATATGATGAATCGACAACTTTTTTTATTTATTTTTAAATGTTCAAAGCTTGACAAAAATGCAGCAAAATCTCAGGAAAAATTTGGTCAACAATTTTTTCCTAAAGACTCATTGATTACTTGCCATGAGTCACATGATAAACTCGCTAGAAACTCATCAAAAAAGGTCAGGATACTTGGTGCAATAAACCACTCTAGAGTACTCTACAATTTATAAATCTATGGTTACACCTTATTGTACGTCAAGATGCCTCTATGGTGACACATGGGGTAGGCCTAGGTCAATGCATTGCCATGAAGTTTGACCCATACTTCTAGGTGTTTCCATGGCCACTACAAGGCATCCTAACTATGGGAATGGAACTTGGATTTTTGGTGTGGAACTAATGATTCCCCATCACTTGCGCAAAACCTGTTGGGCAGTTGTATTAATTTAAACTTTGAACTTTAAGATTTGAAGTGTTAAGTTTATCATTTAATGTTTTAAATATACAAAACTATAAACATTTGGGTGCAAAGTAGTAAGTTGTAAAACATGTTTTAATTTTATGCTAGGTTGATTGGTGGGTAACATACTAAATTTTAATAAGTTCTACTTTAGTGGATAAATACTAGCAACCATCCATTAATACACATTACTAAGTAGAACAAATATTAATAGAACATTACTGCATGACTATTTATAAGTCCCTCAGGTGATGTGGGTAAGAACTATTTGTGTTTTGTTGATGGAAATTGCCACTTATAGAAATACCCTTATGATAAGCTGCAAATTCTTACTAATTATGCTTGGAACATCTAAAGGTATTTGGAGATTGAGAGGGCAAGAGAATTTGTGATCTTTGGTCATGATCCCGTCTTGTTTTGATCTTAATAGAACAAATATTAATAGAACATTACTAAGTAGAACAAATATTAATAGAACATTATTGCATGACTATTTATAAGTCCCTGAGGTGATGTGGGTAAGAACTATTTGTGTTTTGTTGATGGAAATTGCCACTTATAGAAATCCCCTTATGATAAGCTGCAAATTCTTACTAATTATGCTTGGAACATCTAAAGGTAATTGGAGATTGAGAGGGTGAGAGAATTTGTGATCTTTGGTCATGATCCAAGTCCGAGTCTGCAAACTATGTCATTACTCATATGTGACATTCTAATGCTCCTTTTTCTTACTAGAATTTTCTGAGATGACCCATTTCTTTATTCCATGCTTGCTGCCCAACATCTTTAATCTATCCCCAAGGAATCTGAGTATAGATATGACAGTAAATAATATTCCATGAAGAACAACTCATGTCTGAGTAGTATTAAGTCATCATTTTCCTCTTTCATTAAATAATTACAATTTTTAGTGTTTATGAATTATTCTTTCTGTTGATTAATAATTGGATGTTATTACACTAATCCTTGCTATTTGTTTTGGTCTTTGGTATGAATTTTATGTTTTAGCTTGGAGGTGGATACCTGTATGGACTTACTGTTGGCTTTATTGCGGATTCAATTGGGTCTACAGCTGGTGCAACAGCTGCATTCATTGTTGGTAAAACGGTTAGTACAATATCTAAATACTTTATTAACCAAAGGGTAACTACTCTCAAATTTACCACTGCATATTGTACCATTAATTATATTGAAGGATAAATATTGGATTAGTTCTTTGACAAAATAACTATGGTGATTGTCTTTGATCTCCATTACAGAATGCAGATCTGCGTGCTTTAAAACTTGATGTAGAAAAAACATTGTCCATGATATTTCTTAGCATACGTATAATACTTGAGAAGGATAAATGCATGAAATGTAAAATTTTATATACCCTTGAAGTTGAAACTACCTTTGTTTGTATAAGAGTGTATAGTAAAATTTGACATTACTCTTGTTAAACATATTGACCTGACTGATGTCTTCTAATATCAGCCCTTTAGGTGTGGTATTTGTTGTTGTACAGGTATCTAAATTGTTAATGATTCCATCTTCCTACTTTGTTGGAAATTGATAGCATCGTTCAGATAATTAAAATTGAATATATAAAGAATACATATATGTACATATTAATGTATATGTATTTGCTAATACATACACATTAATATATACATATATATATATTTTAATATATTTGACATAATCTATCAATATATACATACATTAATATATATATATATATATATATATATATATGTATATGCAATCACTATTACATATACATTAATATATAAATATATATTAATGTTTATATTTGAAAACGATTTATCAAATACCGATGAGTATCGGTTTGATTAAAGTATCGACTACTATCTAACTGGACCGATAGTTATCAGTAATGTTCTAAGTTGATAAGTATAAATGAATTTCCAGCATTGTTTATATTAATTGATTGGTATCGATAATACATAGATTCAACAACATCATTATCGATTATCGGTAATATATTCAAAACCATCGTTTGTTATTATTATGCAGCATTGTTGATATTAAGCCGATCGTTATCAGTACATAATGAAACGGTGCATATGAAACAAGTCGTTGAGTATTGCTTTGACAGTCACGACTTGATGAGTCGTGACTCATTAATGAGTCATGTCTCATCAAGTCACGACTGCTCATATTGATATATAATATAAGTCATTTTGATGATTTAAAGACATGGAAAATACAGTAATCGATAAGTATCTAAATGTCTATTAAATCTCTGCAACATTAATTCTGGAAATTCAATACTAATATCTTAAGAGGTTTATCATACTTTACATGGTATCAGAGCGCTGGTTCTGAAGGATCCAAGCGGTTGATAAACTTGAGAAATTAGATTTAGATTGAATACATTACATTCCAAATGGCAAGCATTATTAGATTTGAGGATAGACTTGAGGGTGCGGACAACTTTCAATCATGGAAGTTCAGAATCATAATGTTATTAAAAGAAAATAAAGTCGAATCTTTCATAAGAGAAGACAAATTAAAACCAGAGGCAGAACCTGACATATCAACTTGGAATGAAGGAAATGATAAAGCAATGAAGATCATCATTGATGGAGTTAGAGATCACATTGTTCCAACTTCCAATATTAACAAAATACGAAAAAGCATATGAAATGTTCAAAGCACTAGAGAAAACTTATGAGATAAGTAATGCAAGCAAGAAATTAGCCTTGAAGAGGGAGATAAATCACATAAGCATGAACAAAGGTGAGAAAATAAATTCGTACTTTATGAGAGTCTCAGCTCTAAGAGATCAATCAATTATCAACACTTGGCTATGAAATTGATGGTAAGGAATTATCATTGATCGCATTAGATGGTCTGCCTGAATCTTGGGAGACTTTTGTCTCTGGCATAAGTGCTAGGTCTAAATTTCCAAAATTTGACCGATTGAGAACATATTGCCTTTAAGAGGAATCAAGACTAGACAAGAAAGGACTAAAGAAGAAAACCATTGATGAAGATCTTCATGTACTAAATGTGGATACCCACATGAAGAAGAAAAGACACTTCAAGAAAAGGAAATTTAATCATGAAAACAATAAAAGAGATATGTCAAAAGTTTGGTGTTTCAGATGTGATAAATATGGACATTATGTAATAAATTGTCCATATAAAAACCATCAGGCTTCATTCACCAAAACAAAGAAGAAGACTAAGGAAGAACCTAAAAATGAGAAGTTTGTGCTCTACTCTGCACTTTCAAACCAAGTCTCAAATAAAAGCACCTGGGTTATCGAAAGTGGTTCTTCAAGACATATTACAGGATTCAGAGAACTACTAGACTCTATGGTAGAAGAATCCGATGAGGAAGTAACTATTGGAGATGACTTTGCTTATCCAGTAAAAGGTGTTGGGACATGCACTATCAAATTAAAGACCAGTATTTCCATTCAACTTACTGGAGTACTGTTTGTACCAGGTATCAAGAGGAACCTAGTATCTATATCTACACTTGAGGATAATGGATATAAAATAACATTTATGGATGGTAAAGTAAAGGCTTGGCCAAAGAAATCCACTATTAAGCAAGCCCAAATCATAGTTAGAAGGCAAGGTTGTCTATATGAGTTATGTACTGAATCAAATCAAGTCCTAATTAATGGAATCACTAACTCAAATGAGATATGGCATAGAAGACTAGGACATTTAAACTACAAGGTTCTATCTTCTATGGAAAATTTAGTCACTAGGTTACCAAAACTTAAGCAGTATCACCCTGGGGCATGCAAAGGTTGTGCTTTAGGTAAAAACACAAAAGGGGCATTTCAAAATAGTTCTAGTAGAACAAACAATGTATTAGAATTAGTTCATTCAGACTTATGTGGACCAATGTCTGTTCCATCAATAGGAAGATGTAAATACTATGTAATCTTTGTTGATGATTTCTCCAGGAAGACCTAGATATATTTCCTTAAACATAAAGAATCTGAGGAGATTTTGAAAATGTTCAAAGACTTCAAATCAATTACTGAAAACTTTTCTGGAAAGAAAATCAAGACCCTAAGGTTAGATAATGGTAAAGAATACACATCAGACTTTTTTAAGGAATTTTGCAAAGATGCTGGGATTAAGAGGGAGTACACTGTTCCTTACAACCCTCAACAGAATGGGGTTGCTGAAAGGAAAAATAGAACAATTATTGAAGCTACCAAGGCAATGCTTCTTGACCAAAACCTTGACACTTCTCTTTCGACAGAAGCATCAAACACTGCTATATATATTCAAAACAGATGTCCACACTCCCACATTGATAGTAAAACTTCTGAAGAAGCTTTCTCAGGGACAAAATCGGACATCAACAACTTATGAATATTTGGTTGTCTCGTATACATACATATACCAAAAGAAAAGAGAACAAAGTTAGAACCATCTGGAAAGAAAGGTATTTTTGTAGGATATAGTGAAACCTCAAAAGCATACCGAGTTTATATACCTGGTCAAAATCAGATTGAACTAAGCAGGGATGTAATCTTTGAGGAAGACATAGCATTCTCTAGAGCTAGAAATTCCTTAGAACCAGAAACTCATGTCTCTCCAAAAGAAAATTCTACACCTGAGATTTAGAGGGAGTATTCTGAGGGAGAAGAAAATGAGGAACAATTCTCAACATTAAAAAATCACAAAAAGAGACCTCTTTGGGCCACTAAAATAATAGAAGCAAAGTCTTATGGAGCTCCTTCAGGGACGTTCAGGGAGAATAAAAGACCCTCAAGATTATCTAGTTATGTAGCCCTAATGAGTGAACTCTCAAAATCAGAACTTGCAAATGTTCTAGATGCTATTCAACAACATATATATACATCTTATATATACTAAATATATACATATACATATCTTTACTAGTATTGACTCAGTGTTTATCTGACTGAAGCTATAAAACATCAACACTCCCTCTTAGCTAGGTAGGATAAATCAATCCAATGTCAACACTTAAGACACTTGACAACATCAATCATATGATGTAAGCAATAAAGGCATCATCCTCAAGATGTAATCAATAGAAACATAGTCTCAATATGTGGATTGCCTCCATCGGTGATTCTATCCACAAGCTCTCATGTGGATTGCCTCCATCGGCGATTCTATCCACAAGGTCTCAGGTGGATTGCCTCCATCGGTGATTCTATCCACAAGCTCTTGTGTGGATTTCCTCCATCGACGATTCTATCCACAAACTCACAAGCTTTAGTGTGGATTGCCTCTATCGACGATTCTATCCACAAGTTCCTAGGTGGATTGCCTCCATCGACGATTCTATCCACAAGTTCTCAAGTGGATTGCCTCCATCGGAGATTCTATCCATTTGATATCTTGAGTATTGGCCTATTAGAATGTCAACACATGACATTCACCAAATATTCAATAAGGTACTGGCCTGCAGAATATCAACACATGATATTCACCAAATACCTATCATATATCTATACAAACAACTCATAGACCGTCAATTTAATGACATCTAACACTTAGTTGTTGATTTACAAGATATATCTATACAAACAACTCATAGATCGTCAATTTAATGACATCTAACACTTAGTTGTTGATTTAATCCATCATGATCCGTTTCAACATTATAAATAATGTATATCATGATTTAAGTTATTGTAAGATCGTCACCTTCCAATAACTTCTGCAAATACAAGTGATAATCATTTGGAAGTCATCACTTCCTCATAATTTACATAGGGGGAAGGCCCATTAAAAACATTCATGATTCATTAGTATAATAATCAATCATATTGAGTTTACCTCAGAAGTGTTTCACCTTCAATAATGAACTCCCTCTCAATATGATCAAGATTATCACAATTTGACTAAACCATCTACTCCCTCTGAAGCTCAAGTTTATCAACTTCTTGACCTCTTTTGAAATGTTAGACTCCCTTTGCATCTAGTCTCAATCATCAATTCATTTGTGAGCATCAAGTTCTTTCTCCCTTGAATGCAAAAATCTTGTGCTTCTGTCCTGAAGGTATGTCAGAGAGAGATTACAAATAGCTCACTAAACTATCTCGACTGGAAATACCAATGATAGAAGCATACAAGATTTTACTAACTCAAAAAATTATTTGCATTAATAAAACATGAAATACTTATCTTTTATAAATTTCAAGTATTTCATTCTGTAAGGTGAGCCATATAGAAAATATCATGCAAATTCACAAAATGATGTCCCCGTTCTTGAACATTACCATAATTCTTGACATGATCTTTCTTGAATATCCAAAGGTTCTATACACTATGACAACCTTCAATATGATTGGATCTCCCTTCAAGTGGTTAGGCTTTTAAAGAAGGAACCTCGCTCTTTTACAAATTTTTGCATAGACCCGTACACAGTCGGTCATAACTTTTGAACCTGACCTTTTTTCTCCAATCGCTCTGGTGAGGTTGTTCTAAATTTGTTTATCACCAACATATCCAAAATTTAGCAAAATCCAACGGTGCATTTGAGAGATATGGTCTTCGTATTGAATCTATATTTTCTGAGACAGTCACACATTCACCATCAACAAACTACTCTCTTACATTTGCAACTTGGCTCTGATACCATGTTAAGTTTTAGGATCATTGCAAATGTAATAGCACTATCTCATTGTATGTGTTTTCCAAATGCAACAATCTTTTGCATTTATATTGAGAATGAGCCAAGAAGAGACATGTCCCTTCATGGGACATGTCTATTCATTATTATGTAATTAATATAATGACAATTATGATTATACACACACACACACACACACATATATATATATAATATCTCTTTAGTATTATATTAATTTCTCTAATATTTACATAATAATAATATTTGTATATATATATATATATTTTAGTATATATATACATCTCATATATACTAAATATATATATACATATCTCTATTAGTATTGACTCATAGTGTTTATCTGACTGAAGCTATAAAACATCAACAAACTGGACTGATAGTTATCGGTAATGTTCTAAGTCGATAAGTATAAATGAATTTCCAGCATTGTATATATTAATCGATCGGTATCGATAATACATAGATTCAACAGCATCATTATCGATTATGGGTAATAAATTCAAAACCATCGTTTGTTATTATTATGCAGCATCGTTGATATTAAACCGATCATTATCGGTACATAATGAAATGGTGCATATGAAACAAGTCGTTGAGTATTGCTTTGACAGTCACGACTTGATGAGTTGTGACTCATTAATGAGTCACGTCTCATCAAGTCATGACTGCTCATTGTGATATATAATATAAGTCATTTTGACGATTTAAAGACATGGAAAATACAGTAATTGATAAGTATCTAAGTGTCTATTAAATCTCTGCAACATTAATTCTGGAAATTCAATACTAATATCTTATGAGATTTATCATACTTTACATACTTAATGAGAAATTATGTTGAACTTACTTATGGCACGTTAGTGCCATGTTCCATGGCCAAGTTTAAACATAAGAAATGGGAAATGTTATCCTTAAAAAAGTTTCGCTCACATTCACCAGGTTTGATCCATGGGTAAACAATTGTTTTGCTCTTTATCAATCTAACCTTGTGAACCACAAGTGGTGTTTAAAGAATACATGTCATAAGTTAATTTGCCCCTCAAAATGACATGCCCAACATGTAAACTAAAAATCATGGAAATTCAAAATCTAGATATATTGCTGACCAATGGCCATGGATAGTGTCTAAATTGTAAAAAGAATTTCAAGCCTGGAACAGGCTTGATCTCCTTATTACTGAGAAAATCATGACCTTGGATCAAATTTTAGTAGCAGGGGATATCTATTCTCGCTTGTACAAAAATTTATGATGCCAAATCTCATGCTGAATCCTCATCTTTTTGTTAAGTTGAGACTCATGTCATGGTCTGCCATCCTCGTCATTTTTCTTTTGTGTCTTTACAGGGTTTATAAATGAAACTTTCAGAATCATTCAAACACGAGAGTTTATTAAGTGTTGGAGAGTGCCATGGGAGGTAGAATTATGGATTTTACAAGTTGAAACCTGTGGTAGCTTAGTGTACATCTGCTTGAGAATAGATTGGAAGTCTTGAAGAATAGAAAAATCTGCAAATCAATAATGTGACAATGAACCCTAAATGGACCCACAAAGTTGGCAAGGAAATTCTGTGAGGTCATGTACAGAATTGTGCCATACATGAGTTTTTTTGGTTAAAAAAATTGCAACACATGATAATGGCATGCGTCCCTGGGTGTGGGATCAGACTTAGACGTAAAGGTTGAATCGGAATGTTGAACATCACACAATTCAATGGATTGTGGAGTCAAGAAATGGCATCAGTGTGCCAAAGTGTACATAGCATAGACAAACTTGTTTCTAGGTCAAAGTTGTAAGCCCTGTTGTTTAGTTGTGCCATACAAGGGGAATGACAGTTTTTGAAGTGAAAATCTGCAAGGTGGTTCGAAATTGCATACCTCTGCGAGGTAATTATAAAGTATGTAAAGACCAAAAAAATGCACAATAAAGGATTGGGGCATTGCATTTAGAAATATAAATGAAGTTTGAAAGACAAAAAATTGTATGACACTGGCAAAGGCGCATGCCCAAGATATGTGCTTTTGGAAAGAAAACAAATTTTAAGGCTTCCAAAATTTGCAAAGACATGTTCAGGTACTTGCCTTCGCTCTAATTATTTGTTACATAGCCACTACCCCAACTATTTTAAGGGTAAGGGCATCGACTGAATAGACAGACTCTACTGAGTCAGCTACTCGGTAAAGTGCTGAGCCGACTGGACAGAATCTATTGCAGAATACACAGAATAAGCTACAATGTGAGCCACCTTCAGTGACCCAACAACAGAGGTCATAGAGCCAAATCCATATGTAGATTCATCTTAATATATACCATATACAGATGCAGAGTTGGGTGCGTAGAACCATATACAGATCCGGATCCCTTTGTGTAAGCAGAGGAAAATTCAAAACACAGGTCGCCCAGTGGACAAAGAACAGAGCATGTGCCAATGGTAAGAGGGACACCAGATTTTAAATCAAAATCCATGTGATTGAATATGGTGTTTGCCTCTCTGAGTGGGGAAAGATCTTTGGAGTGTTTTTGAACAATCTTCAAAGTCTGATATGTAAATAGAGGTATTCTCTATATAAAGCACTTTTATGTTGGATTCTGAAACAAAAGAAAAGGCTCAGTTATACATACTATATATAGGAGTTTTGGAAGGGTTTTGTGATTAGTATCCCAAGGTTTTATCTGAGCAGTCATCTTGGCAGGTTGCCTGATTACAGCAAGATTTTTATCGAACTTTTGGCAGTGAATATCATTGAAGGATATCTGGATTTCAACAGGAGTTTTCCACTTATTGTGAAGGGATTGAGATCTTAAAGTCAGATTAACAGATGTTCTGCTGGGTGCTGATTGTTTTGTGATTGGTTTTCAGACATATGACATCAGATTATCAATAAAATGTTTTCTTTCTGTCTTGAAGGGCTCCTAGGGTTTGGAGATACTCATCATTAGATATACTGCTGTTGGTATTCTTCCAGGTTAATAACTTAATATAGTTTCAAACTTTAAGTATAACATATCCAACATCTTTGCAATCATCTTCAGACCATGGTTGGGGTTTGTCATAGTTTCACTACGTTTTTAAATTGTCAAACTCAATATATCAGCATCATCAAATGCCATGTTTGTGAATCTATATTTTTGTGTTCCAAGGTTCCATAGCATTTAAGGTTGCAGATTTCAGCTAGGATTTGCTGAAGAATTAGGGTTTCAGGTTCTAGTTACTAAGATTGGTAAATTGTCAGAGTTTGAGTTTTGTCAAAGATTCTGCCGTTATTAGAATGAAGACAATCTTCATCAGAATCATCAAGAGCCAATTGTCAAGAGTGACTAGCTATTTATGTCTGGCACTATTTTTAGTTCTTATTGTTTTGAGGAGATGAGCATCATCTGAGAGGTCATTTTTAGTGTCCATTGTAGACTGGCTATTTTAAATGATCATATAGAAGGTCTATTATTTGGTGACACTTTATCAGGCATCTATCTAAAGTTTGTTTGAGTTAGGGTTTAGTATTTGTGGACCATATTTTGAAATAAGCTCGCTTTGTGTGTAAGTAGACTATTCTTAGCATAGGAGTCTAGTTATCTTTTTTGACTTTTTTTCATGCAAAACATTGTAAACATTATAAATAAGTTTACTTAGCACTTAATTTAGGAATTGAGGATCATTCAATATAATTAAATATGTCTATTTGCCACTCAAATTGTTGTAAAGTGTTTAGTGTCTTATGTTTTATTGTGCTTTTATGAGTTGAATGTTTTGTAGCTATTATTGGATGCCTTCTATTGTAATAGTGTTAATTTGGTATTGTAGCTTTGAATGCAATTACTGTGTTTAGCTTATAACCTCTGATGTATGTGTAGATAAAGTGAATTTAAGTGCTTTTATTGTTAACTATAGGCTTTGTATTACAGGTCTTAGTGAAGTGTCTTTGATAGATTTGTATTTCATTACTCTCTTTCATTTACTGAATCTTTTGTCGTTTAATTGATTTTAGCTTTATGTGTACATGCATTGTTCAATTTTGACTTTTAGTTGACAACGTAAGTGTGATATTTGATGTAAGTTTTACTCTCAATCAAAATGCTTAAAAACTTCTTATCTTGAGTAGAACTGCATGTCTGCCTTTTGCCCCAGCCTAAGAAGGAAAAATATTATTTGAAGTTTGTTGTATTGCTGACTCATAAATACATTGTTAGTTTTACTTGGTATGCATGAACCACCTCAGAGAAGACACTTGTACAAATTGGAGGATCATATGATCACTTCAGGGAAATTCAATTAGGCCACTAATACAAAGATCAGCTGACCATTTATAGAAAAAAGTGGTAAATGATGTGGCAAACATGAAGGGACTACCCTTGAGCGTTCCACCACTTAAACAATATCCACCACCTTTAAGGAAAATTAGTTTTTTCAAGCATTAAATAGGCCTTGTTTGCCTCCTCCAACAAGGGTATTATCAAATGCATTTTCTTCATCTTGTACATATTGCATGTTCCACGAGTCTAAAAGTCATTGTGGAAGGACTTGTCTAGAAATGCAAAGGCTCCCGCAGATATTGGCAGCTTCAAATACAAATCAAGGGTCTTTGAGTGATCCTCAATGTCTATTAGATGAACCTAGTGGTGGTTTTGTGATGGGATATATAAAATATGAACCTGATTTTGATAAGGTAAGAAACGATGTGCATATTTATACACCAAATTTTCCATGTGTTCACAGCATTAGCAACTTGAAAAAAATATTGAAAAGAACAGAACAAAGCAAAAGAAGAAAAGGTGTGGCTTGAATTGCAAATGGAATAATAGCACCCATAAGAATTGAGTCAGATGATGAATTGTTAACAGAAAAAGAGTCTAGTATTACCCAAGTATGCCATATGATCTTTGAAGGAGATGAGGTCATACAAGCATTTGAGGAACAAATTGAGTTCGAGTTCTTATTATTGAGCAAGAAGGCACCAGAGAAGGCAGTCATTATGTAGCCTCTTTTTTGCATTCGAAGGTTTGTTTGAAGAACCTGCACAAAAAGAAATAGGGTAAGGTCGAATCACTCAAGTTGTTCAGGCATTATTTGCTGAAGAAATAGTCTTATGCTAGAAGTTGATATACTTCTTCAACACATTAGTTCACTGTTAGAAGACCAAGATATTTCTTTCTCAAGAAGGTTATAGCTTTAAGCTTGTTGGACTCCGAGAGCAATAATGGAGAGGGATTTACCTTCGAAGTGACATTTCACTAGATATAGAAAATTTGGTTGTAGAAGTGAGAAATTTTCCATAGAAGATTAATGAAGAATCACAGTCAGATATACACTTGTTTTTGAAGATAATTTAGCTCTAGAGGCACTCATCAATCCAGAGAAATGATTGCTGATGGAGAAAGAAGATATGCTTTTAGATGCAAGTGATTTCATGCCCATCATTTATGTATACTCAGAGGAAGAGGAAACATGAACACTAGATGATCATGTTCCTGCTCCCTCCTTTGTGCCAGAAGGTAGCAACCACATAATTAAAGATGATGATTTTAATTGTTTTCTTCCTTTGTTTGATGAATCCTTTGAAGCAAATCGTCATAGAGAGGCTAAAGAAGTCCATTTTCACTCAAGATCCACAATCATCAACTAAAGCAGATTTTAAGTGTTTGTTGCTAGAGATTGACATTTTTCTTCAAAATGTTCTCTTTGATGATTATCCAATAGTTGACAAAGATTTAGGCTTTTTAGGGTTTGTCAACTCAAGACTCAATAGCTTCAATATTTGCAAACGATGAAATTGAAGAATTGCTTTCTACACAAAGTTCATAGCCAACACCACTGCTAGAATTGGAGAGTCAAACAGGGGAATAGTGAGATCTTTTTTCAACAACTTCAGCTGTTTCCAGCAGATAATTTCATATTTGAGGTGAATTCAGCCCAAGACTCAGTTGTTTCAGCACATATGGGGGGCCGGGGTGGAAGGTGTGTGGGGGGGGGGGGGGGAGGGGGGAGGGCACGGGGGAGGATAGATTATAAATCTAGTTTTGAGTAGCGAAGGAATAAGAATGGAAAAGTCTAAAATCCTCAATGAGCTTATGCTAGAGTGTGCTGAAGTGGTACATGAAGAGGATCGGATGTATGATGGAGCAAAGCATGAAGTGGTCATCATTCTTGGTGGGGGGGGGGGGAGGAGGGGGGAGGGCACGGGGGAGGATAGATTATAAATCTAGTTTTGAGTAGCGAAGGAATAAGAATGGAAAAATCTAAAATCCTCAATGAGCTTATGCTAGAGTGTGCTGAAGCGGTACATGAAGAGGATCAGATGTATGAAGGAGCAAAGCATGAAGTGGTCATCATTCTTGAAGATGTGCTACAATAGAAAGATTTCACAAGATATATTTTGAAGGAAAGAGAGTATCCCTAGCAAATGTGGATAAATTTCAGTGACATGGAAAACAACTATCTTGACTCACAAGGCGTTGATGCATTCTTACTAGGATTTTCTTTGCTTGAAACAGTCTTCCCAAGTTTTCTTTGCAACAAATCTTGTGCACTGTTTGCAAAGTTATGTGCTATTTTGACCATATTCTTAGCTTACAAGGAAAGGTTCTTACTTTGAGTCAAATTCTCAAAATACCATTTATTGGGAGCCATACTTGAACCCTTTTCATGATCATCAATGCCATTTTCTTTTTCTATAGTCAATGTCTTTCTAGGGCCTAAAGAGAGGAGGTTTCCACATATCTAACAAGGCAAAGATTAGAGCTAGGACAAGGGAGGAAAGGTAAAAAATTTGCCAAGAAAATGTCAACCAATGTAAAGGTGCACACCTCAATGGAGGAGTGTAGGTTTTGCCAAAAGTCAACAAAAGGTGCACTATAGTGCAATTGCATGCACTTGACCAGAGAGGAATATAAGTTAAAATTTGAAAAGAAATTTGGCAATGTAATGACGTGTGCCACTCCAAAGGGGAGCATAAAGTCAAAAAGTGAAAATTGTTGTTCAGTGTATGGGTATACATTGGCATGAAGATGAACAAAACTCAAGTTGAAAATTTTGCAAGTACATTCATTGATGTATGCTGCAGAAGGGTATATTTACTCTTATATCTAACATGCTTAAATCTTTGTTTATACAGGCATTAGGGGTTTGTAACATTGCTGATCTGGTAATGGAATCAGCTTATCCCTTCATCTCTATCGCCTTTGTATACCTCTTCCAAGATTCCTGTCTCTTGCATTTTGGAGTTTGCTTCCAGTGTTCTCCACCAACAACCAATAAAGGTTGGATCTGAGTTGGAGCTTTCTGTCCTCCCATCTCATAATGAGTGGCCTTCTACTTCCAGCAAAGACCGAACTCCACAAAGCACTGAAAATTAGCTAACTGATCAAACTTCTCCAAAACTCACTATTTGTTTGGCCATAACCAACGTTAATGGCGCCCTTTATTGATTAATGCATGCCATTGATCTGCAGCACAAGTGTCAAGATTTTAATTAAGAAAATTATAGATTGGTGATACAAAAATCTCCAAGGGACAAAAGAGAATCAGCATGGAATTATGAATTGTTTAAACAAACAAAAGGGTTTGCAATTCTTAGGCACAGTTATCAGAATGTTCTACTAAAAAGGGCTGATGCTACTTGAATGAATTTTGAGTGCAGACCATATGATAAGAGAACACAATTTTCTAAATGAGCAACATCAACATTCTAATACGGAAAAATAAGACTCTAATTGATAACAATTCGCTAATTGATCTTGCCACTTGCTCTGAGCATTAGAAAATGTGCCTGGGTAGCTCAAGTGATGTACAAATAGGTTGGGATTAGAACCCAGAGTGTCATTTGTCTGCTGTCCAACCATTGGGAAGAGGTTCTCCATCAATCCTAAAAATGACAGCATGAGGTTTTAAAAATGTCTCTTTTGCACCTTTTGTATTTAATCAAGTTTCTACTCTACTGCCACTTCTGTAGTCTCTCTTTTGCTAAATCTGCTAGCAACTAAAGTTATGGAGAGCTAGGTTTGGTTATGCATTTTCTCTTTGCTCAGTTTCAGCATGCTTGATACACATACAAGGACTCTTGTAATCTACCCCTAGAACCTAACTTTTATTACAATTGATATATACTCTTTTTGGATGTTTTAAAAAAAGGTGTTCAGCATTTAGGATAATATTACCCATTCCTTTCATGCATGTTGTTGAGGTTCTCATTTACTTGTGTTAAGGATTTTGCTTCCTTGTTTATTATTGTTTTTCCAGCTCCATCCTACTTTACTTTGAGATGTGGTTTAGGTATATTACTCTCACAAAGGATTTTATATGTAAATATCACAACACGGTCACAATTCTCTCTTTGTTCATGAATTAACATACTCCATCTGAAAATATTTAATGGGTTATTGCTTCATGTTGGCTGCAGATCGGAAGGTCTTATGTAGTCTCCAAGTTGAAGGACTATCCTCAGTTTCAGGCTGTTGCTTTAGCAATTCAACGATCTGGTTTCAAGGTCATATCTCTGTGATTGTTTGTGTGTGTGTGTGTGTGTGCTTTCTGTTGTTTTTTATGCAATCATTGAACTTCTAATTTATTACTTGCTTCAATAGCCATAATGATGTGACTAAGTAGTGCTTTTCCTCTATATCTGCAGTTTGCCTACTCAATTCTTGAATGAAAGAACATCAATGTTTATTGTTTAATAAAGGTAGCCTCTGAAGTGCACTTAGCAAGGCTACTTTCTAGGAAGATCAATAGTACTTTAATCACATTTAATATTCAGACATTTTAATTTTTGGATCAGAGGTATACGACAGTTTTTGATAGTTGGGTGCCCATATTTATAAGTTTGACTTTAAGGTATTTTATTCATAAAATAGGATATATTATTTCTGTTTCAGTTGAGCTTAAACATTATAAAGCCAAACTTTTACACTCCCATCAAGACTTTCTGACTAAACATTTCTTCTTTGTGAAGGTAATAATTTTTGTTGCCACAAGACATTAGCTAGATATTTATTTTTTGATTTACTAATAATGAAAAATCATCTCCTAATAACTAATCTTTTAAAGGCTGATTAGGATCTCCTAGTATCTCTGGTAACAGGACAGAAGTATTGCTAGAGAAATGTGCAAAACAAGCAAGTGCACTTCTGTTTTACCAAATTTTCTCTAGTATTCTAAATCAGTTGCATCTTTGAGGGTGTGCACGTCATAATAGAAACAAATTATAATTTTTTTATTACTTCTGAAAGACTTGGTGTTAAAGTAGTTGATCTTATGAATTTACAAGTAGAAAAATTACTGTGTAGAATTCTTCAAGATCTAAGAGATAAAATTAAGCACAATAACACAAAATAGTGAAAAGTCGACCATCTATAGATTAAAGAAGCAAAGGAGATGTAAAGTACATATAGGAAGAGTGATTGGGTTGAATCAAAGTCGAACCCAACACTCAATGAGTGGTGGCGAGTTGCCTCCCACTAAACTAGGATGAGGTGTCAAAATAGAATCGACACCTCTCTAAACAACTCCTAAATGATGACAACTTGTGTGAACAAGTGTCAAATGAACATGGATGCCTAAGTAGGCTTAAAAAGCCTAAGTGTAATTAAATAAAATAAATACACTAACACCCCCCCTTAAGCATAACTTAGGAGGACAAGATAAAAATGGGTCCTAGCTATTAGCCTAGTGAGGTACCCATGTACAATGAAATCTCTTATAAAAGGAGAAAGATAGAAAACCCAGTGGGAAAGAACTATCCTTCAAAAAAGAGATAAGAGAAGAAGCCTATAAGGTCCCCCAAAAGGATGATGCTGCTGCTGATGTAGACCGTACACCAAGAAGAGCTTGTGGCCCTCTTGAAAACCTTCCCGAATATGATTGTCATCTAATGAATCACCTGAATTATTAGGATTAGAATTAGGATCTAAAGAGTCCACATCAAGTTAAGAACCCATATGGTGTGTAGCACCATAATCTATAATTCCTTTAGCAAATAAGACCTTGCCTTTTAGTTTCTCTTTGTCCTTAGCAATTTCTTGATTTGAAGAAGATGCTTTGATAAAATCAGTTACCTCAATATTATTCTTTTTGAGTAGAAAAGTGAGGTGCTCAATTTGCTTTTTCATGCATTAATGTTCTTCATGATCAATTTTGTTACAAAAGGAACATTTAACTCTCTCAGTAGTTGATTTACTTTGTTGAGATGAGTTATCCTTTTTGAAGTTGCCAATTTGTCTTCTTTCTTCCCTTCTTTGTCCTTTCTAGTGTTCTTTTTCTCTCTTTTAGCATTTTGTTGCTTTTCATTTCCTGTAATTAGAGCTTGTGCCTTAGTAGATTTCAAAGTACCCATTTGAATTAACTTTTCTTGTTCCCTTGTAAGATCAGCAATAAAGTTATCAAGTGAGGGCATAGTCCATGAGGTACCAAGGGCTTTTTTAGTAGAAAAGAAAGTAGAGACAAAACACATAAAATTTAGAACCTAGTTTGGAAAGTACAAAAAGGATTAATTGATCCTCTTTCTTGTCCATTCCAGAGTCTTTTAATTGCAACTTCAAAGATCTAAATTTAGTGAAGAAGTCCTCTAAAGTTGAGAAACTTGAAGGACAAAGACCTAGGAGTTTATTTTCCAACTCATGATTTCTAAGTTCATCAATTGTTTCAAATAGTGTTTTGAGAGCTTCCCAAACTTGGTTGGCTGTCTTCAAGTTCTCAACATGAAATACTAATTCAGGAGATAAATTTAAACATAGAAAGCCAAATGCTTGGTCACACTTATTGAAAAACTTTTCTTTGTCCTTAGCTGCATTAGGTTATTTTCTGATCTCATTGTTGCCTTAAACAAGCCTTTGTTCTTAAGTACAAGAATTACTTTCAACTCCAATCATGATAATTGAAAGGAGTTAGGGGTTGTATAGTCACATTGGAATCCATGCTGGTAGACTTAGATTGTTGCTTTGTAGAATGCAGAAAAGAAGAACACTTCTTGAGGAAGTGTGAAAAATAGAAACACACAATACCCTCTTGATTATCTTTTTGTTCCCCTCTTATTTTCGGCACTTTATAAGAGTGCTTTGTAACCAAACCCAAAAAACCATTGAAAATGACACTTTATAATGATAGTACGTGAGTGTGCCCTTTGGACTCGTGATGAAAAACATGCACTTTTGCAAACAACATAACTCAATTTCGAGTTGCCAAGCAAAAGTTATGAGCAAATGAATTTTTGCCTCTTTACAAAATTAATCCTCCATAATTTTTTTTTATGGTTAAAAAATTTAACTTCACTAAAAAAATTTGCCAAATAAAAAAATGAAAGGACCAAACTTAAGCCCCTTGGGTTGGAAAGAACCAAAGGCTACAAACCCTCCCTAGTTTCTTATGTCATAAAAAAGTGACACAAAAAGCTGCATTAAAATTGATGGCCGTTGGCCTTCAAAGCCTTTTTCAAACCCCAAGCCTCCAAGCCTCTTCTCTGCGCGCACGGGCTTTGTGAAACCGGTAGGGCGAAGGTGCCTCGGGGGCGGACCACGACCTGCTTTGTCACTGCGGGGCCATTCATGGGGAGCCATGTATGGCCGAGAGTTGAGCCGTGTATGGGCGCATGGGCTCATGGGCTAAGGAGTTTGCGGGGTTCAACCTTGCTGGATTGGAGTGCTGCGGGGGTTGGAGCATCGCGCGGGTGCCAAAATGGAGCGCCATGGGGTGACACTGCGGCCCGCAGTGATTGTGCCGAGCTGCCTGGCTCGCAGATCGCTGACAATGTGCCCAGAACTGCCACGACCCTGGAACCACCCTTTAAACACACACAACACTACCATGTTCAAATGCACAAGCATGACCTGCCGTGTGAACACACACAAAACCATTCAGATGTACGATATAGGCTTAAAAAAATCTCTAATTACCTCTGATGCCATGTAGAATTTTCAAGATCTAAGAGATAAAATTAAGCACAATAACACATAATAGTGAAAAAGGCGACCATCCATAGATTAAAGAAGCAAATGAGAAGTAAAGTACATATAGGAAGAGTGATTGAGTCGAATCAGAAGTCAAACCCAACACTTAATGAGTGGTGGCGAGTTGCCTCCCACTAAACTAGGATGAGGTGTCTGTGAAGAGCCTAATTGGCTCCTTCTGATTTCTTTCTCTTAATTTGTAATATTTGCAATTCTTATTTCAATTAAAGTCTCATAAAATACAAGTACAATGATATTTCCATCAAATACATATAATCAATCCGGAACATATGCTATTTCCTCAATCACATTTATTATTTATCACTTTCATCTCAACAAAACATATAAACAATTAATTGATATGAAAATAGTGGCACTTGACAGAGCTACAACCCTTGTGTAAATGCAATGATCTCCAATCTGCCGTAACACTGTTAGATTTCATTATTATCACCCCTGGAGCAGTCATGTGAATGTCTGGAATTGCATGTGACTAGCCAGTGGTAATTTGCAGGCCTTTACAGCATGAAACGGCACCATAAGCAGGCCTGTGAGCAGTGTAATTGGGAGCCATAGCTTCCCTGGCCTCACGCAACCTGTAGTAACTCCAAGCAGCAGTCATGTGAGGGAAAGAAGACGCCTAATAACAGTTCGCAGGCCCTCCAATGCAAAACGCAACCAATAGAATCAATCCAACTGTTTCACCTCTTCGAAAATAATTCAGTATTCAGCTTTCCAATTATTATTCTAGAATTACAATTTGTTGAATACACAGACACACTTTCAACAGCAAACTTCAGATTTAGAACTTCCACAAATCCGATATACAACAGCACCGAATTGTGATAATAATTTACTCCAGATTATCAGTTGTGAAATTCACCATTCACAGATAATGGCTCAAATCACAAGGTGAGGAATTAGTCCTCGAAACCCTAGCCAGGTTTGTCTTCTTCACGAACTTCAATAAAAAATGATTTCAATAATGGATGAGTAAAGTGCTTTTTCGAATAGAATATATAGGCTTTTGGAAAAAGCACTTAACATTATTTTTCACTTAATTGGCTTTTAATATAACTCCACTTTATAACATAAAGTTATAAAGTCGTAAGTTATTAAATTAAATCAAAATAATTTAATTTAATAACAACATTTAAAATATAAGCCACAGGTAAAATCTAACTGAGATCAACAAACTTCTGACAAAGCCCAAATCCAATTGCCCAACCAGGAATAGGCACTGCCCTGCCAAAAATAGCCACTGCTAAAAATAGACTTACTAAAAATAGTAAGTCTCTCAAACTGGAGATTTTTTTGAAACTCGATCCTGAGACATCTGACATGCCGTGCAGACACCCTGCTAATCCTGGCCAAACCCAATATACCACTTATGAAAAATAGTAAGTTGACCAAAATGATCCGAACGAAGAGCAGACTTGATAATCTGAACCTCCAGAATGGAATCCCAACGCTGGCTCCACCATCTAACCCCCTCTGATCGCCTGATTAGCCTGTGAGGGTCGCCAAATCAAGCTAATCCCTTAAGTCTAAAAACGGGGACATTACAGTGTCGAAAAGAATTGACACCTCTCTAAACAACTCCTAAATGATGACAACTTGTGTGAACAAGTGTCAAATGAACATGGACGACTAAGTAGGCTTAATAAGCCTAAGTGTAATTAAATGAAATAAATACACTAACACAGTTTGCAATTAGAGAAAATAAAATATTCAGTGTTATGGAAGCTCTATCTACAGTCAATCTTAGGATTACTCACTAGAATAAAACAATTAAAAGGCTCTAAACTATTTCTGAAAATCCTTTATCAATAAGTCAAATGTTGAATTGTGTGCAGATGGACAAGTCAAATTTTAATGAATTGTGTAAGATTTCAGGCAAATAAAATAGTGACATTATGATAAGCCCTATGATAAGAAGCAAATATAACTATTTTCATGTGCTCAAAATCAAGACAATCTTAATTTAATTTTCAGGTTCCAAACTATGAAGCATGCCATGTTGGCATATGAGAACTTCCATGCCAAAACAAAGGGAAATTTTCGCTTTATAAAATGTTCATATTGTTTACCTCTTTGGTTTTTGATCTCATGACCAAGATTCAAAGTGAACATAGCTTTTCGAATTCAGCTAGAAGTGTCAGGTAGTACCCTGGAAATAAGGAATTGCAATTATAATAAATTCAGAGAGACAAGAACAGTGTCTCTGATCAGTAGATAATACATTATTTAATAATCCACACATTTATAACTTTGAATGCTAGAAATGACAAGAAAGAGAATTCAATCTTTGGATTTGATCCGGAAGGAGCAAAATGGATAAAAGTGGAGAGAGGCTCAGCAGTGGATTTCTAGCTTCACTTTGTCAAGTTCTTAAGGGCCAGTGGCAGCTGCTGTCATGCTGTTGTCAGCCAAGGGGCTAGCAGCCATCTTTGAAAACCTGTGGAGATGCTGAACTAATGTGGAGATGTTGAACTAATTCTTCCTTCAACAACATGCAGATCTTGTCAAGAACGACACCATCCACTATATAAGCACAATACAATGAGAATTCACCCACTACTCTTCCTCCAACAAAATAAGCTAAACCAAAATCTCCAACCTCTTGCTGCCTCATCCGTTATAGTGTTATGTGCTTGCTTATATAGACCAAACTTGCATAAATTGACTTATTAAATGAAACCATGAACCTAATACATGTGTCTTTCCAAATGCTTCATGTGACTCTTCACATTTCCTAAGTCTTTCCATATTCCAAGGCTTCCTTATGTGCTATTCCTGTGTCCTATCCAATCCAAGAAGCCAATGTGACCTTTCACTTTCTGCTAATTTGTTTTGTTTGCTTGTCTACATGTTACACCAAAATTATTTTCATTTCCAATTTAACAAGCAACAATTACTTGAGAAAATATCCTAAAGTGTAGGATCCCACCCTAGGTGGACCTCAACATACAAAAACATTACAATGTTATTATTCAAGGTGCGCAACACCTTTCCTGATATTACTATGCCTTGTCCCCTTTTCAGATGCATCTAAATGTCTGCAATGGTCTTGCCAAATGGCACTTTTGGAAGCATCTCATTGGTGACTAATAATTTGAGTAACATAACTGCTTCACAATTATGCTCATCAAACTTGTCCTGATTTTTGCTTAGTAGTATAGGGCGAGTAGAGTTACCTAGAACAATCTGGTCCAAGAACCAATGCATGAAAATTGAGAGGATCCTTTGCTTCTAGGTATTGTAGTTCTTGCTGTTGAAGCGTTGATTGCTTTCCAACATGATGTTGGTCAATGATGCCCTCTCTCCTGTTTTCCTTGGAAATCGAAACTGAGATCGGCTTTTGAAAAAACTTTGATGCTGATTTTTCTGTCAAAAATAAAAAAACCTTCAGCTAGCAACTAGTACAAATTACGAAAAATCTGATTTTTAAGGTCAAAATCAGTCAAACCCTTTTGGCATGCTTCCCAAGGCAATTTGCTCTGAGAAAAAAACTAGATTTTAGTGGAAAAATCAGTGAAAAAACAAACATACACTATTCTGTCAAAAAATCAGAAAAACTTATGCACAAAATACCCTGAGAAACCCTTGCAGAACTGAGTTGCAACTTTTAGTGGGTCGGAAGAAACGTTGTGTGTGCAGCCTCCAAGTATTGCACGTGGTCTGACAGAATGCAGGTAGAAGAGTTTGCCATCGCTGGCTTTTTCTTTTTGTTTGCCATCGCCAGACTTCGGGCTTGCCAAAAACGGCACAATGAACAGATGCCGCTTGCTAAAAAACTTCCGCCCAAACATCTTCTTCACAGTTGTTGAAAAACCTCCGCATGGGCAAAGAAAAACTTAGGTCGCATGAAAATTGCAAACAGAGGCAGCAAAATACGCAATTCTCTGAAAATTGTAGAAGAAACTTGTCATGAAACTTAGAAATGACACCTCCAAAGCGACTGTCACGAATATTGGAGAAGAAAAGAATGCGATTTCTGAAATAAAATGCCGTGTTTTTGTAGAGAATCCTTGTTGCAACATTATGAGATTTCAACAAATCTGTTTGCAAAAACTCCAAAAAAGAACTTAGATTTTAATTTTAAAAATTGGGGAAAAAATATTTCTTCTAAAACTTCCTAGGTTCATGACAAATTTTCATAAAAATTTGTTAAAAAACTTCTGGAATTTTATTCCATCTATAAAACTAAATTTTTTTCTAAAAAACCTATGGGCTCTGATACCATGAAATGATAATTGATTGATTGAATGAAGTAATTACAAAGGAGGCGAAGGCTCCTTAAATAAGGAAATACAAAGACCATGTTTCCAAAAGAAACAATTGTTAACTAAGAGAAAATTGAAATATCCTAAATTATCTAATTGACTAGATACATTAAGTGACTAGATACATTAAATGACTTAAATGCCCATTATAAGGTAAATAATACAATATGATTCTAATAATTTTCCCACCAAGCGCAAATTCGGAAAGCAAGAGTGGATTGACAAATTAAAATATTTCTAATTACTGATTTTCCCACCTAATGCAAAATTGGAAAGTAAGAGTGGAGTGGAAATTTGTAATATTTCTAATTAATGTTTTTCCCACCAAAATTGGCCAAGGACAAGATAAATACAAAGAACGTTTCAGAAAATGGAATTTTATGCCATTTCTACCTCTCAATTTCCCTTTGTATGAACTTCATGTTCTGCAAAATTCTTCAGTGGATGGAAACCCATTGGAGATTGCTTGTGGATGGAAACCCATGAGTATCAGGTGGATAGTGGATGAAATCCCATTGTTCACATAGACCAATTTTATCTAGAGGTTTTGTTCGAGCTTCAAGTTTTTAGCAGTTTCAATAGTTTTCTATTGTGTGTGTTTAGGGCTTCATTAATATTGCAGCAGTAATTCTAGATGTTTTTTGAGGGGTTTGGTGCTGTTATTAATCTTGTATCAGATCATAGTCTATGTATTTTCAATTGGAAATCAAACAATACCAGTTTGTGTTGTTATGGTGACAGTGGTGGTATTTAGCTGTAATATAGTTTTTGTGAGTTTTTCTTATGCGCCAAGAAATTCTGAAGGTTTCCGTCCTCAGATTTCAGATTTGATAGCTAAAGCTTCTCGAATTCTCAAGGAGAAATAATATTCATAAACTAAAGCATGCTGAATGAGACTCCAAAACCTCCTCTTATGGTTGCAGTTGTGACTCTTCAGTTTCTCCACTGTGACTCTTCATATTCCCATTCTGTCTCTTTATAATTCCCCATTAAGTCACTTTTAAATAAATATGACCGTTGAGTTATAAAGTGAGGAATCTTTTGGCATTAAAATGGAGGCCCAAATGAGCTCGGATGACGACGTCTGATAGCTTGCCGGAAAGCTCTCGGCGAGACGCTCCAAGTCCACTACTGAAAAGCCAAGAATTCTGAACCCTGTTGACTTATTAAAAATAGTAAGTACCCTGGAAACCTGCGGAAACTGTTCCAATTGGCCTGAAACTGAAACCACCTAGGCCAATTATCTCCTCAAGCACTGCCACGCCCCGGTTAGCCCTCTGGACCAAGAAAAAAGGCTAACGACACGACACAAAACAATGTACCCCAAAAAGGGGACATTACAAATCACCCCTTCCCGGAGATTGCTTGCCCTCAAGCAATCGGTATCTGCATGCTGAGATCATATTACCTGGATCCCAAACCATCCTTAGGGAAGCAGGGAAGTTGGTCCACCAAATTATCGTGTGAAACTGAAATAGTCATTTATGCTCAGACCTGTGAAGCCACTCACATAGTAACAAAACAACAACCAATCTAATGCCAGGATCCCAAATCATTGCAGGGTCTGTCAAACCAATTTGCCCTGTGCTGCCATTATCTGTAAGAAAGGTCTCAACCCAACTGAGAACCTCACTCAACTGGGATCACCCGCGCCTCTACGGTCATATGCAGGAGAAAACCAAACCTCATACCGCTCGGCTCCCAACATGAAAAACAACTGCGAGTATGTCCCTCCTGGGTCCCATAAACAAAATGGCCACCCATCTCCCCAGTTGGCTGAAATATCTCGACGCCCCATGCCCACATTGAGTGAAATACCAGTAGTGTCCATTTGCCATAACATTGCCCCTCTGACCTGTAGCCCGAACCAAAAATTGCACTGAAGAGGCAAGCTATCAAGACTGCCGGACAAGGCTTCCACTTGCAAGCAGAGAAGCATACTCAACCAATCACTCATCCCACCCCTATCCACTAATCAGAAAAGAAGGCCCCCCGTGGGTGAGCTGAATGGAAAACAAAATGCATCCCATGCAATAAGGCCAACATGCAACGCACTGAGCAACTCTACTGGGAATCCTAAATCAGCACAAGGATTCCATAGTTGTCTCTCTAATCCCGGGGTCATACCTTGCATACCATTGTGTGAAAGATTCACACCAACCAGCATAACCATCATGCCATAAGGCACAACTGCCCCTCTTGGACTGTGGGTGCACAAACCACACTGCTCACCAACTGAGCTCATCCCGCTGCTCCAACATGATGACCAAGGCTCATCTCTGATAACTGCACCTGGGTCCCAGACCCTGCAACCAACCTCGTCCTCATCTTGAGAATAGGAAGTATCTCCCTCATCTATCTCAAAGAGGGGATTGTCAAATGGCAACTCGGCACCCATCTCGAACAAGGAGTTATCCATCTTCTGGAAGTGGTCTAACTCATCAAGAAACTCTTGGTGACCCAAAGATCTCCTTGGACAACTATCCAAGTCATAGGTCTACTGTATGTCTACTGTATGCTGTCGAGTTCTTGAATCACCTCCTGTTGAGTTCCTGAATCACCCCCTGATAGAATTCAGACCTATCTCGGTCATCCTACTCCCTGAACTGGCTAGAGACCACAATCTGATTTCTTGCCTCCTGAAGAGCAATACGAGTATGCTCCAAAGTGCCCTGAGTAGCACTAAGCTCCTTATTGAACTTATCAAGCTCAACCTCTTTCTCCCTCAACTGCTCAGCATATGTCCCGACAACTTGTAACAGGTGGTCATGGTCTGTAAGTAACCTCAAATACTTTGATTTCCAAACCTCAAATGCTGTTTTGACCCCCTTTAAATCTGTAGTATAGGATCCAATCCTTATGCCGTCTTGCCCTCTATCCCTCTGAGCTGTCCTGTACAGATCATCAATGATCTGGTGAGTGCTATCATGGTGAACAAATGCTGCAATAATGGCGTCATCACTAAGTTTCAACTGATTCTTTAAGACACACTTCTCATCAGTGTTATCCCGAGATTACTGCCAAATGGGTCATCCATATCAGTGTGATGCAAGAGTGAAGTGCTGCTAAAGAAGTCACATGATTCCTCATTACCTGAATCACTGAAGGTCTCCAATGGGTTACCACAACCTAGTCATGGATTTATCGAACTCAGCCACCAAGTCACCAAAGTAGAGTTTTGAGTACTCACCACTATGTCCTGAGAGTGGGTTAGTTTCAATTGTAATGTTTCTATCAGTAGGCTGCAATTTATCTTCCCCTTGAGCTATCTTGCAAACATGCCCCTGTGCCCAGCCCTCCTGGCATAAGAAACAAATCTACCCTGCACTCACTAAGTCCCGGCCTATCACCGAAGATCTTGCAACCTGTAAGCCTAATGATGCTCGTTCATTTTCAGACAATGAACTCTTGAATTTTTCAGCGTGAAGCTTAATTAATTCAGCTGAGAGTTCATATGCCATGGATGTGTACCTTATTCCTCCTCTCCATATTGTAAACAATTTTGATCGCAATTGTTTGCATATGTCACAGTCCTTTTCTAAGATCGAGGATAAGATAGTCATTATGTATGTCTTCACCCCATCTGGATGACGCTCCCAGTAATTATTTAGGAGACACTGAAATAATTGTTGAATCATTTTATCATAACCTGGATTCAACATGTGACTGAAGACTCTAGTGCTTGCCATTAACTCCAAGTTTTTTACCTGCTTATCAAAGGTAGAGTCTCTGTCATATCTCAGTCCATCTAAGTTGTCTGCAATCAGCTGTAACACCTGTCTCCAAATGTGCTCGGTGTAAGGAATAATAGGGGCTGTAATTCGAGTGATCTCATTGAGATATGAGGCGACTGCAAGCCTAACATCTCGAAGTGGATGACTCATAAATCTGCGTTGCACTAAGGTAACCATTGTGAGATGCATGGCCCAATTAAAAAGCATGCAATCTGATTGATCTATCTTGGATAGATATGAGTTTATTTCATTTAGTTTGGCAAACATACTGTTCGTAATTTTCTGCTCCTCTAATTGCCTTCCAAGGCAACATAACTCATTGCCTATCCCCATTTTCTTTCGAATATCTCTGAGCTGGACACCGTAAAACGTGCCATTGAATTCCTTAGAGAAAATTGGGCTTTCTAAGGTCTCCATGATTTAGCTTTTTCCCAATCTCACACAAGGGATTGAATCACTTCTGAATTTATGAAATGCTGCTATAACCGTGGTACTTTTGTTTTGTGTTGGCTGTAAATGTGCAGTAAGGTTTATCATTTCTGATCACAGATAACTCACTGTATTTAATTCTGTCATTACAATGAGAGTAAAACATATACAGGTTCACAGATAATTTCAAACTGCTGTGAGCAACCACCCTTGTTTCTTCCGATTCTTTTCAAACCTTTTAACCATTACAACTAATATCCTCGTGCAATCGCAACTAATATTTTTCTGATTTCTCTGACAAAGATAGTTCCTAGTGTTTACTGATGCACCAATGTTTAATATTACTGGAAAGTAGCACCCTGTATTCTTCAAAATCTTAGTCCAATACTGTAGAACTGACTGCCTCAACTGGACTGGTTTCAGTTTATCCCTTGCAAAAACTATTGTTTGATATGAGGTAGGCAGTGTAAGTTTGAAAAACAATGTAACTTATATTGCAATGCTGAGTTGAGTTCACTGAGATTTTCTCCTTTTAAAACTAGACATATGTATATATGATGCAGTAGGAATAATAGACAATGATTCGAAACATACAATAAGATAATTCCAATTTGATAACTATAAGCTTAAATACACAGGTTCATAATGTAGTTTTAAACTTGGAGCATGCACCTGAAACAACACCTTATACTGATGTATGCCTGCCATCCATTATGGATGCTCCTTGAGCTGCTACTAGGCCTGGTTATTTTCCCTTGTACACAAACTGCGTCCTCCAAGTTTTGTGACACCAACCTCCTACTACTCTTACTAACCGTCAATGCTCATGGAAGACTTATTCCTTCCACCTGCATTCCAATCAACTCTCTTACCTGATTGGTTGTGATGCACTTGAAGCAACCATGTATTAGTTTGCGTGGTGTGCTCATGCACAACTGGAGTGGCTCGTGAGTGCATGCTGGAGCTTGTGCGCGCGAGTCTCTTTCCCTTTTATCAAACTCTGCAATGCTTCACTAGTCTACGCCTTACTGCCGCCTAGACAGTATTGTTTCGTATGCTGATTGTGACTTGTTTCTTATGCCTTACTCTCAGTTGAATCTCCAACATAAAAAGATCTGAATCTGCTGTCGCTGCAATTGTGCGTATCCACATTGTGATGCGGTTTCTTCTTCACACGCATGCTGGCTGTATGTATTCACTAGTGTATAGAGTGCGGCTTCTACAGCCTTGTGCCTCCTGTGATACTCGCTACTGGAGTTTGGGAAGTGTTTGGTAGACGCACTGTGAATACTGTTGTTCAACAGGATACTCCCAAGCCATGTCTCAAATGCTTCCTTCGTAGTAGGCGACACCTCTTGTGAGAGTAGGGTGCTTGTCTGTGTCCAATGCAACTCCAACGGTTGCGTGAAAGAGTGAATGCTTCCAAAACCTGAGCCCGGTTTGCTGGCTCAATCCGATGAAGTGTCCCTTCTTGACATGTGGGCTCACACCTCTGCAGATGCGTTCAATCCCGAGCTACTTGACAACGTGGTTTCAATGCTCATCACCCGTCCATATGACAAACCAACAAACGTGCACTCGTTTGAATTAAGACACAGTTAGCAAGTTGAGGTCATGTTATTATGCAAGACCCGTCCTTTAGCATAGGGGACGACCTTCCTTCTTATACTGTCACGGGTGTCCAGATAGCCATAGACGTCCAGCGCTGTCTTGACTCTCCACCTTGGTTTAACACAAGCGCCTCCCTATTCAACGTGGAAAGGAGATAATACAAAAAGCAAGCAGAGCACTACACAGCCATCACCGCTATTTTCCAATATTTAAAAATCACCGCAATTTTAATAGTCTTTCCGCCTTTGAATAAAGTGTTACCATCGACACGAATGCGTCTACCCAGTCGTGCGTGTAGGAGGCTCACGCTGTCTATAGTCCTGAGCTAACACGCCAGTTGGATTGAAAACGGTCTGCGGCTTATTATAATATAAGTGCCCAGGTCTGAATATTGCTCCTGACAGTGTTTCCAGAATTGAAATATAGGGACTTTTTCAGACTCGGTTCCTCCAGATCAAACAAAACTTCCAACTATCATTCCAATATGATTCCAGAAATTTCTATTTCCTTAATACGCTGGTCTTCGATAGAGCTTGATAGCATAAAAAGAGCTCTTAAACTTATCTCTGCAAATTAATCCTTGACGAGAAACCTCACAGGCTGGCAGGATTTTTGGCTTTGTTACCATTGAAATGACCCTAACTGGCCATTTACTGATTTTCACCAATAAATCTCATGCAAGTTTGAAATAAACAGAGACATGCAAATAACCAGCAGATATATTCGAATAACAAGCAAATATAATCTTATTAAACTCTCAGAAAATGGTTTGTATTATACAACAGTAATACAATAACCATGCAATACAATATCCAATCTGAAATACAGAAAATAACAGTTAGACCGGATGATCAAGAACCTGGTAAAACAATGGCGAACTCTGATGTGAATCCACACCGGAGATGAATCGGGTTTTTGTCCAATCCACCAAGAAATTCTGAAGGTTTTTGTCCTCAGATTTCAGATTCGATAGCTGAAGCTTCTTGAATTCTCAAGAAGAAATAATATTCATAAACGGAAGCATGCTGAATGAGACTCCAAAACCTCCTCTTATGGCTGCAGCTGTGACTCTTCAGTTTCCCCACTGTGACTCTTCATATTCCCATTCTGTCTCTTTATAATTCCCCTTTAAGTCACTTTTAAATAAATATGACCGTTGAGTTATAAAGTGAAATAATAAATAAAGTGAGGAATCTTCCGGCATTAAAACAGAGGCCCAAACGAGCTCGGACGACGACGTATGATAGCTTGCTGGAAAGCTCTTGGCGAGACGCTCCAAGTCCACTACTGAAAAGCTAAGAATTTTGAACCCTACTGACTTACTAAAAATAGTAAGCACCCTGGAAACTTGTGGAAACTGCTCCGATTGGCTTGAAACTGAAACCACCTAGGCCAATTATCTCCTCAAGCACTGCCATGCCCTAGTTAGCCCTGTGGACCAAGAAAAAAGGCTAATGACACGACACAAAATAATGTACCCCAAAAAGGGGACATTACAACATATTAGAAAAATCATGTTCAATGATGTTCTAAAAGTTTCATTTTAATTTAGCCCTTTCTATGCAAAAGTAGCTGACAAGTTTGGGTGTTTATGGTGAAGTTTTGTGTAATATTTGTGAATCTATTTTCTAGATTTAAGAGTATTATTAATTTTTGGGTTGAGGACATTACATACTAAATGGTATCATGAACAAGTTCTAAATAGGGACTGCATTTAGGCTCCATAAGTGCCCACAAATGCAAACATATTTAACTTCGATCAAGTTAATCAGGCACTTATGGAGCCTAAATGCGATTAAGTGAGATCTGAGATAAATCTACTCTAGTCAATCTCATCCAAGGTGCTATTTCTCTAGACTTCTTGTGTGCTAATTGGGTTCATTATATAAGGTTTCAATTGTATTGGGTAGATGCTGGACACAGTGGTATTGCATGTACATAAAGCTTGGGGAACATGATCTTGAGGTCTCCATAGGTACATGCAAATAGATCCATGTACACCAAAAATAGCACCTTGGAGTCTAGATTGGATTAAGTGAGATCTGAGATAAATCTACTTTAATTAAGTTAAAGATAGTTCATGACTTCAATTTGAATGGTAGATTGAGAATACATTAAATAGTGAATACTAAATTGGATAAAGTGTGTGTCTTCATGTGTAGTGTGTGCATGCACTTTATGTAAATTCATGCCAATGTAAAGTACCCCTGCATGTCATGCCAAATTTTCAAAATGCCATACCATTTCTTGTGTCTGCACTATTGCAATTGTGCATGGGAAATGATATGACACCCATATGGATTAAACAAGACAGAAAATTGACAGCACAAGGAAAATAATCCTGATGAAAGAAGAAAGGTATGTGGCAAGCCTCCTAGATTTATTGTTCAGGTTAGTTTCGATGCACCGGCTGATTCACATGGATCAAATTAGTTCACCCACTTTATCTGTCTTGTATAACCGGTATAGTTATTTAGCCTACTCAGTTTTGGTTGTGCAAATTGCAAAATATCATTATTTCATTTTGTACTTTACAATGATATATTTTCTTCTTTTACCTTTGGCTCTTTCAGTTTCCTCATTCAATTGATAGAGAGCCTTAATAATACATTTAATAAAGGAAATGAGTTGCAGATAACAGTATAAATTCTGATTTCTTGGTTCTTGTTTCTGTGCAGATTGTTTTGCTTCTCAGGCTTGTTCCGCTACTTCCATTTAACATGCTAAATTATCTTCTTTCTGTCACACCGGTCAGTATAGGAGAATACATGCTTGCTTCATGGATTGGCATGATGGTATGTGTTATTAAGACATTCACGCTTTGTTCAAGTTGATGTTATGTGTAAAATATATGTTGCAAGATCATTTATGTATACAGATCTTCTTTTTGTGTTTTCTTCAAGCACAGGATTCAGGCTTTTGAGCTCTATGTCCTTTGAATTTTTGAATGTTACAATGACTTATGTTACAAACCCAATTTTCTGAATTTCATCAACTTGTCCACTAGAAATTGATTATAGTTAACATGAAGAGAAAATGCCAACTAAGGTGTTGTGATGGTTAAAACTTAAACATATTATCGCCTATGATTCAAATGACATCCATGGTTCTATATATATGGGTACAGTTACATAGGCAGCCAAAGTTTTTGAATTTGCAGAGGGCCTCTTCAATTGTCAGTGCCAATAGGCCACTCTATACCTGTGGCCCTCTCAAAGGGCCATAGCTCATCATATGAATCAATCTTGTAAAAGTGAACCAAAGGCTATAACTTTTTTTTTGTTCCTTGAATATTTTTACCCTAAACAGCAAGTTTTATGAAGTTTCTACCAATGGCAATTTTTCTGGCTCTTCTAACTAGAATTGTTTTATTAGCCTTACACATACATGATTATTGTGTTTGTATTCTTAGACTTTATCCTATTTATAAAATTTTATATTCATTTGTAGCTTATATACCCATATCTTTTTCATATTGTTTCACTATAAACCACATAGCAGATGACTGAGGGACATGTTTATCATACTTACATGTAACATATTTTCATACACATGGTAATTAATTTCCACCAGCTAGATGCTCAGACTAGCTTGAGCTGCTCTTTCATAGCTTTCAACGTGGATGTTGGTGACATAAAGCAAATCTAATACAAGCTGAAAAGTTAGTTGGCATACTTAATGACTTCACTCCCAAGCCCTTTAAATCAAATTGTCAAAATCATCTTGTATGAGTAGGTTTGTATACTCCATTGAATTGAGAGCAATAATACATCATTTCAGATGTTTTAAGGGTTGATTTGGTTCTAATTATGTAATACAAATGTTCTGAAAATGGAATTTCTTGATTTTATGCCATCAAATGGTTTTTTGAGGAATTATATGTGCCGTAAAGCTAAAATTTAAGATTCCTTTGATTATTTTATGAAATGTATGGCAGTTCCAAAGAGAAGAAATGCATAGTTGAAGGCAAGGCTAGCAACTTCTAAAATACGCTCTCAAAAGTCCATTTTTAGAAATCAATGTTCTTTTATTTATAAATAGTTGAGGAAATTGGCAATATATGTGTCTGTATTAAAACAATATTTTTTCTTTTTTCTTTTAAGTCTTTAATGTTAAATATTATCAAATTTATGCATTTAGTAGAAGGAAGTAACACATTTAGATATAGAAATATTGTCAAAATTATACAAAACTCATGGAATATGAAACCCATGGCATCAAAATTTCAAAACAAATATCGAAACAACATATAGAAGTTTATGGCATAGAGGAGCCTACATCACTTGGCCTAATATTACGGCATATCTTGCATGGACGTCTAAGATAGGTCCCGGATGATGATGCAACCATGATATCTGCTTGTGCCTCCATGACACTCACTTTAACATCCAATGTGTCTAGTTGTGCTCTATCCTCCTCTACCATGGCTACTGCCATTTCCTTTCAATCCACCCGGTCAACCCAATCAAGGTCCTCATTACTAAAGACAAAATCTTCAACCTCAAGGATCCAATTTGATTGTGGATCAACCTCTTCTAGTGTGATGGTTGATAAGTCACCGCCCAAATGGTTTGTGACAAAGGTGAAGGTTGTAATGAACATAAACTAGATCATTCAACCTTTGCATTGATAGTCTAAGACTCTAATGTGCTTCTTGGAATGTATGTGCTGAAACATACTCTAATTGTGCTCACAATCTGAAACACTGCATGTTTGGCTCAAGACTTAAACTGCAATACCTTGAAGATTTGGTACCTTAGTGCTAAATTCTTCCCACCATGCATCTGAGATGAGTAACAGAAAAAATACATCTCATTTACCAACTTTAAATTTCAATATTTAATAATGTAAAAAGGGAAAACTTCTAAATGTGCCCTTGATAAATCTTTACCTAGCTGCAATGTCAATCGAGTTGCTTTGCATATTGCAACTATCTTGTGCAAGTCTAAAGATCAATCTCGGTGACAATTTGCACTCCAACAAAAAAATCAGTGACCATCCATTCTATGATTTTGTAAAGCCCATTCAGAACCTCATTCGCTTTCAAATTAGGGCAAAATTGGAAAGCTGAATTAAGGAAATAAGCAGTTGCATGTAAGGGCTTGTGAAGTTGGAGGTTCCATTTCTTATCAATGATTTCTCAAATGGGGTGATACTTATCCTCAATTCCTGTGTAAATGGATCTAATGGCCTCCTTGGCCCTATCCATACCCTTATATATGTTGCCCATTGCGGCCTTCTCCCTATCCATGCTTTGTGAATTTCAATTATTGTGAAACATTAATAGAAGTGTGAACAAGAACAAGCAAATAAAATAAAAATATGACTAAAAACATGATGTAGATTTACCTTTGTGATCTCTATAATTGGTACTTAAAAGATTTGCTCATGAAAAGTCCAATGAGCCACATCAACCCTAGCATTTGTCTTAACATATGATGAAGAAGTCCACACCCCACCGACAAACATGCGCCTCAAAGCTCTCTTTTCCTGAAGAAAGGGTTGTAATGTGATAGAATTGGTGCAAATTGCATTATTCTAGGGTACCCAAGGATGATTGTACATGTATTTTTGTCTATCTTCAAACTTTGATTTATTGAATCTTGCCAAAATCCTCCAATATGAGGCCAAGGTAATATGTAGATGAAGGGGTCTAGAATAATGATGGGGGCCAATCCATGAGTAGTCTACCTGCAACCAAATGATTTGGTAAAATATTGGATTAATTAAGGAATGAGCAAGACGCTCATATATAGTTTACAAAGATGACGTTAGAAAAACATTCTAATAATGAAAGAATAAAAGAATATTAGAAACATTCTAATATTTAGATGATTTACAATATTGACCAATAAAATAATAATAAACAGGATATAATATAGATATTATTCTAATACCCTTCCTTAATGGTCAATCGATCTACGACACCAAGAAGCCCCCTGAACTTAACAAACTTCTCTGGAAGGAGGGACTTGTGAGAATTTCAACAGTATGATTTGCTATAGTAACATACTGCAAATCTACACATCCATCTTCAACCAGCTGACGAATGAAATGACAATGAATGCCAATATGCTTGGTTCACTCATGGAAGACTAGATTTTTGGCAAGTTTGATCGCCCCTTGGATGTTACAGAAAAGGGGTGAAGGGCCTGCCTGAGACATATGGATGTCGGAAAGCATCCTATGAAGCCAAATTGCCTCACAACCTGCTTTGACTGTTCCCCGATATTCAACTTCTATTGAGGAAAGAGATACAACTTGCTTCTTCTTACTGGTCCAAGTGATAGCATCGGTGCCCAAGCTGAAAACATACCCGGAAGTAGACTTTTTGTCATCAACAGAGCCTCCCTAGTTTGAGTCTGTGTAACCGATGAGTTGGGCATCTTTGGTTCGTTCATGGGGAATACCAAAATCAAGAGTGCCCTTGATAAAGCGCAGGATGCATTTTGTTGTAGCCCAATGATTTGAAGTCGGAGTTGTCATGAAGCAAGATATGTAACTCACTGCAAAGCTGAGATCAAGTCTAGTGGCCGTGAGATATATCAAACTGTCTACTAGATGTTTGAATGCGGATTCATTTTCAATAGAAGAACTAGATTTGGTTGATAACTTGAGACCAAACTCCATAGGTGTAGATGTAGGTTTACAATCTTGCATTTTGAATTTGTCCAGCAGAGCCCGTGCATACTTAGATTGAGAGATGAAGATGCCATGTGACTATTGCCAAACCTCGATACCTAGGCAGTAGTGAAGAAGTCCAAGATCGGTCATGTCAAAAATCTTACAGAGATTCTGTTTGATTCCCTGCATCAACGCTTTAGAACTGCTAGTGATAATCAAATCACCAACATATATAACCAGAATGATGATATCACTGTCAGTGGTCTTGATATATAGATTTGAGTCACAAGGATTCCTCTGGAAACCTTGATTTGTGAGGTACTTATCAATTTTCATGTACCATGCCTGAGGAGCCTATTTGAAGCCATAGAGGGCTTTCTCCAGTTTGAGGCCTTGGTGTTCTTTACTGGCAACTTTGAATATAGATTTGAGTCAGAAGGACTCCTTTGGAAACCTTGATTTGTGAGGTACTTATCAATTTTCATGTACCATGCCCGAGGAGCCTATTTGAGGCCATAGAGGAACATTGAATCTAGGAGGTTGCGTCATTTGCACTTCTTCCTGTAACTCACCATTTAGGAATGCACTCTTGACATCCATTTGATGGACCTTCCAGTTACACTGAGCCACCATGGCAAGGACTAATTTGATGGTGCTCATCTTTGCAGTGGGAGAAAAGGTCTCTCCGTAATCAATTCCTTCTGGATGAGAGAAGCCTTTGGCAACAAGACGAGCCTTGTACTTATCTAAAGTACCATCAACTTTGTATTTGACTTTGTAGACCCACTTGTAGCCGATGGGTTTCTTTCCTAAAGGAAGATCTGATAGAACCCAAGTGTTATTTTTCAACAGGCTATGATGCTTAGTCTGCATAGCTTCTTCCCACTCAGGTATCTCTTTTGCCTCTGTGTATGTTTGAGGTTCATACACACTGTGAATGTTGGCCATGAGAGCAAAATTTACGAAGTCAGAAGGTTTTCTCTTTTGAGCAGTTCTACCCTCGATGAGCTCATCATCATGAAGATCACCAATTGTCTTAGCCCACCATTTAGGTCGGAGAGTAGAAGTGCTAACATATGAAGCAGGAGGAGCAAGGGGATCATCATCGTCAAACAAAAGATTGGAGGAATCCTGAGCAAAATTAGGTGGTGTTGTTGCATGTCTAGGTGAGCTTGTAGGAGAAGGAATTGGTGGAGAGGCAAGAACTCCCATCAGGTGGACCTAATGGAAGACGGATATCCAAGTCTTGAGCTTGGAGAGATTGGTCTTCTGAATTCATAATAGGAGGAGAGAGCTGAAATGGCCCTCAGTCCTCATCAAAGACTACATCATGACTAGAGATTAGATGATTAGTCTCTATGTCAACTAGGTGATAGGCTTTTTGATTATCACTGTAGCCAGTTAGCATGAGTTTCTGGCTCTTGGCATCTAACTTGGTGTGTTTAGCATCATGGATCTAGACAAACACCTGATTTTTGACGAAGGAAATGCACCCACATTTTACAATTGAAATCATAAACAAAAAGTAAAAAATACATGGACCCAGTAACAAAGGGAGTAGCCATAGGTCCACAAACATTAGCATGGACCAGTTGTAATACCTTAGAAGCTCTCTAGGAGTCACCATCTGAAAAAGGAGTGCGATGTTTCTTCCTAGTCTAACATGCTCCGTAAACTCCAAGATTCTGGGCTTGAATCTCCGACAATCCAATGAAAAGATCTTCCCGAACAAGCTTAGCAAGATAGTGCACATTCAAGTGCCCATACCGCTGATGCTAGAGTGTACTAATAGAGGAGCGATGGGCTGCCATAGAAAGCTCCTGAGAATCCCCATAGTCAACCAGTCTAAAAAAGACCATGATCTTCAACACCAGTGACAACTGTGGACTAAGTTTCCTGATCAATGATACTGCACTGATGTGAACTGAAGGTGAGGTAGAATTTGACTGACGGAGAGAAGATTGAGTTCCATGCCTAGAACATAGCATACATCAAGGAAAATTAGTTTCCTTCCTCTAGATTGAATCTGGATATTGTTACGTCTGGCAATGGTGTACTCTTCTCCTCCAAAAATAATTGAATTTGAGAATGGCTAGAAATTTGTGAACCAATCCTGGTGATGAGTGAAGTGTCGGGAGGCATTTGAATTAATATACCAGGCAGAGGATTTTACATGATCTATAGGTCTTTTAGCCATGAAGGCGTAAAAGGAAGATTCACCTGGTTCAGTGTGCTCCGCAACATGCACTTGAGGTTGTGAACTAGATTGCTTGGCTTTAGCAGCTAAGCGTTTTCGACACTCCAACTTCATATGACCAAACTTATGGCAGTAGTTGCACTGGACATTTTTCTTCTTGGGCCTTCTGATGACCGAGCAAAAGGATTTTGTTGAGAAGATTGAGAGAGTTGATAGTTGCCTACGGATTTAGCTGAGAAGGCTTGAGTGTTAGAAGATGAGCTGGTACCATTACCAAATTGCTATTTCCAACAATCTTGTTGTAGAAGCATTATATAGAGATCGGAAAATGAAACATCAAAATGAGTGGAAGCCATGTTGAGAGTTTCAACAAAGTGCTCATAGGAAGATGGGAGACTCTTTAGGTGATCACCACCATTTCCTCTTCCATTTTGCGTCCAATGGCTTCTAACTGATCACATATATCCTTGATTTTATTAAGATGCTTCTGTAGGGATACTTGATCATCCATCATGATCGAGAAGAGCATGTTCTTCAGAAAGAATGCACGACTTTTGTTTGAGGTTTCATGCAAACCTTTCAGATCAGCTGTTTTACCGGAAGGAACCTACGAGAGTTGATCATCAATGACAGAAAGTTTGATGAGCGTGACAGCTTCTCAATTCTTCTCATCAGATATATCCCGCTCTTTGCCTTCATTTGCAAGACGAGTAGACGTGCACAAAACAATTTTGTCAAGGCATCTGTATTCAAAGATGGTCATCATGCGCTGCTTCCATGTGTTGTAGTTTCTACCATTGAATTTTTGATTGCCTTCCAACAGAATGTTGGTTGAAGATGCCATTGCATGCTTTTCGAGACAAAAAATAGAAGACTAGATGGTTGAATGCACAAATTTGAATGTGCTGATTATAGAGCCAGATACAAGCACAAATTTTAGTGTGAATCTGTTGGTACAAAATTTGAGGCACGAAAATTGAGACACCGAAAAAATTATGAAGACAACCTAGTTGAGATTTTGAAAAACCCACCAAGAATTAGTAAATAGAATAAAATTTTGGATAGCATAGAATCTGAGGCACGGAAAACAAGGTGCCCAAAAAAATTTGAAGACAACCCACTTGAGGTCTCGAAAAACCCACCAAGAATCTGAAATCAGATTTTGAATCCGGTAAGAAAACTGAAAGTTTTGAAGAAAACTGAAAGTTTTGAACAAAACCCTAGCCGGCTGCAAAAAACTTAAAAAAATGGCAAAATACTGATTGTAGGAGTAATGCAAGCCTTAGATGGCTTCAAAGTTCAAACAGACTGTGAAAGTTAAAACAATTGTCGCTTTGTAGCAGAGACAACCTCAGAGATACCCAGAAGCAAGAGCAACCTTAAGAATGGTGGAAAAAAATGCAGAGAAGATTCTCGTGAGACGAAAAAAATGCAGAGAAGATTCTCGTGAGACGAATAAACGGGCCGAAAAATGTCCAAAAAAATGCAGAAAATCCACTGATTTCCCATCAGAAATCTTAGACAACCCGTCCAATGGAAAAAAAACCCTTGTCGTGGCTCACGAAAAAGAGATATGGTGGCGTGACCGGCGGGAAAAAAACCCATTTTTATACAAAAATGTGACCATAGGAAAGGTTGACGGTAGAAACAAATGGAAAACGACAGGGATTCAGGCACCTGGGAAGCCAAAGAGTCCAAAGACATTAGATCGCGAGCTGAAATCCGTAGATGAGAAGGAAAAAAATGCATTTTTAATAGGTCGCGCGAGCTGGAAAAGGTTATGCTTGCAAAAAAATGCCTTTTGAACCTTGCCAAAAAATCCTTGCAATACTGCGGAAAATTCTGCAATGAACCCTATTCGTGAACAAAATGATCACGATTTGCAGAAAGAATTTCATAAAGAAATTATAAATTTTTTGAAAAATAACTTTAGCTCTGTTACCATATTAGACAAATGTTTTGGTAAAATATTGGATAAATTAAGGAATGAACAAGACGCTCATATATAGTTTACAAAGATGACGTTATTAGAAACATTCTAATAATGAAAGAATAAAAGAATATTAGAAACATTCTAATATTTACAAGATTTACAATATTGACCATTAAAATAATAATAAATAGGATATAATAGAGATATTATTCTAATAGCAGCAACATAATTTGCTGCATTATCTGTAACTACTTTGCACCACATTCTCCTCACCAACCTTATCCAAGCTTCCCTGCAAAGCTTCACAAAGAAATTCAATATTTTTTGTGTTTCCCTAAGTATCAATAGATTTTATGAGCATTGTGCCACTTGAGAAAGAAACAAAATCGATGACTCAATAGTATAAATTAAAATCTTAATCACTAAATCAATGCATTTCAAGAAGAAAAATTATCTGAGGAAGAAACAAGAAATTAGAGAAATGTTTTATTTCTTGCAATGCCCCCCAATTACCTTAACTTCTCCTTCTTACTCTATCAAATTTTTGTACTTGGTCTAAGTAATGGAGATTATTCAAAATATCAATTGCTAATTCAGATTCAATCACAAGGTATATATGCAATATGATATGACTAATTGCAATATCAAGTATGTTAATATGAAATATGCTATGGATATGATGTTCCCTGTCACTTACAGTGATAGTACAATGATGCTATTTCTGATATAAACAATATAAATATGCAATCAGTAAGTATTGCTTGCAGCAATACGACTGAAGCTGTTTCTGACTATACTTTTAAATACACGCAATCATGGCGCCGACTCTAATCTGCAATGTTAATCTTGCAATAAAAATGCCAAAGGCAGATGCTCTACCAAGTAGATCTAAATATGGATTTTAAAGAAGAGATAAGCTTCCAATGATGAGTTGAGTGATCAAATTCAATCTCCTTATGTATCTATCCTTATTGAATAGTTGCATCTGGAAAGTCATGCCTTTTCTGTAAGAACCATCTCCGGGCGGATTCTTGTAAATACAATTTTTTTGCCTTGTTTATGTTCGTTTTGAGGAATGAATGTGGTATATTTGCAATGTTTGATATGACAATATAATGCAACAAATAAAATATATTGCAATAAGAATTTTTCCAACTTAAAACTGAAATTGCGTTGAAAATCCCAGATTTTTATACCAGCTTGAATACTCAGAACTTTCACAATGTAATGACAACCTAGTTTATTAAATAACCCCTATATCTAAAACAACAATGCCCAAAAAATCTAGGAGTTACAATTAATGAACGCATAGGTAATACATGCCTTGGAACCCATTGAAAGGATGAATATCGGCAACAGATGAATTCTTCAAAAAACAAACACTGCAAACTTATATCAGACCTTTGCTCAAAACCCTTTTTAAATTCCATTGATAATTGCTCCCAGTATGCACAATATAAACCCCACGTGTTGAAGGAGAATGGCATACAACCAGCAACAAGTATTCTCCAAAAATTAATCCTCAAACTTTTGATCAACAATTAAATATTCTTCAAAACCCTTGATATAATCTCCAATGAAACACAATGTTGACTTTTGGATGAAGCCAATCTCATAGGCAAACTTCAACTGGTCTTTCACAACCTCAGAATGCTAAACAATGAAGAATCTCCGTTCTCCAATGCCAATACCACCTAACCCTGGTTTCTACTTCTCCATGAGAAGAGCACAAGCACAAACTTCAAAGTCTTTAATTGTCAAAATGAGTGAATGCCTTCTCTTTTCTTTTCAAAAGCCTTATATATTTTCCTCAAGAGGTTGATTTCCTTCATGTGCACTTTAAATAATTTAAAATGATATAAATTCTTTTCTTTTCAACTTCATTGAATGCTTTAATAAATGGTCCCTCAAAGGTAATGTTTGTATTAATCATTTTAAAACATACTTTATTTTTGCTTTATGACTTTATAAAGTGCATCAATAAATGGGCCACAAATATTAAAATCATTAATTGCACTTTAAGTCACTTAAATGAAGGGTCATGGCCCCATTGGATATAAAGTGCACATAAAACTTTATATTATGATTTTATAATATTTAATTATCATTAAAATGACTTTAATGATAATAACTCCTTAAATACTCATCAACTGGCCAAACCAATTGAACTAGGAGATCGACATTGCAAACTCATCACATCTAGGTGCCTTACTATAAATAGTAGCATTGGACTCCATTGACAAGGTGACTTACTATAAATAGTAAGTGTGTGAAACTAAGTCCAAAAACATCAAACAAAGGCCCAACCTGAACCAAACTCTGCTCTAAAGAAGAAGGCAATCAGAACTGCCAAACAGGACCCTCTGAACAATCCCATTAGCCTATGAGGGTCAGGAAATAGGATAATCCAATCATAAACAATATCATCCCAAAAAAGGGACATTACATTTTCTTTGATTTGTATATCCCTTCACAAGAGATCGCATCTCTTCAAAACAACATCTAATGTGTAATTGATCTTGAGCGATGATATCATCGGGTCTCTTCATTCCTTTCATAATTGCTGGTTATTGAGCCATTTCATTACTAATCATATCCTTTCTATACGAATCGCTGAGTACTTAAACTTAACTGATGATAGCATCATGTCTCTTAATTAATCTCCTACTCATAATCGATAACCATTGTACCACTTCATAATCTATTTGTATGTGTTCTAGCAATTAGTTATTTGACTAATCCAGATCAATTGCTATTACATCTCTTTGTTATTCTCTTATCCGATAATCAAGTTGTCGTCAAATATCGATGATACTGTTCTTCTTATGGATAGACTTTAACTAGTCGGTAATTAGTCGACTTCTTCCTTAAACATAATCATTATCCTTCATACTGATGGCATTCTGGTTACTCCATTATGGTCGCTGGTAGTAGATATTGTCTTTGATCCATATTGGCTGTTAACAATCAATTTTATATCCTCTGTGGATCAAACATAACGATAAACTATTGACTCTCATTCTGTGGCTGATCATATCAATATGGATGTTGACTTATGAACAATACAATTATGGTCTTTGGATTATTGTTATCATGATGCCGATTCTATCTTCTTCCCCCTAATTCAATCAATCATATTAGTTGCTGTATTAACAACGATGTGGATGTCCTTTGATTTGTATATTTCATTTATATTGGTGATATATTCGCTATCCTTTATTAGGCACTATTTCTGTCATGATAATAACTCATTCCTTTGACCAGAGGCCTCTTTATATCTTATAGACATCATTCATATCTGGATAATGCATACTTGGTGGCACGTCTTCATCTTTGCAAATGTTGACTATCCCTTGGTCCAATCCTCATCATGATTGACAATGCAGATTACAATCGGTTTTGTCATTGATGATAGTTCTATGATTCTCTGTTATGATTACTTTTCTTCATCTATGCTGAGGATCCCTTTGTCATTTGATCATGGATGATCTTTGTTTTGTTATTGCTTTTCTTGATACCTAGTCGTCATGCTGACTAGTCCTTTCCATGGTTGATCAACATAGAGTGCTTGATGATGAAATTGTATTTATTATTGTCCTTGAAGATGATCATCACTTGGAACCATTCCCTTATTCTCCTAATGTAACTAGGAAACCGTCTTATTTTTAAGACTTCATGGTTTCCCCGATTTCTTATTCTTCTACTAATAACTTATGCACATCTACTTTTAATTGTTAATTTTCCATGTATCTACTTTTGCTAACTTCTAACTATTTCTACTACCTTTTAATAGCTATTAGTGTTCAAGGACTGCCACTCCTCGATCACAGAAGTACTTAACTTCTTTAGTATTATTGGTTCAAGAATGGGAACAAGCATTCTAACTTTGCTCCCTGCCTAATTAGTCTAGTACTTGAAGCACCAATGGGTACTTCCATCCTTCTTCATTATCCCTTCCATGTAGAAAGGAGTAGATGTGGTCCTGTAGAACTTGCTAAGATGCCACTAAATATTCCCTTGATGTTTTCTTTGAACTTCTTAAGATGTTTGATTGGTGTGTTCAAGGTAGAAGCTTCCTTGATTTGAGATGGCCTTGCTACTTCATGCAATGGAATCTTGGATTCTTGTTTATGTGATCCCTCTTGAAGACACCTAAGGAAAATGGGTTTCCCATAGGAGATATCACTTGTGAGATTTCATTTGTCAACCCATGCAAGATTGTACTTTTGACCACTCACCTTCAATTTAAAGGTTAGGGTTTTGAAATTTTGCTTGAAGCCATCAATTTCCTTCATCCATTGAATTCCATTGATCATGTCAATTTTCCCTAATTCCATCATGTGGAAATGTTCAGTGAGCACACAATTTCCCATGGCAATCTCAAATTTAGGGGTTATGGTTTTACACTCCAAAATTGTTCCATTAGCCAACTTGACTGTTAAGTTCGACTATAATCAAATTGCATTGAAGATATATATATATATATGTGTGTGTGTGTGTGTGTGTGTGTGTGTCGCTGTTCAAAGTACTTCACACTTATCAATTTCGGTGCTGATACAGAACAGACCATTCAATATTTATATAGAAGTGAAAGGTCACATCTATGATAGACGTGACTCCTTGAGGAGTCACGCCTATCATAGGCGTGACTCATAGTCACACCCTACAATAACATATTGTTATGAAACATCGCTTCAATGTATATCAGTCGATACTGATTCATTATCAATAATCAGTTGATACTGATTCATAGCCAAGTATAATCGGTTGATACCGATTCACTATAGATGATTATCAGGATTAATACTGTTTCATGATAATCGGGTTTAATACTGATTCATGACTATCGGGTTTAATATCGATCCAATGTTAATTATAATTCAATACTCATATTTATCGATTCAATTCAATCATAGAGAGAATAATGTATATATATATTAATATATATATTATGATAATAACAATTATTATATATATATATGTTCTTTAATTTGATTGAAAGTATGTATGAATTTCTCTATTGATTATAATATGAATTTATCTGATCATGGCTATATGCAACAACACTCCCTCTTAGCTAGAGAAGATAAATCATATATATATCACATTTCTCGTGATAGGAAGTCTCACATATCTCGTGAAGACAAACATCACATAACACGTGATGATAAGTATCACATAACTCGTGATAAGAAGTCTCACATATCTCGTGAAGACAAACATCACATAACACGTGATGATAAGTATCACATAACTTGTGATAAGAAGTCTCACATATCTCGTGAAGACAAACATTACATAATATGTGATGATAAGTATCACATAACTCGTGATAAGAAGTCTCACATATCTCGTGAAGACAAACATCACATAACACGTGATGATAAGTATCACATAGCTCGTGACACTTAAAGGATGATATGCTTGAGAATATTATATTCTCCTTATACATCCTAGCTATGGTATGTGCACTGAGATTACATCACATAATGTCTACCATAACAGATCATGGCACATCCATGAGTGATATCAAGTCAGCATGATATCTACATTACAAGGTCGTCATCTTATAATGTTTGAATACAAGTGTTCATTTCCAAAAGATCGTCACCTTTTAGAGATGAACACGGGGTAGAGCCCATAAAGTCATATATCAACACATATGACAAAAGAAGTTTACACATTAAACATCTTTATCTATATTAATACAAATAAACAACTATGAGACTCAATCTCAATAGCTTACATTTCAACCATACCAAGTTTCTTCCTGAAGTGTTCAACTTTCACTCTGGGGAGATGCTTGGTGAGAATGTTTGTTGTTTGATTGCTCGTATTAATTTACTTCAACTGGATCACATTCCTTCTTACCATGTCTCTTACATAGTGATAAGGAATCTCTATAAGATACAAAATAATGGATCACTGATGCTGAAACTCCATCCTATGAATCACAGTCCTCTAACTACTGATTACTAAGGAACCCATCTTGACATGGTCTACTCCCTCTGAATCAAGGTCCTCGGATGTCTAATGATGTAGATCCTCTAGTTGCTCCCTTTGAAGCTCAAGTTCGTGCATCAACCTCCTGACCTCTTCTTCCAAGGTTGTCTGTAATGGATTGTCAAACTCCCTCTGAATCTGATATCAACTCTCAACTCAGTTCCATAACTGCAGGCATTAAGTTATTTCTCCCTTGAATGCAATCTCTTATGCTTCTTGATTTTTCCTCAAGGCACTTCAAAGAGAGATTACAATTAGTTCATAAAACTAAACTATCCCGAAGGAAAATATCAATGATAGAAGCATAAAAGATTTACTATCTTGATCTTATAGCATGAATTAATGACTCAAAATTTATAAACGTTATTGAAGGGTAGAAATACTTATCTCTTATTGTCAAATATTCTACCCTGTGGCAATTTCTTCCACCAACTTGAATCATTATTGTGATCCTCCCGAAGCTAAATTCAACACTCCCTCTTAGCTAGGAAGGAATCCTTCTCGATAACTTCTGGTTTGTCCCCCTGACGCTAACATCAACACTCTCTCTTGGCTGAGGGTCTTCTTAGATATATGAGTTATAGAGTAATGTCTACCGTGGATACTCCCACAGGGTAGCTCCATCATGGCTTCTCCCATGAATGAAAATGCAAACAGACACAAGTGTTTATCACGGAATCACTCTCGTGATGTCGTCATCTCATCATGACGTTCACCATAGCTACTCCCAGAGGGTGGAACAAGGGTTTCACCTCAAACTCCTCTTTCATAGAGAAGAATGCATTAACAAGGGCTTTCACCTCATATCTCTCCATCTCAGCGAAATATACAATACAAGGGCTTGTACCTCAACTTTCTCTTTCACAGAGAAGAATGCATTAAGAAGATCTTCATGATGAAGTGGCTCTCTCTGAGATAGATATCAACCTTCTGACCTCCTCATCCAAGGTTGCTTATGATGAAATGTTAGACTCCCTCTAGAGAATCCCTCAACAAAATCTTTACATTGGACAGGTAATGCATCTTAGTTTTCCACACTTGCAGTGTGTGAAGTCCTTTTCAGGGATTGGGTAGATTACGACAAACTATCTTGTTCACAGTTGTACCACGCCGAATATGTTCATCTTTAAGTTCACGATTGTAGTGTGCAACATTAGTCCACCAATCTGTATGGATCTGCACCAAGCAAATTGTAATGAGGGGTTCCTGGTGGAAATCACGCAAACCCGTCACTCGAGCCAGGAATATTGTAAACTTGTATCAGTAACTCAACCTTAAGCCTCAAGATTCTTTAATCATGAACAATCCTTCGTTCATGTGGTGATATCCTTTAATGCATAAATCCTTTCTGCACTATGTCGCCTCTATATCAAAAGACTGAGAACTCCTGCAAGCCACTTCCCATCAATGAGAGTGATATGCATATGGGCTCAAACCAAAACATTAAAGCACTAATCGGTCGATGTAAATCTCCACCAGATTTGCAACATACAATCTTGGCGACATATATCTTTGTCTTCTATAGTCGATCACATATACTACCAGCTTCATCATACTCTATAATCCGGACAAGACAATAAGAAGTCGATCTCGGGAGTATTGTGATACATATCTCGACACATTCACACAACAATATAATTACATCTGATCCTCGACAACATCAGAAATTGCTATAATTCCGAAAAGCATACTAGGAATGGGTGGCGAACATAAATTGAGGGAAGGCATCATTAATACCAATCACTGAAATATGCGTACTGTGCATAATTGAGCTTCAACTCTAGCAGCCACAACTTCACCAAGCATGCATCCCATCGACCACACACTCCAGATTGCCGTCATATATAGTTACAAGCTGTACAACGGCTACATTACACATGTACAACACGAGCCATCCATAGTCAATTTTATAGGAGACAATATTATCAATACATAGACAAGTCGTCTTCATACACAGTGATCGCAGTGCTCACGACCTCAGATTTGTATGCATCATATACCTCAGAGTGATGCAGACATGCTATTGTTGATTATATTCATTCATTGATTATAGACGGAGGTTCTGACGATTAGTTTCACGGTGAAGATCATTGTCTGGGCTTGCATCTTCGACAGATCGACCCATCATCACAGTGGGTGGATATGTCGTGTGCCTACTCAATTGTCATGCTCATAGATGAAGGATCTCCGTCACATACCTGCAATAGAACTTGATGTATAATAATCTCCAGATTCAATATTATACCTAAGAGATCGATAATATGGATCGACGTATATCCAGATTTTAAGCCTCAACAATCATCGACAATCGTAGTCAATCATTGGATGAACACGCATACTCATACATACTTCATTTCAGACAGTCTCATTTCATCGGATATGATGAGAAAGTTTCGTTGACTAATACTACATCAATGTTCCAGTATCCTTCTTCATCAATCCTTAATCATTATTTCATAATTTTAATCACTGTGTATTTATTTCTATTAATCTCGATCTTGTCTTCTAAAGTGGTCGCTTGGCGCTGAAGAAGTCGACCACTCTTAATGAAGTCAGTTCTAATGTACAGTCTGCCACAGTTAAGACTGCTGCGACACATATCAATAATTTGCTATATAAAATTGCTATCTATTCTGACTTTGTGAACACTTCAAATTTATTGGGTCTTGCCACCCTTTGCATTTGCTGCTCTATACATGTATGAGGTTCACTGTCATATTCAGATTGAGATCACTGCCTTACGTCTTCATCTTTGCCTTTGTTTGATCGATGTCTTGCATGCTAGTAGATGCATTTGTTTACTGACCAGCATATTAATTATTAATATATTTGATTTCTGCTACTTGTTCATAGCCACTGTGATACTTGGCATTTTGAGTTGCATATTTCATTATCGCTGATATACATGGTGTTGTGATACTCTGTTCCTATGCCCAGGTCTTTCCTTCAAGCGGTTAAGTTTTTACAGAAGGAACTTGGCTCTGATACCATGTTAAGTTCGACTATAATCAAATTTTAATGAAGATATATATATGTGTCGCTCTTCAAAGTACTTCACACTTATCAATTTCGGTGCTGATATAGAACAGACCATTCAATATTTATATAGAAGTGAAAGGTCATGTCTATGATAGACGTGACTCCTTGAGGAGTCACGCCTATCATAGGTGTGACTCATAGTCACACCCTATGATAACATATTGTTATGAAACACCACTTCAATGTATATCAGTCGATACCGATTCATAGCCAAGTATAATCGGTTGATACCGATTCACTATAGATGATTATCAGGATTAATACCGATTCATGACTATCGGGTTTAATACCGATCCAATGTTAATTATAATTCAATACTCAAATTTATCAATTCAATTCGATCATAAAGAGAATAATGTATATATATATTAATATATATATATTATGATAATAACAATTATTATATATATATTAATACATATATATATGTTCTTTAATCTGATCGAAAGTATGTATGAATTTCTCTATTGATTATAATATGAATTTATCTGATCGTGGCTATATGCAACAACATTGACATCAAAAACTTCTTGCTTATAAATAGGAATCCTTTGTGTGGTGACAAGTGTACTGTTTATGAAGTTGTGGCTAGACCCACTATCAAGAAGAATGATTTTGTCTTTGTCTTGCATGATTCCTTTCAGTTGGAAGGTGTCTTGGTTTGATCCATCCAATGTTGCTAAGGTACCACTTTTCTTAGTGCAAGAAGGTGGTTTAGCATCACTATCTTCACTATTGATGTCTTCATCATCATCATCATCACTATTTGGCCTAACTTCAATGTAGTGTATTTCTTGTCTACCCATACACCGGTGTCTTGGTGCCCAAGGTTCCTTGCAAGTAAAACATAACTTTTCCCTCCTAAGCTCTTTCCTAGTTCCTTCAAACTATATATATGTGTGTGTGTATTTAAAAAAAAAGAAAAAACTTACCTAGCTTAGTGGAATGGAACGGTGCAATAGAATCAAAAGTTTCCAATTGCATTTTTAGCTGCATCATTTTTATTATTGTTCCAACTGATGCTCTCAAGTGACGATTGGGAACTTGAAGAAGTGCGTGGCAAATTAGTTGAATCTAGCCTAGATGCATGAATTCTAGGCCCAATGCTAACGTTACCACTGCTACTACCACACCAATTCCACCAATGGCTTCCATCTTCTCTCTTTGCCTTTTTTTAGTTCTTTTTGCTACTCTAAGGTTTCTCATTGAAATTGCACTTTAGCATAATTTTAGTAGGCATTGCTGGGCCTGGTTTAGCATTTTGGCATGGTATTTTAATCTATTAATGCCTCCCCCATACAAAGTTTGTTTGCAATGATAGCAAGTTAACTCTCATTTTTTCCCCCAACAAGTTAATCTATTAATGCCTTGTAGAAATGATGATAAATTGATGAAAAAAATGGACATCAAGAAATGTGACATCAATTTCTGTATGGGTACCAGATAGCCCCACACAAAAGTTATAGAAATGCTTTTCCATTACCTAGTAAGAACAGTTAGAGGCATGCATATCAACATAACATGCATCCTCTATTGAATTTGGAAATAATTTCTTACATTTTAGGGAAACAAACATACCTTGAAAATTTTCCACTATTTTGCCACTCCAAAGGGACAAAACTTTAGAAATATGTGACTTCCTCACAAATTAAACTCTCTTCCTTTGGTATGCACAATACATTCAAATTGTGGACGAATTTGCCACTATGTTGATTACTCTGAAGACATGTAAACCCTTGCAAATATGTGCCTTATAAGTAAAAATCTCTCTTCCACTGGTACACAATTCATCCAACGTATCCTATTTTTGAGGTAAAATTCAAAAGTTTCTGTAGAATTTGATTTCTTTGACTTGAATTGCTGGATAAGTCCCCAGATATACATCTTTTGAACTTGCGTTCTCTTAAGACCCTTGTGTGACAGACTCAAGCTGCTGGATAATTGTGGTGAAAAAGTTGAAAACTGTTTGTAATGGGTTGCCTAGTAATCATATCTGCCACTATATTTGTGCTTCCTTTATTGTATTTGAAGATCAAATGCAACTACTGGAGAAATTCCATACAGTTTCAGTGCCTTGCTTATGGCAACTTTGTTTTTGCTTGCAAATATTGAAGAGGTTTGTGCACATTATGAACAAAAGTCTTCTTGTCCGGCAAATAATGTTTTGGTTTCTTAACGTGTATATATTTCTTTATCATAGACATATTTATCTCTTGAAGCTTTAGAAAATGGTTTTCTATGAGTGGTATAGATAGCATATCTTCCATTGTGTTTGTGCTACCATTCTTGTATATGATCACCTGGTAACATTTTTATAGAAATCCCATCTATTTGGATGAGTTAGCAAATAGAGGTTCCAGGCTCACCAAACTTGCCTTACACTAAAATTTGCAACATATCCCTTGGAATCACGAAGTTCATAACACTGCTTGGGCTTACTTTTATGTGCCTTGATGACAAAGTGTATTATTTTCTTTGATCTGTCAATATCTGTTTGCCCTCATTATGAGTTATCATTCCTAAAATACAAGTAAGGACTTCCAAACACATTAAATGCATTATGTTGAATCACTACGCTTCCACCCCGTCAACTTAATAATAATATGAATTAATACGAAAACTGATTTTACATTGTTTGGTCACTTTTACTTTACTCCCTTGCACTGTTAAGTCTATGAGCTTAGACTAAACGAATTCATCTAGAATCAAATTAGATTGCAAACCTGTACCCTTGAATTGAATTTTTGGTAGAAAAAGCTTGATCATTCTTCCCTGTCTTGGTTGCTGCTAGCCACATCCATAGCAGTGCACTGCGATTTCTCCTTCGCCCCAGACCTGTCCTCTACCTCCACTTCATTCTCCTCTAACAAGAATGCCATGGAATTCTTGTAATCCTCTTTGATGTGGTTCTTGTGATGCTATTCTCTATGCAACTGCCAACATCTTGTGTCATTATGCCCATCTCCAACACAGTGACTACAATGATTCTGTGGATCACCGCCAACATGTAAAGGTGTGGCACTTACCTTTCCACTTGTTCTTTTAGATTTGGATGGTTGATTCGCTCTTTCTATGTCCGAGTCCAAGGCTGGATTCATTTACAGGAGTCTCCCCTACCTTGCTTCTACCTTACAACAAATGTTCTTGGATTTTTGGCTCAACAAAGTTTTGTAGCTTGCAAGGGATGACTTGTCTCCTTGTGCTTTGATGGAGACCTCCATGGTATTTTCTCAAGCTGTCTTCTTCATTATAGTCCAAGCTGTTTATATAATTTTACTTTGAAATCTTGTTGCACACTTCGATTATATCCCCCTCTAAAATGTTGTCAGTTAATCTTTTGATGAATGTTATGCACCATTGAACAAATCTGCTTCTTTAATAGTTCCTTGAAATCATCCCATGTAGCATTTGAATATTTCCATCAAACTAGAGCTAAAGTACCCTCTTGCTCCAACTATTTATCTACCATTTCAGCATCTACTGTCCCATCACTTTAATTTCTACTTTTCTTTGAAAATTGAAATGAGAAAGATCGATCATTTACCTTAAGTTTCCCTTTATCTTGCTTGGGATACTTATCTTCATCTATGAGTTATTTCTGCCAGATTCTTTTTCATGGGGCTAAATGTCTTCCATTTCAAGTTTCTTAGGAAGATCATGAACCATCATATCAATTGATGCTTGACCTTTTTTTATTGCTGCATCATGAATTACTGGCCTGACTCCATGGCTGTTTCTCTCTCTTCAAGGACTTCTCAAGAAATTTCACCTTAGCAATCTTCCTCTTCTCCGCTAACACTTCCTGTACAAATATCTTATTGATAAAGTTGCAATTTTTCCTTTTTGGACCTTGTTAATATTCAACAAAACCATTTTGACAGTAGCCAAAAGTTTAAAATGCTGTGACATGAATATATGGATTTTGTCAACTACTTGCTCTACCATAAATGCAATTTGAAACTTCAAATTGTTGTTATCACTTGAATTTATACTTACAAATAGTGGTAAATTAAAATGTAGATTAGTGAAGTGCAGTGAAAATTTTGCTGTAGAAACATAAACAAGGATAGTAACATCAAAATTTAATGGGAATAACACTATAACCCAAAATAACTTTACCCTATAAGCCCTCGTGAGAAAATGCAGTTTTCCAGTATTGACTGATCACTATATCCCTTTTCTTCAACTAGGCAAGCTGCAAAGTGCACACCTGTAGTGTACAGTACTATGCTACATCTCTCTTGAGTCTTAACTATCAGTATCAGCTACTGGTTACACTTACTGCACATACAAGACAGTTCAACTTGTCACTCGGTCACTCCTGAATTCTTGCTTTAATTCATAGGCCTTGCCTCCTATATAAGTGTTGGAGGTGTCATTTCACGCACTAAAACATCCATAGCCATAAAAAGGCTGAAGTGACAAATTTTAGCCGCTGTTATTGATATGTGCATTCGAGTATGACTGTCATTGTCACTTATGCAATGACCCTTTGTTGTAGGACCACATTATCATGTGTGTGTCTGCTGCTGTCACATTCTTGACTCCCTGTGTCACGGGCAACAACTGCCTGTTTGTAGAGCTGGATGAGGAGGGCTGGTCCTTTCAATGTATTGATAATTCCTCCTTTAAGCTTGTAAAGTTTTGAATTCTTTGTTGTGTGCAGTGTGTGCTCTCTGATCTTTAGATGGATCAGAAACATGCCCTAAATGTTAAATTGCAAACACATTTCTCTCCCAGTGTATTACAAGAAATGCTACTTGATGGCAGGCATTAGAAATAAATAACCATGCTAAAAGTTTTACTTCATGCATTCAATATCCTAGTGCTTATTTTTGTAACGGTAGTAATGATGGTAATATAAAGTAGGTTTTAGTACTTCAGCTTGCTTTGGTTTTAGGACATCTATATTTAGAATGCCACCATGATGTCATAGTGGTGGCTTGCTCTTGGACTGAGCCCTTCTTATTTGCTTCTTAGAATGGTTTGAGATCAACTAGAGGCTATCCTATCCTACATTGTGGCTCCTTTGACTTCAATAGCGCCTCTTCCAGTTCACCTTATCTAGGCCATCATTGCCATCTTTAATCCTTGTAAACATCTTCAAGGATTTCCATGCTAAATTTCATTCTCATAGTTTTGAGGCTATGACATTGTAAAGTGATGGCATGGTGATGTGGAAAATTTTGAATATAGTTCCTTGTGCTGTTTGTGTTCTGCTTCTGAATACACTTCGTTGATATATGTGCAGCCAATTACTTTTGCCTTTGTGTATGTCGGAACAACAATCAAGGACCTCTCTGATGTAACTCATGGTTGGAGTGAAATTTCAACAACTCGTTGGGTAAGTGTCATCTTCATTATATTTTGAAGAATTTTAATAATGTTTAGGTAGATTGTCATTCAAGTTATTAATAGTACAGACTTAACCTTGCAGAGTGCTACTTCAATATTTTACTCCCTTGCAGTCTTCTCTTGAGCATAAGGAAAATTATCATGGATGTATGGTTGCAAAATCTTGTGCTTATATAAAATAGTGTTAATTTTTATGACAAGTTCTAGGTCAACTAATGATTATATTTTTCTTTGATTTCAAAATATGTTTATCTATGCCATCTATTATGCACACATCTGGCTATATAATTTTTTTATTCTATTATTTGGGAAATGTAAAATTAGGTAACAGTGCCCCATTAGCCTGCAACAGATAGACGAAGTTTTGCAGGCCATTGGCAGAGTATCAAACTGAGCTCATCTTCAAGTGCCATTGTCTGATATACTCCACAGTTGTAGGGGTTGCTTATTCATGTGTTTTCTGAAGTGGATTGGTGACTATAGGGCACTAGAAAATTTTCATGCTAGGATAGCTTCTTGTTTGAATTCACAATGGGGAAGAAGCAACAACTAAAGCAAAGGGTGTATCTATTGTTTCCAATTTGAAAGTTCTCAAATCCCAAAAGACATTGTAAATGGGTAGACAAGCTTGACTTGACTTATTGCTGTAAGATGCAAACTGGTTGAGGGAACATAACTACGGTTTGTTATAATCCCTAATAGTTTAGTTGTTACAGTATTTATCTAGCTTGGGCATGCAGCCTAAGAACTTTGTGCAACTCGTAGTTCTAGTTTAGTTGTCAAAATTTACAATTCATGTCACTAGAAGTGCCTTCATTGCCTTTGAAGCACCAATAAATGGGAGTGCATGTTGTCATTGTCAACCGACAAGATCAATTTTTGTATCATTCATTTGTGTATTATTACCATTCAGGGAAGGTGGTATCAGTATCACATCTCATTCTAATACCTATTACCAATAATTATTCTACTTAAATACCAAATATGAAAATGGATTCTGCAAGATTGGTCACATTTTTTTCATAGTCGTCTATATTTCAATGTGTTTAGGTTTGGTTGGTAGCACACTTCTAAATCAAGTCAAATTGGAAAGTCATGCTTGAGATGAGGAAATGTGTACTTAGGGATTGAAATGTGAACAACAAATAACCATCAATGATCACAGGCACTTGAAATATAATAGATGATTCTAAAAGTAATATTGCAGCTATCAGGGCCAAATTTTTAAGAAGGGAAACTGATATGAGAGAATGGATCAGCTGACGAAGTGTGTTCAACTCTTAGTGATGGAAGGTAGTGCTAAAAGCAAGTTATGCATACTGCAGAGAAATCCAGATCAATAATAATTTTGGTGACTTACAAGCTAGGTTTCCAAGCATGCCTCCATATTGGGTGCATTTGGGTATGGGTTTGCTGAGGGGTATGCTTGGGTGAGCCCAAGGTGTGTGCTCAAGCATACCCAGGTAGACCTACATATACTTGCAGGTACCCAAAGGCACTGAGCTCCAAAAAGTAACAAAAAAGACATTTTAACTCTTTTTCTTGCATCCAAAAACCCTAAAACACCCCTAAAAGCATCATTTTGTCAAATACAAAGATCATTTTGCTTCTCTCTCTCATTTCTCTTTTTGGCATTTTGAAGGGCAGCTGACACACACACACACACACACAAATATGGCACATGACATAATATTGAAATTCCGAACTATCAGTTGGCATTTAATATTTATCTTTATCACTACCATATTGGCGTTGAGCATGATTAATGATGAAGTATCATACTATCAAATGTATTTAGTTTTACAATTCTGTATATCTCTTTTTTTTTTGTGTGTATATATACACACTGTACCCAAGGAAAAAAAATTTCATACTGACGTTACCATATCCCATAGCTATTCTGACAACTTAGCTTACAAGCTTGCATTGAATCGATACACAAAGATGAATAGAAGATTGCATAAAAAATGGCCCTTGGTTACTTCTATTTTTTTTTTAAATTTATTTTCCACACAACTAGCAACTTAATCAACCATCATCATGGTGATGACTCCATATCACCACCAAAAGGCTTACAATAGAAAGTGTTAAGCTCCCAATGTCAAGGTCATTTGTAGACCTATACCTAAACCTCGAAGGCTCATTCATGATGACCTTGCCTATATATCCCCTTTTGGAGAATCAAAGGCTTTGTAATTTGTACACCAAAGATATAAAGAGTTCATCGTCTTCTCTTGGATGAGATCTCTGATTTATTTTAATTCACAATATTAACTGAGCTTATGCATTTAAATTAGTCCAGTTAAACTAGAATGATAGAATGACTCCATACTACTTGTGACACCAACAGATAATTGGGAAGAGGATTTGGTATACCCCATAATACATTGAGAGTCCTCCGTCCATCCCAAGGGTCATATAGGCACAAGTGAGATTTCTACAAGTCGTGAAACTATCTAGCTCGATGGATTGAGATTTCCACAAGTCATAAAACTATCTAGCTGGACAGATTCAAATTCAATTGCCCTAAGACCATCGACGACAAGTTTGTGCACCCATGAAGTAGCTTTTGAAATATACCACATTGTGACCTAGTGGTATTGTCAGCTATCTTTTTCTCAATATGGGCGATACTTGGCATCAATCACCCCATGCTATAGGTGATTACCTGCTAACCCTTATGATATAATGGTAATCTTTGGACGAAGACCAACTCAACTATTCCTGTATCATAACTAGGGCAGTTCTTACCAATCCTTCATCTTTGTAAACTAGGTGAATGCTAGCTAATTCCTTGTAGTAGTCCAAGCATCAACAATTTGCATAGCCAATGACTGCCTAGCATTTCCTAGGTTTCCTAGAGGTTAACAATTGTGGGGTTTTATAGCCATGTACACATAAGCTACACATAATAGGGGCTCACAAGTACTAGTCAAGTGGACCTATATATATATATATATATATATAGGAAGCTTCCTTAAGCGCTTGCTTCAAACTCACCTGGAAATGCCCCAGCGCTCGCCTACAGCCAAAGCAAAAGGGGCAGGGGATCCAATTTGGATACACTCACAAAGCAGCAGATCTAACGGGAGAGCCAACTAGCCCTTGCACGGCCAAGAGGAATGTGGCCATTGCAGCTAAAGAGGCAGCCTTTCACTTCCTGACTCTTAAAAGAACAAGGAAGTGAAAGAAACCCCTCTTCCTAAAGGAAAGGGCAGCATTTACTCAGCCTCCGTTTCGTCATTGTATCCAGTCAATCTTTCTATTCTAAGACCAATCTCGCTTCTTCCATTGAGGGCTACTGCTTTTTCAAGAAGGATTATTTGGTGATTTCCTATCTTATATATATAGGGTCTTATAAGTCTGAAGTTGAATTTCACAAACACATAAGAATCACGTTGAACCAAAATGAGACAACCTTGACTCCACATGTACATGTAAACATATGCCAACTATAAAATAGTTAAATCCACTCACTTTATTCAATTATTTGGAATACACTATTCAAAAACATATTCTTTAATAGACATAGACAAAGGCAAAATATCCAACCTTATTTAATAATATGTATAGTTTTTGCCTATAGATGGCATAGACAATCTTAAGGAATGTCTTCCCAAGCTTAACCCAAAATCGAAGCACATAGCTACAAGTGGACCATTTGTATCTCATAAGAATACCCGTTGTTTACTTCATTAGATCCTATTTTTATCAAATTTTACATCATTATTAGTTATGAGTTATCAATTTTTTCTAAGTCATAAATAGCCATCTAATACCAATTTCAGCCTCAAACCAAAGCTTACTAAAGAAGGAAGGTTGGAAAAATTTAGGAATAGCCGTAACACTTGAGTTATCCCACTAAACTCTCCCCTACAGACTTGAGGTCATAGGTCCTTTGCCCAATGATTTCCTACATATCCACTTCTAAACAAGATCAAAGTCACATGTAGTTCTCCTCACAAGATCTCTCAAGGTACATATGCACAGGCTTCCATGACCATGGTTTCATTGATGATTCCCCTCAATTAATAACACTTAATAGTAGATAGAAAAACATAACTAAGCTCACAATTGAACAACTTGTATTGTAATACTTCCCTTAAAGATATTGAGGTTTTAAATTGACTCCACTCATTATTATTCATAATTCAGCTTTAACATCCCAAGGCTCATCGTATTGACATAGTGGTTAGGCTTATTACGTAACATAATATTACCTTGGTTCGCACAAGCCCATCAAGTTAAATGAAGAGTTAGACTAGTTTTTTATAACCCTAATTATATTTCTCAATGGTATGCGTTGCATTATTGATGCCAACATAAATAAATATTGACATTAAGAAGTCCTTAGGTTTAGTTATAAATATATATTAAGCTCCATGGACATTATTACCCATTTGTGATATCAAGACTTCCAATCAAGGGTCAAATATCATTTACCTTTGTCTAATTTCTAGCACCCAACAATAATTAAGGATATAATAGTCTTAAGGACAAATGCCCAATTCCTCATGCTTAGATGACTAACATTATTGTTATGTCTAATTATTTCTCAATTTGAAAAGTTTATTAGTCACATATACCCCAACAATGGACGACACAACCATTTAGAGTGCCCCACAGGGTATGAAATGTTTCATTTATTAATGTGAACGCTTATGATAATAATTATATCATCTTATGTTGAGGCTCATAATATATAAGAGTAGGAAACTTGAGATCCTTTACGTGTGAAAGGAGCAAATTACAACATAAACAGTGTAAACAAGGGAAAGTAATTAATTTGACCAAAAGCTTATGCAGATCAAAATTTAATTATCTAGGGTATTCAAGGTACTCCATTGTTGACCAAAAGTTTACGCAAATCAAAATTTAATTGTCTAGGGTATTCAAGGTACTCCTTGTTTTGGAATAGCCTTGTGGGTTCCTTCTGCAGAATGGATTCAGCTCTGTGCTTTGTTCCAATTAAGAGTCCTAGGCAAATGCCTTTCTTAGGGGAGGTTACTCCAGAAAGATGGAGTAAGATAATTAATGAAGATGTGGACAATGTCAACCTGAGAGCAGTTCAAAGAATTATGGGGAAAGATTTTATTCAGGCTGATCACAGGTATAGGGTGAATACAGACATCCCGGTGACTTTTATGGCTATACTTCTGGTTATGGGTTTATTGAAATTGGAGGCTATGCATGTTTGTAGAAGGGTTTTTGATAATAATTTGCAAGGAAACATGGAAAAGTCCGTGGAAAATGTGGATGATAATCTACATATTCCCTACCTGGTAGTTTATGTTCCTGAAGACAGTAATGGGCAGGATGGTTTTAGATAACCCAAGGAGACACATTCTTTCATTAAGGGATAGGAATGGTTTCGAGCTTCATAAACCTATGATAAACAGGAATGTGGAACCTCAACAAAGGTGGACTGGCCTAAAAGAGACTGTGGGTTTTGATTGGTGGACAAATTATCTTTTTGAGGAAGGATTTTCCATTCCTCCTTACCTGCGAACAGAGAGGGGAGCTGCAATGAAAATGAGGGAAGAGACTTCCACTTGCAAATCGCAACCAGCTTCAGTGAAGCATGGAAGGCTTTGTCATGGTAAACACGGTCCTCCTGGGGTGATTCTTCCTCTTGGTCACAGGCAGATGGTTGCTCACGGAAAATGGGTTGCAGAAGATCAAGAATGGGAAGACGCTTCAGTCCAATCATGATAGATGAATAGAAGCTTTGAAGGCCATACTATTGGGCCTGCTCCAGATAAGGAAACTTTGCTTCTTAGGTTTTGTTCAAGTCTGTACTATTTTGATCTTTAGTTAGGATTTGGTGGCTTATTCTGGGCTCATGGCCATCTAAATGTTTTCTGAGACTCAGCTTTGGGCTGGTTTTGATTAGACTGCTATCTTATCTTTAGCCTTCATTATGTATATTTTTATATAAAGTAATACAAACCCTGGCCTCGGCCTTTTACTGATAAATAAAAAAAAAGTACTCCATTGTTCATAAATGATTAAGATCTCCAATATGAAGTGTTGTTATGCTCAATGTTCTAAAGAAATATGATAAAGTACTTTGTTGTCTAGGATCATTTACTAATTTGCATTCTCCACTACTTGGTGAATAAGAGTTGTATTATGAGGCTCCATCACTGTGTCGTATACCTTAGACAAGGAAAAAAAAAAGTTCACATCATTTTATTTGGGTCTCCTCCCTAATTTTGGAGGTCCAGAGAGTTCCCATGTCTCCTGAATTTATAGAGATTTTGGAGCCCTTGAAATAACAGTAGTACCTCTACTGCTTGGTGAACCTTTCAAACTTCCTTTACTTGATAGGTAAATACTTTTATCTCCAGGGATAATTTGTCACTAGTTGGTATATTAGTAAAAATGAGAAGAAAGTTTGTTGCCAGCACCTGAACTGATTGTTTTACTTCTTTCCTACTATATAGAGATTACAACAATTTACTCTCTATTTATTCCCCTTTGGTATTGAGTTGCATGCACACTATATTTTTTTTGGCTAGGATGTTCCTTTTCCAATGTCACAGTGTCATAGTGGGCCATACATGTAAAATTTATATGTAGTCGTGGTCCAGGTATGATGAGGGTGGGATAATGGAGATGCAGTTTTGTTGGTTGAGAACCTCAATACTTACGGTGATCAGCTCATGGGTTCACATTTACTATGTATTGAAAGTAATTCCCTTATTAGAATCTAAGAGAGCACAGCAAGGACTATAATGATCTATATCTGCATGTTCCTTCTGTGGAGATTTAGCACAACAAATCAGGATATATATCCCAGGAAAAACAGAGGCCAAATGAATTCTTGTAAGAGTGAAGAGTCCCAGACAATGTCATAGGCATCTTATCCATGTCCACATTGAAACTTTAGAAGTTTGAAGCTGAACTAATAGTGTAAAATGAAGGCAATATGCAAAAGAGTGATGGGAATACTTATTAGAAAGCAACTGTTACCGGTCTTGCCCCTTAAATTGATGATCTCTTATAACTTGTAAACTCCTCTGATCAAGGTTGACAAAGGTTGCAAGAGTGGAGTGTGAAAGGAGTCCATTGAATCATTTCCTCTATCCTTTTTGCTTTGATGGAAGTCCATACCTGTTCCCACGCCTTCACTTCTGTGTAGGCAGAGATGATGTTGCCAAAGGTTGTGGAGTCTGGGTTTCTATGTCTCCAACTATCAGGCCAAACTCTAATCATGCCCCCAAACAGCCAGGCCCCACCCTCAATCACCCTTCTAACTCTTCTTCCCTATTGATGATCTCTTTTGCTCACATCCCGAGGATGAAAAATATGCACTCGAACTGTCTTAAGTCATGCCTTTATGGTGGGTCATGGGTCAATCATCCCTTGCATGTCGTTTTCGGTTTTTCCCATGACCTTTTTTTTGATGCAAATGTAAGCCCATATCATATTTGTGGGGGTTGCAGGCATGCACTTCACTCATGGTGCAGCCCATTCCCATGCAATCACTCCTGTCCTCTGCGATAAATGCCCACACAGCAGGCCCATACGCTGCCCATGCCTCTTTGGCTACATTGACTATGTTTATTTACTTATTTTTAATTTCCTAGTGACTAAAACATGGGATGTGACAGATTGAATTAATAGAACTGTAGCCCCTCGGCCTTTGAGATAGTTCTCTATCCAATTGCCTCACCTAGTAAAATTAAAAAGAACAATAATTTGAAAAGTTTGTGGGTTCTTTGATTCCTTGCAAATTGGCTTCAGATTGGACTGCTGACGCCTAATGACAGCCTAATGACTAAATTGATCATTGTGGAGATTAATTATGGATTTACCCCCAGGATTATCATTACATGGTTTGTCCCCAATTAATTCTATAAAGAGACAATTACATGTACTCTTTATTGAAGCCAATAATATCAAGGCGGTGTCTGGTACCATCTGTCAGCATTTAATACAAAATATGCAAAAAATACAGAATAAAAATAAACTAAGGCTATATTCAATATCTAAATAGAGGGAATCGTGCAGCAGTTAAACATGATTTCCTGCTTTAATCAACTAACTTTTGTTTGTATATTTCTGTGCACATTCTATCTACTTACCCCTCTTCTCTTCCACTCTTATAATTTTCTGTGGCGTTCCCTCTAAAAGTGTACAGAGGAACAATCATTTGATTCATCTCTTATTATTTAATTCCTCTTGTTTAGCACTGGTATTACCAATATGAATCCATAGATTTCACAGAGAGGCTTGTCAGCTTATTATCGTTAGTAATGTGCATGAACTCTACTTCATTGAGAGCTTTCCTTCTGAAGATTACTTCTTTTTTCTGATGACATGATAAGTGAATGTGAAGGATTCTTGTTATTCCTCTCAGTATCTAAATAATAGGTTCCCACGAAATTCTTTAAATGTGGTTTCATCACCTGATATGTGTGTTTGTAAGAAATTGTTAGTTGCTGAATTTTCAATAGAATAGTAAATATGAAATGCCAGTTTCCTTTCCTCTTCATGTCTGTTATTCTTCAAATTTTTGTCATTTCTTTTGTTAGGAGTGCATTTTTTAATCTTGAAATTAGGATTGTTCCCATGCCCGTTCTTTCCCTCTTCAGACTCTCTGGCTTTATGAAGAAGGAAATCCTCAGTGCTAATATTGTGAATCTATCTTGCACTTCTCTTTTACTAAGGTAGATCATTCTTATCAATGCATGTACCATGGCAAGCAATGGGTTACATTGATATGGCCAAAGTTGTCCATGAATTCTCTTATGTGTTATTTTCCAGTCACAAAAGTATCATTTATATCTTATTTACTGCTACAATCCTGACATTTCTGGCTTGATGGCGATGCAGATCTTCTTCGCTGTTGGTTTAGCAGCTTCTGGTAAGTTAAATGTTTTAAGAAAAAAGCTTGCATTTCGGTCATTTAATATAAGATTATTTTACAAGCGAATCATATTTTGTGTTTTGCATTTCAAATACTTGAGTGACTTCATTTGTTGTATTTGCTATTGTACATTACATATATTCATACCTTATTGATTGGTCAAAATTACCCGCTTATGGGCATTTTACTGATGTTTAATTGCATGTTTATAGTGGGATTGATGGTGTTGGTGACAAAAGTGGCAAGAAGATCTCTCAACAAGGCTTTAGAAGAAAATAACGGCAAATTGGATTGCTTATTAGTACAGCCAGGCTTACCAGTTGTAAATGGATCGCACTTGAATCTTGATCAGCCCTTAATTATTAAAGTAGATCCTGGTTTGAACAATGACCAACACCAATCTTAATCATTTGATATTTTAAGCTCGCGTAATATTCTTTGGTGTAGAAGGTATGTAAAAATAAAATCGTGTTTTCTCGATCATTTCTTAAAGTTGTTCATTATCATAACGTAATGGTTATATATCACGTAAAGGCAACATGACAGATTTGGTTGTGTACCAGTCTTGAGGAATTCACGAACTGTAAAAGTAAGCAAGCAAAATATTTCGTATTGAAAATTAGAAGGGCCAACGCTGCTTAAACTATTCCTCATTCTAACCAATGCATATAAGGAATGAATAGAAAACCACAAACTAATAATGGCTTGTTAGATAAGTATTTAGTTGCGAAGAAAAATATATTTCAAATTGTATTGAAGAAGTTGGATGTAGTAGGAATTCTTCCAGCAATGGAATATGATGAAACTATCTGATGCTTTTTTCAGGATTTAGTGACGGTTTTTGAGGCAATATTCATGAAGATTGACTCAAAACAAAATGAAAAAAAGCCTCATACATGGGTTGATGAATATTCACTAAAAGATTACATAGCTGAATCCTATTAAAAATCACATAATTCAACACACTCAGGAAACACCACCTACTTAAAAATGAAACTATATTTTGTAGTATTAATTTAGATGGTAAAAAGAAAATAAAAATAAAATCTTTTGCAAAATGTGAAATCTTTCAAAAACAATTTCAACATTAATATAATGACATTACATATGGTGAGTAATTATTGTTGGAGAAGTCAAGATCTAAATGCAAAAAAATAATGTTCAACTAATGAAACACAAGAATACCCTATAAAATGCATATCATATAAATGTGTATAAATGTACAATAAAAGTCTTGCATATATAGGCAAGGATGAAGAAGTGAAAAGGTAGGAGTGAAACTCTACCTACCTCTCCAAATGTGCAACACATTTAAGCCTAAGTGACTAGTGTTTGATCATGCATCAAGTGTGCATGAACTAGGCATTTCAAAAGGTGAGTACAAATGTCTCAATCACATGAAGTGAGATAAAAAAACTAAGTTTGTTTTTGATTAAATGCAAAAGTAGGTTTTGAAGGGCCCCAAAACCCTTTACAACCAGATGACAAAAAGATAAAGATAAAGCTCTAAGAGTCCCCTAAACAAAAGACAAACCATCTAGAACAAAAGGCCAGCCACCTAAACAAAATTGAGAGTCGTTGCCAAAGATGAGACATTGAGAACAAACAACCCAGAAACACAATCAACCAATAAGATTATCCTTTAGTCCCCATCTTATGGGATTGAAGAGCCATGTCCAAAGAAGGGCCAAATTGTTTAGAATGTTTACCTTTTACAGTTATTTAGCCTTCTTCCACTTTGGCTGCCTCATCTTGCCAACTCAAAGAGTCAAGAACTGAAGATCCAACACCCAACGAGGGTGCAACACAACTCAAATCTAGCCAATTGAGAGCCTGAGCCAGACAAACTCCCAAAGCCAGGACCAACGAGCGGGGAAGAAACAACACCTCCAACAGATCCAACAAAGCAGACTCACCAACAACAAACGTAGGCACAACATTAAGCAGAGAATTAGAGGAATTAACCAGCAGGGGAGAAATAACAACTCCAGACCCACTAGCAGAATCCTGGACATAAACCAACTCAGGAGTTGCGCTAACATCACCAACAGAAGCAGCAAAAACCTTAAGAGGCTCAATCGAGGGTTGAGAACCAACACTTGAAGAAGGAGAAACAACAACTCCAGACCCACTAACAGAATCCCGGACACAAACCAACTCAGGAGTTGCACTAACATCACCAATAAAAGCAACAAAAACCTTAAGAGGCTCAATCAAGGGTTGAGAACAAACACTTGAAGAAGGAAGAGCACAACCAATTGGAGACTGATTGACCACAACACCTAGAGAATTCTGCCCAACCACCTGGGAAAAGCTTTTCTTCAACATAGTATAATGCTTAGAAGAACCCTTCCACCAAGAAGCATAATTTTTAGCCTTCTCTAACTTGCATTGGGCAGCCAAATGACCCGTTTTAAAGCTTCTCCTACATCTAAAAGGAAGCCCTTTGTAATCCAAAGTTTGAATCCAATAACCCTTGGAGTACTCCAACTTAATCTTTTCTGGAAGCCCCTTTGAAATATCCATTTCAACCAAACTTCGAGCATAAGTTGAATGAAGAATATCAGTCGATTCCTCATCCACCATCATGAAGTTACCAAGAGCCCCACCCACCACCTCAAAAAGAGAATCAACCCAAAGACGAAGAGGGAGATAGGGCAGCCTAACCCAAATCGGAACCTTGTTAAACATTTCTTGAGAAGGGGAAAAATTAGAATGCCAAGGCTTAATTATTAGTAGAAAACGATCTTCCCAACTAAATGAGTGATCACATAAAATCAAGTTTCTATCCTTCACATTTTCAAACTTAGCAACAAAAAAACCCTTAGCCATAGGAAAGATTTGAACAATACTCGATAAAATGGGTTCCCAATGAGAGGTAATCCACCCGTGGAGATCAGGCAGGCTTGGCCAAAAACCCTTGAAGCGACAGATAATACCATGATCAGAGAGGTCAGAAACAACAATGTCAATATCTTTTTCAACATCCTCATCCGATGAAATCATAATAGGATTTGAAACAGGGAAAGGCCCCTTCGATTTCAAACCCAAAGCACCATGATACATAGGAGCAAGAGCTTGCAACATAGGAGACCCGAAGGCATCTTCCCTCCATTGATTCCAGAAGGAGACAAAATCACGAGCAACAAGGAATGACAACCCCCACCACACGAGCTGAGAACCACCACATTGGAAGGAGATTGGCTGACAACCAAAGACCTAACGCCGCCAACAACAGACAACGCGAGCAAGGAAGAAGCCCTACTCTTAGAGGAGAGCAGGAGAGCCATCAGGGAGATGAGTTCTCTGGCAAATAATATTGAAAACTAAAAGTTTGTTAATGGAGACTTAACTAGTGTGAATAGGACTCTTCCAAATATGCTAAAGGCTAGCTAGTTTGATAATGTCTCTATTTACACTAACCTCCCTTCAAAAGCAACTAAGGAAGTAATGTATGAAAAGATAATGGCGAATCCCAAAAACTGGCCCATGTCAAGTATTTACGTACAAATTTCTCAGAACTGCAGTAAAAGAGAAAAATGCAATGGAAAATAGAAACACCTCTCTAAAAAGAGAAATGATACAAAGTGAATGTATAATTGAACAATATAGGAGATATTACTTATTATGACCCCTTGGACTACTTCTAGTGCAATGTACAATGAATGTCCTCCCTCACCACTTCCAGGAGAGAAAAAATAGGTCAATGTGACCTCCCTCTAGTACAACCCCTAATCCACTTGTTCCCTTGCCCCAAAAAGGTGAGAAAGAAAGAGCTCCATGTGAAGAAATGCTCTCCCAAACCTTAGATGAGAAGAAAAACCATGCAATCGCTACTCATAATGATTCTTGTAGTGTTGGTAGATGCTGGACACTAGATGTTGAAGGTGATCCATGATTTTTGAACAACATTTCTCCCATTTGAAAGAAACAACAATATATGTGTTCATGATGACTTCCCATTTTGGATAAGAATATGTAGGATGGTGAATGAATGTTTTTAAATTTTGCACATAATCTAGAGATTGAATCTATGCACTAATGTCAAGATTAGATTGAGCCACATAAAACAAATAAGAACACACTCTAATACTATGTTGGAGAAGCCAAGAATTGAATGGAACAAAATAAACTTGCGCTAATGAAACACAAGTATGCACAATATAATGTCTATCATATAAAATGGGTGTGTAAATATACATGTGGGCCTTGCATATTTAGGCAAGGATAAGGAGGCGAGGAATGAAATTTTGGCTACCCCTCCAAATGCGCAACACACCTAAGCTCAATGACAATTGTTTGAGTATGTTTCAAGTGTGCATGAATTAGACGTCTTGAAAGGTAAGTATTGTTAATGTTTTAAACCAGAAATAAAAATAAGCAACAAAAACAAAATAATGGACTCAAACAATTGTCACTCAGGGAAGGAGAAAAACCTCCTTCCTTGAAAACCCTCGTGAAAACCCTCCAACTTGAGGGAGAAAAACCTAGCCACAAAAAATATCACTTATATTTAATGAAGCAGAGGATTGATTTACAATTTGTCCAAGCACGAGGTCAATTTGAAACAATGAATACTCCTACATATCGATCACCATGAAACAAAGAATATCAATCTATATCTATAGCAAATTCCTTCTTTAAGAATATAAAACTTGTCTTGACCCTTCATTGTCAACCTCTTACATGCAAAGATGACGTTACAAAGTTAGGTGACATTTGTGTTGATTTTGCTTCAATATAATATTTTTTGAAATGAAGTGTCACTCCACTTGAGTCAGCCCTATGTTTTATTTATTTATTCTGAATATTAGAGAGAAATATAACTCCTGCCATTATAACATCAACACTCCCTCTTAGCTAAGGAGGTATCTTTCTAGATATCCATGTCATGGAGTCTCTCAACAAGACACCCACAATGGCTACACCCATTTGTGGAAAAGAGTTTATCACAAAATCTCTCAATGTGATAACGTCATGGAGTCACTCAACATGATGTCCACCATGGCTACTTCCATGTGTGGAAAGAAGCATGTTGACATGTGCTCATCATGGAGTCACTCAACATGATGTTGTCATGGAGTCTCTCAACATGACGTCTACCATGGCTACTCCCACGTGTGGAAATAAGCATGTGCAAAAATGCTCATCACGGAGTCGCTCAACGTGATGTCATCATTGAGTCTCTCAAAATGACGTACACCATGGCTACTCCCATGTGCGGAAAGAAGCAACATGTCTCAAAGAGCTTTCACTTCATATTTCTCCGTCTCAGGGAAATATGCATGTTAGCAAGTAGCAAGGATCATTGATGCTGAAACTCCCTCTTAGCAAGGGCAACATTTTCCACAACACCACGCTTGTCTCAAAAATGTGCAAATTTCACAATGAATCATAGTTGGCTCCAATGTGGACCAAACAATCCTACAAGGAGCTTTCAAAGTCACACCGCAGCTCGAGCTGCTACACATGTTGCAATGTATTTAACTTCTGTAGTGCTTTGGGCCACAAATGTCTATTTCCTGCTACAACAAGAAATCATAGCAGAACTCCCTCTTAATACCTGTCTCGATGCAAAAGTTATGAAATACTCTGGAGGTGTATTCCCCCCTCATTATCAGAACTTTAATTCTTTTCTATCAAAGATCTCAAACAATATCAAAATCCATCGAACCCTTATGGCTAGGAACCGATCTCTATTTTGCGTTCCGATTGTGAGCCATTCTTGCAGACACTTATGTTTCCCTAAACTCATCACACCCAACAACAAGAAGATTCAAGACCAAATACGTAGATCATAGATCACCTCAGAATGCGGTCACCATGATAAGGCCAAACAAAAAAATAGAGTATTTTTGTGCTCAGTAACCATAGAAAGCATATAAGATCCATAGATGGTATAAACCAATTTCCTAATATCATTAGATCAAAGCATCAATATTAAAATTCAAATTCCATACCTCTCAGGATAGTGTGAATTAGAGGACCCAAAGAGAAGGAAAAGGAAACAAACCCATCGGATGAACAATAATACAAGCAAGCCACAAACCAGACAAATGACTCTGATCATTACGCAACCACCTTTTATAAATATACACGAGCGCTAAACAAACACACAGATATGTTAACCTGAGATCTTGTGATCATTGCTCAAAGTTAATGGGCTACAAAGCCAAACAATACGCAATTTCCACAAATTCAATGAATGACTCAAAACACTTGTAGAGGATCATTTTGGCCTCTAGATAAATGCATCACCGAATCTTCAAGAAGCCAAACCAATATATGAACCGCTTAAAGGCCAAGAATACCATCAAATGGAAAAACACTTAAGCTGATCGCGTATACCACTAAAGAAGGAAAAAAAAACAAAATCAAATTGTCACCCATTGCAGACTTGCAATCTCTTTCACATGTTGATCTCAAACTAACATTAATAGATACCCGAGAAGCTGAAGTTTAGACTTGTAAATGTATTGATTTTGACCAAGCAAATGTCCAACGCTTGTGGCCACACTGATTCCTACAATATCTTTATCGATCCCGTCAACTTCTAGAATATGTGCATTTTTTGATTGGTGTCCTAAAAAACTTTCCTAATCTAAAGGCATGATATCTAGCCTTTCACAGTAGTATTCTTGACTTTCATAGAGACTAGACTGCTAAAAAAGAAAACAATGCACAGGGATGACCAATGAGATCTCCAATAAATCTTGACCTAGCATTAAGAGTCATAGCTACCAAATACGATGAGAACCAGATCAAACCAAATGATGCAATCCACGATAATCTCAAAATGATACGAATCATAGAACAATGCGATGTCTTTGCACGCCAATGAAAATTGATCCCCCAACATATGGCCCATCTTTTCAAGTCACAAAATAATAGGCACATAATTAACACTTCTCTAATACCATGTTAATGTTTTAAATCAGAAATAAAAATAAGCACTAGAAACAAAATAATGAATTTTAGACACAAAAAATTATCCTGGAAAACCTTCCAACTTGATGGAAAAAAACGTAGCCACAAAGAATATTACTTATATTTAATAAAGGAACAGAGGACTAGTTTACAATTTGCCCAAGCACTAGGCCAATATGAAACAATGAATACTCCTACATATCCATCACCATGAAACAAAGAATATCAATCTATATCTCCAACGAATTCCTTCTTGGAGAATATATAACTTGTCTTGACAAAGGGTCAACCTCTTACAAGCAAAGATGATGTTACAAAGTTAGGTGACATTTGTGTTGATTCAGCTTCAATAAAATATTATTTGAAATGAAGCGTCACTCCACTTGAGTCAGCCCTATGGTTTATTTATTTATTACAAATTTTGGAGAGAAAGATAACTCCTGTAGTTATAACATCAACAAGTACATCTATGTCAACCACATGAAGTGAGACAAAAAAATTCAAAGTGAAAAATGGTATAATAAATAATAATAACAATGACAATCTTTAGTCAACAGGGTGTTGCTCAAATGGAAAGGCCATACTGTTCTCATGTACGAGATCTATGTTTGAATCCCCCAAAGTGACATTTAGCTGCTGTTGTGGCTTATGTTGATTTGAGTGGCCCTAGTGACTTATGTGGTTTATGTATGGGGAGGAGGTCCTCCTTGTAACCTCCCTTGGGTTAGGGCCAAACTAAAAACCCTCTTCCACAACTTTGGCCACACATTACATAACAAAAAATAATGTAATCTTTAATTAATTAAATTATTAACTAAAAACAATTTTGATTAATAATCTTGAAATAAATTTTAAGATCCATCTAGTATTATAATTAACAAAAATATCCTTAAAAAATTATATATATTTGTATGGAACATCTCATTCACTTTTATTAAATATAGGTCAATTAAGTAAATGTAATCAATGAGTACATATTCATTTAAATTAAAAGTAGTTGGGTAATAAATGAAAAGTATTAAATATAATAATTTAATAAGAAGGTATGGTTCTTAGCTCTAAAATTAACAATAGAATATTATTGATGTCATTTAGAATCTATTTTTCATAATGCACAAATCAATTCCTTGGTTTAATGAATGCATAAAGCCTATAGTTCAATATTTTTAAGGTTCAATCTTGAGTCCCTTGGGTTTGATTCCAATCAACATAGCTTTAATTTTATGCATGGTATTGAATTGTGCCATACATAATTAATATGATAGAATGTCAAGTTAGTAAATTTGTTTGCCTTTGCTCCTTCAAAAGTTGAATGTGGTTAAGGAAATGCTTACAAACACCATTAGCAGATTGTTTACTCAAGGTCAACTTCTTTTGATAGATCTTTGCGTGATGTGGGCATGTAAAACAATCAAGCTGTATTTGGATACACGATATGATGTAAGAACATCCAAGCTCACTAGCTTGAAGGGTTGAAGGGGCCTATTGGAATGATAGGGAACTTTTAAAGAAGACTTACTATTTATTCTATCAATATTTGTGCCTAGATAAGTGTTCATAAGACAAGTGACTTTTGGTATCCCATTCTCGTCTTATTTTCTCAATTTGGCTGCTTGAAATGAAGGGGAAGCTAGTGATTTAAAGAAAATAATTAATGACTTCAAATTCAAAAGGATCACAACTTGGTTCATGACCTTATTTATTTTTTAAAGATCTACAGTAGCAAGGCATTGGATATGGTGTAGCCACATTTATGCCACATTTTGAAAGTAAAAAACTATATTTTATTTCATGTGTTCAAAAGAATTTCAATGGTCAAGTAGAGGGAAACAAAATAGAAGATTTGAGTACCTCTTTTGGATGCCTCACAAAGGTTTTGATCTCTATAAAAAGCAATGTTTAATGGTGTTAAGAAGCAACAATGGAAAACAAGGTTGGAGAAAAAACTTGTAGGTTGCTTAAAATGGTTGCTTAAGGAAGAATGCAAGAAATCAACTTGCAAAGAGGAGAATAATAGGAGAAGAGAAAAATAATTTTGTAAGGGTGTTGTAGGTGTTCAAAGCAGCCATGAAAGTTGTATAATGAAAGGAAAAACTAGAGTTCAAAAGAGGAGGGAAGTCAAGAAGGTGTGAAGGCATGAAGATTCAAAGACTTGTAAGCATCAAGTGCCTATAAAATTTGTAAAATTTCTGAATTTTGTTTCTTGTTTATGTCCTCCATGCATGCGATTATTCTTGAGTCATTTTTTTACATGAATACATATATGAAAGTCGCAATAAAGATAAGTTTAAGATTTTGTTAACATATGGTGTATTGGATGGGATATTGAGGCTAGAAGAGTCGGCAGTTTAATATGACCTCCCAATCTTCTCTACATCAAATGATATTATAGCCTGATTGCTTATTGAGGTTTTGTTGAGATTTGAGAAAGAAAGAGATGTGAAATAATTTTCTTGTCATAGGCACAAAAGATGTGAATGGAGGAATTTGTACACCTTCTACCCAACTTTATCTCCATTAAGAGAGACTGTATAGAGAGAATTTTGAGAGGTGCATCTTCTAGAGTCTTTTTTGGGTTGAGGGTAGTATGATTTGTTTTTGTTGTTGCAGGGAGGACTTGTATTTGCAGAGAGTTGATTCCTTAGATTATTTGTGATATTTAAGCCTTGTGATTGGAAGGGGACTCGTGAGTCTCTTACAAAAAAATTACAAAGAAGAATTAATATTTATTTTATCAATTTTAATGCTTAGATAAGCATTCATAAGGTCAATTTGGACGTCTAAAATGGAGGGAATAGCTAGTGAATTTTGGAACTGATTTTAATCATTTTCAATGGAATCTACAACATCAAGGTATTACGTTTAGTAGGGCCATACTTTTGGTTGTTTCTTTAGGTTGGCACTTTTTTATGTTATTTTGATGTTAGTGTGTTAGTTTTATGCCCTTGGGTTGTGGTTGTGTAAGGGACAACACCCTTGTTTTGCTAATTAATTAATATCAAAATCATTAAGGCATTGGATTTAGTGCAACAAGATTTATACCACATCTTGTAAGCAAAAACTATATTTTATTTCATATTTTTGAAGGAATTTCAAAGGTCAAGTTGAGGGAAATGAAAGTGCAAATATCAATGCCTCTTTTGGGTGCTTCACAAAGGTTTTAATGTCTATATAATATAACATTTGTTGTTTTTAATAATCAGCAATCAATAACAAGGTTGATAAAATAACTTGCAGTTTAGAGGATTGCATAAGGAAGAGTGCATGATATCAACTTGCAAAAAGGAGAGATAGAAGAAGAGAGAAATAAGTTTGCAACTGTGTTGTAGGTGTTCATTGTAGCGGTGAAAGTTGTATGATGAAAGGAAAAATTGGATTTCAAAAGAAGAATGAAGCCAAGAAGGTGTGAAGGTATGAAGATTCAAAGACTCGTGGACATGAAATGTCTAGAAACATTGTAAAATTTTTCATTTTTTTGTTTAAGTCCTTCATGTATGTAATTGTTCTTGAGGTATTTTGTTGCATGAATGTATATACGAAAGTTGTAATAAAAATAGGTTTTAGATTTTATTTCGATATAGTGTTTTGGATGGAATATTGAGACAAAAAGATTGGGTAGTTTGATAAAAAGCCCAGTCTTATTTACATCATGATACTATTTGAAATCTTGAACTACAAAGTACGAGTGATAATATATACCTCCTTCCAATTGGTGATATGTTAAGTTTTTTAGGAATTAAAGGAGAGGGAAGAATAATACATGATGATGGTAATAATCAAGACAATAAAGTAATTTTCATTACATATAAGCTTATAAGTATGCATAAATGTATCATGTAAGAGCATAAATGGGAGATATACATCAAAGTAAGAGATTGCCACTCCAACCCCGTCATAAATGCAAGGGAGGTGTTAATTTGATTCTAACCCAACATGCATGCACATGCCAATGTATACACAAGCAACAAAGAGATTCAAAACATCATATGTCTTGGAAAACAACATACATTTATATATGCTGATTTCTATATTATTAAGCTTTAAGTGACATAATTGTTATGGCTTCATTACAACATACATTCTTTCATTCTATGAATATTCTATTAAATAGATCATGGAAAATAGTTTCTTAAAACATACATTATCTTTCATTTACTTAGTATTAATATAGCTTTGATATCCTATCGTTGATCTTTTATTAAATTTTTTTTTTCATAACATATTTTTTTGTTCAAATTGATTAACTGAAAGTAATATTGTCTTCATATCTCGCACATCAAGGATATCTCTCATATCATATATATAAGCAATTGTTTGTCTCCCAACTCTTTCTATATGTAATATGATTTTGGCCATTAGTGTCATTTAATCACCGACTCACATTTGGATTTAGCGACAACTTGGAGCCATTCTTCTTTATCTGTTCATTTGATGCGAAGATATAGAATATAGGTGCCATGCACTCTTTATCTTCATTTTGTTAATCTTTCAATAAATTGCATAAATAAGACTTGTCTATTTTTTTTATAAATTTCTTGATCACTAGATTTTATTTGTATTTTATATATTTCATCTTATACAATATTTTTTAGTGGTTCCATCTTCAATATCTCTGGTACCTGTCTAAAGAAGATAAACCTTAGCTCCATTGGTCAATGTACATTAGAAATAACAAAGAAAAGGTTTCAATTTAAACCCTTTGTGGATTCAATCCAAATAATTATATCATTAAGAAATTTGCTTACTAAATGGTGCTCAAGGGTTTCAAATCATTACCGAGTCTCTTCTCCAATCAATATCATTAAAGACCTTCCATTCATACAATTCTGAATTGAATTGGCAATACTTTTGAAGAATCATACACTTGTATTAGGTCCCTAAAGAATCGTTGTATCTAGGCTCTTCTCTTCAATGAGATGTTTGATTAATGACCATTTGTGAGAGGTGGTTAAACCTAAGAAATTCCAACTTAGGGATCCCATAAATCCTTAAAGAAAGGCCTCTTTCTTTCATGGAGCATTATATTAGTAAACTTTTTTTTTTGTCTGCTTTCTAATTATGCTTGAGCTTCTAGTCGAATCCTTGACTACCTAGGTTGCCTCCATCTAATTGCTACCCTAGTATCTAATTGGGTTTTGATAGCAGGAGTTGAGAGGATATTTGCAATTTTTGTCTAGCTTCTTCTAAGAGCTTGATCCTAATTACATGTTCCTTGCAACTCCTCACCTTTGTTCATGCTCTCTCCAATTTTGTGATCCTCTTATGCTTTTGATATTTCACCCAAATTGTTATGGGTAGTTAAATAAACTCTAAGAGTTTTTGATTAATGATAAAACATGTTTTGAAGGGACCCGAAACTCTTTGTATATTGGTCACAAAAGATATACCATGATAGCTCACAATAAGAATCAAAACAAGACCGAGACGAGGGTTTTACCAAAAGGCTCCCACAACCTGAGACAAATGCTACATGAAAAAACTAGCATGCAACCAAGAACTAAAGAAAGGACTAGAGAAGACACTAGCCTCAACACCCACAATAAAAACCATTAAGATTTACCTTTAGTCCTGCTCTTGTGGGAATAGAGAGTCATGTCAAAAGAGGGAAAAGATGCCTTGGATTTTTTTTCCTTTCACCATAATCCAACCCTCGTCCACCTTAGCAAACACATCTTGCTATGCCAACGAATCCAACACTAGAGATCCAACACCCTAAGAGGGAGGACCAACAACACCCACATAAATACTAGAAAGAAGGCCAACAGTATCCTAAGAGACAGGGCCAACAACAACCAAAGAGATAGCACCAACAATGCTCTCTACAATTAAATTACAACCTCCAACAAGAGATCTATCATTGTCAGCAGTAATATGAGATACAACAGGTGTAGAGCCAACAACACCAGATTGCGAGCCAACCTCCACCACCACTCTGCCAGAGACCAAATCAGTCTGAGACACAACTACCATAGCATCGTGAGGCACAAAGGCCTCATCATTCCCCACATCAAAAATTAGAACCACCTCAGAAAAAGATGTAGAGCACAAAGGGTCATGTGCAACCTCCTGGGAGAAACTCCTTTGGTTATCAAATTTCTTCTCAGTCATATAGTGTTGAGCCAAAACACCTTTCCACCATGAAGTCACATATTTATTTTTCTCTAATTACATTGAGTCATCACATGTCCAGTTTTAAAACATCTTCTACATTTGAAGGGAGTCCCAAACAAACTCTACTAGTTATAGATGATTGATCATTAACAATTTGTAGTTTGATGATGAATATCATAGTTGATTTCTTGGAAGTTTAAGGTAAGACATAAGATTCTCATGATTTTATAAATAGGTGGTTTGGAATTGAAAGAGTCAAACTACAAAGTCTCTAAGCCTTAAGTAGGCAAGGCCATCATTGATGAACCATTGAGACTTAAGTTTGGCCCTTAAAAATTAGATTAGTTTAGTCCTCCCATTATTATTGTGTATTTTGATTGTCTTTACAAATCTAGTGGTAACTACTTTATGATTTTTTAGCTAAGTGATTGATGTGTCTTATTTTTATAATCATCTATCTAACTCCCAAGATATATTATGCCATGCATCTAGTTTTGTAGGCATGTATACAGTTATAAATATTGGGGTGTGGTGAATACGATATAGAATTAGGAAAGAAATAATCAAGTATGCAATGACATTTACATTTGTTATATGAAAATTGCAACCAACTATCATTCTATGTAGATTATTTTCTTGATTTCTAGTCATATGATACATCAAGTAGGATTATACTTTGTTGCTTCAATTAATGTAGTACATTAATGCTTAAAAACATTATTTTGCATGTTCTAATGAGTGTTTTATCCTTATTTTAAGCTTTTCTTAGTGAGGCATTACACCTCACTATAGGAAAATCATAAAGGAAAATATGGACATATAGGCTAGATAAAGATCATGTGTATCAAATATAGACTTAGTCAAAAAATAAGCATACTTCATGATAGTATATATAAAAATATTTTCTCCAATACAACTAAGGTAATAAATTGAAGATGACCTTAAAAGACAAGATAAAGATCATAAGAAAATTGATGGGATGTATAAAGTCATATGAGGGTCTCAAATTTATAATCATATGATGAAATTGTAGTATTAGCAATATAAAATGGAAGCATAGGAAAGATTGATGATAAACTTAAAGTAATAAAATATGAAGTGACTAGTAGGTATCTATTGTAAGAACAAGAGATGTAAACACATACCATGAAAAGATAAACAAGAAAAGTCATAGTGGCAATAAACATACAAAATTATTCTAGGTCATGGAAACATAAGATCATACTGTATCATCCTTAATTGTAAGCACCTATAATTATTTGTTCAATTAGACCCCATTTTAGCATGTATGGACTCTTACATTAATTTTTAATATTCTAGATCTTCTCTTCTTTTCATTTAGGCATCTTCTCCGAAATCCTAATTCCCAAGCCAAGGGAATAGGTCAGCTAGGCCAACCTATTCCCTGAGGTTTTCCCAAAAAATCAAATTAGGGGCCCATCTCAACAATAAAGCGGGAAATTGTAAATCCCATCAACTTCCTTCACGTTTTTAGCTCTAAAATATTGTGAGAGGTACATAAACAACTCATCTCTCCTCATTTAGACATCACATCATAAGAATTCAAGCTCTCTCCTACAAATTTGCATCTCAAGCAATCTAAGGTAGATCTAAAGAATTCCAAGGCATCTCTTTAAGTCAATATTCTCCATGGATCAATCTTATTTCCCTCAAGTTGAAGTCCAAGTGAAGGAGTCCACCACCAAGGAAGAAGATCTTTGCATAAGTATCCATTCAAAAGTGCTCAAGTATTTAAGCATCCAAGCATTCATGTCTTCCTTCATTCAAGCCATTCTTATCTCTCTTTATCGAGTATTGTGGAAAACTACAACATCCATTGTGCTAGGATTTTATTTTAGAAGCATTTTCCATCAAGGTATAAGTTAATTTATTTTTTCAGATCATCTAGCTTCTATTTCATATCAACATACTTTCCTTTCAAGCATATTTCATTTCAAAGGTTGATTCCTCAACTATTGTTTGATTGATGCAAACCCTATGCAACAATTTTCTTATTTTATGTGTGTAGGTACAGGTGGTTCTCACATTGGATTAGATGTGGAAAGTTCACGACCTTGTAGACAATATGTGACTAAAAATAGTTGGAAGTGCAAGGAATTTGTCATCCCAAGTGACCTAGTCCCTCTAGATCTCCTTCAAATTAATTTTGCTGGTCAGTTGCACCCTTTGGTTTCTATTTCTCATATTTGTACTATTACATATGTTTTCTGTCAGTCTGCGCATCCCGAAACTTATCTCTTTGTCCTCTATAGCCTTCAATTTTTTGTTGCTCAATCATATTTGCCTAATCAAAATTAAAGGAAATGATCATTGAACTCACTCAATGTTTAAGTCCTCTTGACCTTATTGAATCATCTTCCTTCCAATGCAATACAAGAAATAGAACCCAAGACCATTAGTTTATCCATTAGAGCTAGTGATCCCTATTTCTTATGTTACATTTTGGTGAACCCAAATCCTAACATTTTCACTTCTGATTTGGTATTTAGATCTTATTTTTATGCATTGCATTATTCTATTTAGTTCTGAGTTTTGCATTCATTGATTAAAGTAGACATAAGAAACAAAAATTGCACTTTTTTCTTTTGCATTGCTTTTTCATTCTCGCATGTGTAAAAACAATAGAAACTAAAAAAAATATTTCATTACATGCATTTTTATGTATGAATGGAGTTGTTATCCTCATTCTCTAGTTTGATTTCAAGTTTTTTTCAAGAATTTCAAGATGCTTCCTTTCATGCATATGATGATAAATTAATTCTTTAATTCATCCATAGCCATAAAGCCTATACCAAAATTGATCCCACCCATGATAACATTTTTCCACAAGAAGATATTATTAATATTTCTTCAAAGAATCTCCCTTCTAAGGATGAGACCTTGAAGAATTATGTTGATCCTTCCCGTAAAATGTTTCTCCCCTATGAGGATATTTTGGAGCAAGAGGAGGATATTACACACACCTTTCTTAATGTCACCTTACCTTCATTAAATGTCATCCCTTATAAAGATGAAGCATTGATGGAAATTACTAATCCTCATTTTAAAGCTTGCACTACTCATAAGGATACCTTGGAAGAAGATGATAATATCATTACCACTTTTCCTGACCCTCTCCCCTCTAGGGATAAATCCTTGAACAATAAAGAAACTAATCAAGTTAATTCCATTATTGTTAAACAAAGAACCAAACATCCTTACACTTTTTCCAAATAGCTCACTCAAAGAAGCAATACATTAGCTCACACATATAACAATGAACCCTTTCCCTCTCATCCATCACAACATATTGGTAATGAGTATGATCTTGTTAATAAAAATCATAGTACTTTGACAAAGATATCCCTTTGGGACTTAATCAAAACTTCACCTACATATCATGTGATGATCCAAGAAGCTTTAAAAAAATGTTATTACATTTCTTTCTACTAAGTCACACAAAGTCAAGTTTGTTATTCAACCAAAGACAAAAATTATGTTCCACCAACATGAATTACCTTCTTTAGAAATTCAAAACCAATGTGACCCCTTAGTGATTGCTGTTCTTATCAATCATAATAAAATAAGACACCCTTTTTTATTGTTGTGCTTATCAACAAGCTTCCTTTCCTATCCGTGGCTTTAAAAATGTTGCTAAAGAATCATTAGGGAAAATTACCTAACCTATCACTATAGGCCCAGTTACTTTACCTACAATTGTGCATGTCATGCTTGATACCATTATAATCTTCTTTTAGGGAGACCTTGGTAGAATGTTAAGAAAGTTGTCTCTTGTACTCTTCATCAAAAAATAAAATTCATCCGTACTAACAAAATGTATACCATTGAAGATGATGACAAATTAAAAAGTTTTCTAAACATAGAATATTCTTCTATTCCTTCACCAGTACAAGTTGATCAACCATTTCCAACCCCTCTAGAGAACTTCCTAGGAGACTATTGGGTGCTATTAGATTTTACATGATCCTTTAGAGGAGAATATAATGTTTCCATATTTTTCATTAGATCCTTTAAAGGACCTAGTGTGTTGCTTATTCAACCCACTTCTCCTAACATTTCAACTTATAATCTATAACATGGTTTAAGATGTGTGCAACAAAGTATTGATACTTATGAGAAACCTATATCACACTTACCTCTGTACGGGTTCAGTTTACAACCTCCTCCTTTGTCAACATCCCCTCCCTTATCATCTAATACTTTTTCTGTCTTATTCCAAGAGAGCATTTTCTTGACCTTCTTAGTGCTAAGTTGATTAATCAATCTAAACATAAGAATAAACATAGACAAAATCTTGTGAATCTTCATTTATGCAAGTATCATCAATATCATGACCACTCTACTAACGAATGTCAATGGTTGTGTTACAAAACTCAGAAAATCATTGATTATGACATCATTAATATAACATGTAATAATGAGTTGTATTTCATTTTTGATTATTTTGAATAACACTTATATTTCTATTATGCTCCTCCACACTATGTGAAATTGTTATTATATCCCTTAGGAGCTCATTGTCATTCACGGTGGTACAATTTTAGGTGCAATCATACTTTGTGAGAAACATAATAGTCATCCTCAGCCTTATCTTTGTCTCCATGTTTGTGGGGAAAGGGTAGTATTTCAATCTAAGGATCCATTTCCACTTGGATAAGTGGCATTTGTTTATCATGTGATGTCTAATATTACAAGAAATTGTTTGTTTACATTAGGGATTATCTCTTATGCAAGAGGTGTGTATCCTTGATCATAACCTCTTCCTTTTTTGCAATTGTGTCTCCATTGTAATAATATCTATGTACTAGGATTAGCACCTTCATAGGGTTAGCTTTGTCAAATAAATCAAAATAAGAACTAAATTACCACCAATGCAATTCAATTAAGCTATTTAAAAGACAAATGAGCACTCTATGGCTCTCTAATTAGGGATGCTAATGATGAACTCTCAGCAAGCTCTCACTAGTGACAATCCTAATATGAGAAAATAAGATAAAGTAAGCTAAAACAAGTTAATTCCAATTGAAAAATACTATTTAGCTCTAGATTTGCCTTTCTAGCTTAAAATTGCAAGAGGTTTGATGCTTCTAAAAAATTGTGGATGATTATTGCTTGAATTATGCCTTGCTTTTATAGATTTTGGCAAGGGTAGGGGGTGTAGTTGATTTGATCATGGTTTGATGAGGGTTAAGTCCATGGTTCCACCTTTGGAGACCATTTAAATATTTTGTCCTCAAAGATTGGGACAAGAGGACAAAATGGGTGGACATGATTCTTTCTCCCTATGGGCGGTGGAGATTCGATGTGAGCTTGATCCATGTGAGCTTGATTCTCAAATCCTATTGGTTGATGAATTTTTCTCCCATTTGGTGGTTGAGGGAAAATATGATTTAATTAATTGAATTTAATTAATATGTTTAGCCTTGTGTACCCCTTGAATGGGTTGATTTAATTTAAAAGAACTATGAAATTAATTAGATTAATTGCATAATTAATTGATTTCATTTGATTTAGTTGATTTAAATTGATTTTATGGCTTTTGATTTTTAATTAAATTTGGATTATGGCTTGATTGCAATTTTGCTTTGATTTTAGCTTGATTTGATTTAATTGCTTTGATTTTCGCCTCAATTGCTCACTTAATTGTTCTTGTCCATTTTTAGGTGATTACAAATGCCCCTCTTTGAATCGATGCACGAAGCGTATCGGTTCAAAGAATGCCTTGATCATTTTTGATGTGAAGTCCTGATCAACTGATGTCTGATTCGATGTCGATGAATGATGTAGATAATGATGATAGGTCTGATGAAGTTTTGATTGATTTTAGGTCCTCAATGGTCATTTTGATGATAAGTTGCCTAATATAGTACCTAATTTGATATGATTCGATGTTTGATTCCCCTTTCGATTGATAAATGAAATTTTTTTTGATAAAAGATTACTCTTTGATTTGATGGTCGTGCCCCTGATTCGCTGATTATGATACCATTCCTAATTATCCGAGTGTATGCCCCCTCGAAAATGAAATGAAATTTGAGCGTAGTTGAAAAATATGATGTTTTAGGTCAAGTTTGCATGAATTAGGTCAATTAGTAATGAATTTTGATTTCATTTTTGATAATGTATTTGTATTCGTTTGATGACAGATGGCCTTGATTTGGCAAAATGAGTGAAAAATTTGGGTCCCTGGTCATTTTCTGGTCAAAGATGCCTTTTTTAGGTCAAAATGGGCTATATAAGGGTAAAAGTCATTTTTACTATTCATTTTTACCTTCCCTTTTGACTTTTTTCTATGAGCTATTTTTACCCTTCTGACGATGGTGATCTTGATTCACGAGCACAAATTCAAGCAAGGCCGCCAATACTTGCGTCCACCTAGCTATGGACCTTCGGTATGTACTTCGTCAACTTACTTTGTCAATTAAATGCATTTAAATTGAAAAAATAGATTTTTATAGGAAAAACCCTATTTTGTTCTTTTTTCAATTTTAACAACGCATTTAATAGTTTTAATAGCGTGTATAACTTTTCTCTTGCGCATCCACGGTTTTTCGCAGTGCACCCACTAATTTTAATACCGTGTACAAACGATAAAACTAGGGCTTGATCCGTATTCACCCTTTTCTGCTGCGTGTACAAATTTGATTGCACATATTAGCATTTTAGCAGCGCGTACATGGGTTTCTTGTAGTGCATACTAAATTCTATAGTGCGTAAACCTTAAAGTAGCGCTTTCAATAATTTCTTTAGCGCATTCACCATTTTAAACTGCGCTTTTGCCTTTTAGTGCTTTTAAACAATTAAATAGCGCGTATACCCTGTTTGGTTAAATATGCAAACTACCAAATCAATTTTCTGAGCCATCTGGTGTCATCAATCAATCGATTGGCTTAGGTAACAAGTCTGATGTGATAGCGAGTCGTATGATATCAGTTCGAGTCCAGTCATATTGAATGTTTGATTGTCAATCTTGATTTCAATGATGGATGATGATAAATTTTCTGTCATCTTTGAATAGAATCGAGAAAATTGATTGTGGTTTGATTTAGATTTTGATTGACTTGAAATGATCCAATATGTAATGATGTTGATTTTCAATGTGTTTAACTTTCTTTTTGCAGGCCGAGCTTAAATCGCTCTGAGTTCGAGTCTTGTATTCCTTACCCTTCAGTATGATTGATGACTTGACCAGTCCTGAGCGTTGAGTCATTGGTAGATGTGGTTTGTCTTTCCTCCTTGTCCTTCCTCGATTCCATGTGAATCAAGGTCTCCTCATAGCTATGGCAGAGTGATGGCACTCTGACCATAATACCTTTCACTTGCTGATGGGGAGATGACTATCACTCCCTAGGATGTGTATCGCATCCTTCACATCCTGACTAATGGGGAGCTCATATATTATGACCAGGTTTATGATGGCACCGCTTGTAGGCGAGTCTTTGGTGATCCTACGATTGGTGATGACTCCATTCAGTGGGCATAGTTCCCTTCCTTGCTCTTCTTGCTGTCTTGGGAGCATTGGTTGGCAGTTTTCTTGTTCCTCATCGCTGAGGTCATGGCTTTACAGTTGGTTGGGGTCATATCTTAGAGGATATAATCACACAACCTCAAAGATTTGATTAGGGGACCTATGTGTTGGTACAGTTGTATCATGAGCTGCATTTTTTTGTATACCATCGTGGGGAAAATGTTTCTTTTGGTGTGATTCTGCTGCAGTTGTGGACATGGGAGCACGTCCTTGTTACTCGGCCCATTTCTTTTCGACACCATGATCCAGGCTACCCCTTCGCTTGGATGTATGAGGGGATGGTAGTGCGGGCCCATTTGGGCAAGTTGGACTATTGGCGTCAGATCATTGATGATGTTGATCAGGTCATGTGGTGACCATATATTGGATGCGAGGCTTGGCTGAAGGATGTAGCTGAGTTACCATTTATGTGTATGTCACGGTGGATGATAGGGCATACACCACTAATTATTGAGAGATTTTTCTTTTAGAGGGTTTTATGACTGTATGGCCAGATTCAGGGCATGCCTCAAGGATTGACATTCTACGTCCATGTACAGGTGGAGAGGCATCTCTGGGGCCCTCATATAGATTACAAGATAGCTTGCCAAGAGTTGCTACAATTGCACCACCTTGCGTGGGATATTCGAGATCATATTGTTGATGCTGGCATGACAGATGACTACGTCAAGTGGTTTTCTCAAAACCCTTTCTAAGATTCAATGATCCTAAAGAGAGAGTATTAGGCATCATGGAGGAGTCAGATGATGATGGTGGGGGTAGAGGTCGGAGGCGAGGTCATCCAGGACAACGGGGTTGGTGAGCGGATAGAGGAGGTGGGGTTGTCATCCCGATGATTTCTTCTACACTGATTCCTCCTAGGGGTGGTGTCCGAATGAGGGGTGGTCAGGTCAGAGTCAGAGGTGGTGTGAATAGAGCTCTGCATCGGGTAGGTGTAGATAGATTGGCTAGATGGGGCCAACACAGGGTGAGAGTTTTCAGGTAGGTGGGTGCTCAAGTTGTGGCCGACATAGATGCTCAGGTTGCATAGATACTATTAGATCAGGTACAATGTCCACCAGCACCTCCGTAGGCTCCCTCTTCTTCTTCTATGCCATCTTCTTCAGTTCTTCCATCTTCTTCTTCTTTCATTCCATCTTTGGCTACTTCCATTCCATCTTCTTCCATGGCTCCTCCACAGGCTCCACCTACTCAGGCTCCTCCTATAGAGGCTCCAGTGTCTACTGCTGATGCTCGGGTTTTATAGTCTGATGTATCAGAGATTAGATATTAAGTCAGTTAGTTGGGTAGTATGATGGAGGCCTTCATGGCTGCTATGAGTCAACGTGGATTACAGGCTAGCTCAAGTAGAGCTCTAGATGTTGATCGTGGTCTTGATGGTGCCAGTGATTCTGGCAGTTGACCTTTTATTGAGATGACATTCCTTATTTTTTGATGTATATGATTGATTCATTTTTTGATCTTGAGACATTGGATTCATATTATTCTTTGATCAGTTGATGTTACTCATGATTTGATACTTGTCGATATCTTGATGGACTTTGATTTCTAGATACTATCTATTTTGATGATACTATGGACTTTGATACGCAGTTTGTCAGAGTTACTTTATATGATATCATCATGTGTTGGAATTCATTTTTCAGGTGCTTTATATGATATGCAGATCTATATGATTCTATCTCTACATGGTTTATTTTTATGCTTTTTCTTAAATGTGGGTTATGATATGAATGCACATGTTGAATCTTTTATTGATGCAAATGTTTGTCTTATTTATGACATAGAGTAGATGGATGCATATGATACATGTTTTAATATTGTAGGATGGTGTAATGGTTTAATGATTAGTGCGATGTGATGGTATTCATGGATGCATTTATTTGATGATATGGATGTATGTAATGGATAAAAAATGTAATGGATTTATAGTATATAACTGTGATGCAAAATGTGATGGATGCAATTATGAAATTGGATGATTTAATGATTAATTATATGAATGAAATAATGATCTCATATGTAAATGGAAATGATCTAAATTTGGATATACTACAATGTTTTATATGTATTAATTGGGATGAATGTACCTAGATGAACAATGCAATGTACTAATGATATGAATGCAATTATGTAATGATGTAGAATGAATGCAATTATGTAATGGTGTAGAATAAATGCAATTATGTAATGGTGTAGAATGAATACAATTATGTAATGGTGTAGAATGAATGCAATTATGTAATTTCTTAATGATGAACTAATGCCATTTAATGATAAGGATTAACTAATGGATGTAACTAATGCAACTTAATGAAATGACCTGGTGAAAAGATTTTATATGAGTACAACCTAATGAAAGAAATAAACTAGATGTATGCTATGTTTTAAGATGAACTTAATGAAATGCAATGAAGTGTAATGAATTTCTATGAATAATGAAATGTGATAACTTAATAAAAATGAGTATGAATGAATTTCAAAGATGAATGCAAACTAAAGTAAATGAGTTTAATGGATAGGACCCAGAATGAGATGGAAATATCTTTTTAAAAATGAATGTAATGAATATGGCTAAATGAATGCAAACTAATGCACTTTAATTTAAATGAACTTAGGTTAATGTTTTAAATGGATGCAAAATTATCATGATTTAAAATGAATCTAACAAAAGCACATTTTGTTTTTGATTTTTGATTTTGACTTCCAACACACTCTATCACATATATTTTTTGATGTGCATTTTGATTTTTGATCTACTCCGCCCCCTTTTGATTTTCTCTTTTCCACTTTCTATTTTCAAACTAAGACAGACAAATCAATTAAATGCATTTAATCTAGAATGGATGCAGCTAATTGTCACTATTCACAAATTAGGAGCTTATATTCATCATTGAGTAGTTTTTGGAATCCTAAAATTAGTACAACCATTACTAGTTCAACTATGATGATATGAATACTTCTTTCCTTTTACATGGTACTTTCCCATCCTTGGTATGACTGTCACTGATTGGGACCAATCATGAGAGTACAAATACTAATTTTGTCAGATTCTATGTTGCAAGTGGATTTTGGTATTATGATATTTAACATCAAAATATCCAAGGTATCCTTTTGCGTAAACAAACAAAGATCTCATTTTCTCTATATGTACATGTCCTCGATGATTCTTTGATGATCACATCCTTAGAAAAATAATACATACTTCAAAATGCTGATCTTAAGATACTCATTCAGAAATCAATAAAATATCATGCTTTCATCATAGCTTGTCTAGTTTAAAAACTTTCATCAATTTGCTAGAAAGACATGATTTCATCAATCAAGTCAACACTTAGAAAAATTTTGCACCATTTTTCAAATCCATATTTTAAGTATAGTTCTATCCATTTCATACTTTTAATCCTGATAAAGATAAGTGTTCTTGTGAGATCTTGGATCAAAATTTTGTGTTTGATTGAAATTTGGATTAGGATTTGGATTTGATTGAGCGTTTCACTTGCATTTTGATGAATTGATTTAGTGTCAGATTGATGTTTGTTTTGGTGAATCCTTCTTCGTTGAGAGTAGATTTTGCCTCCAGTTTGATGTGATTGCATTTGTGGGACTTAGGGCAATTTGCAGATTGGATTAGTGATGAAACCTTTAGGTACTTGCAAATGCAACTGTGGGGTTTTATTATGCAATATATACAAATGTTGGCGAATGCAATATTTAAAAGGATGACCACTAGGCATGAGAATGACTTGGAATTTCAACGACGCATGTTTACCAAGTTTTCACCAATTGAATGGATTTTCTCCTTTTTCTATTTTTAAAGCTTTTTCTCTCTTTTTTTGCTACCAAGGTGCCTATTTGCTAGGTTTTCACCAAGGTACTTTTTCTCTTTTTTCAATTTTTTTTTCATATCATCAAGGTGCCTATTTACTAGGTTTTCACCAAGACAACATCATTTTGAGGATTATTTCTGAATGTTTTTGGCTTTCTTCATGCTCAATTTTCCACTGTTTTTGATTTTTTTGCATTTCTGATTTGTTTTCTCTTTTCTGCTTTTCAATGTTTTTGGTATTTTTTAGGATCTCTTCTAACTATATACAATAAATAGGATGCTCTCTTTTCTGATATCTCTAATACTCTTTTTATCTATCCCTCTTTAATTTCTTCATGTGTAGAACCTTTTTAGATGTATATTGTTTATTGGCTCTTGCAATTCCTCTCCTTCACAATCAACTAGTTTGTAAGTGTCAGTGCCAAAAGGCGAAGTGATCACAAAAGGTCCTAACCAATTTTCTTCCCATTTTCCTTTCTTCTCCCTTTCTGCTTGATTCTTGGGATTTTCTTGCAAAACTAAGTCACCTATTTGGAATGCCCTTGGTTTGATATTCTTGTTATAGTTTCTGGTCATTCGATTTTGATACACTTTTAATTGATCGAAAGCTTGGTGCTGCCTTTCATCTAGTAGTTCTAGTTCATGCAACCTAGAAACTCTATAGTCTTCTTCACTTAGTAACCCATGCAATGAGACCCTTAAGGATGGAATTTCTACATCCAAAGGTAAAATTGCTTCTACTCCATAAACTAGGGAAAACGGTGTAGCTCATGTTCTAATGCTTGTTCTATAAGCCCATAGAGTAGGGTTTATTTGAATGTGCCAATCTCTACCTGAATTAGCTACAGTTCTCTTCAATATTTTTAGAGTGTTCTTGTTTGTAGCTTCTACTTTCCCATTACCTTGTGGCTAATATATTGAAGATGAGTGATGTACCATATGAATTTTTATACACAATTCTTTCAAATCCTTATTTTTGAAATGTTTTGCATTATCCATTATAATGGCATGAGGAACACCATATCTACAAATTATGTGATTTAAAATGAATAAGGATATCTGCTTTCCTATGGAAGTGGATAAGGGTACAACTTCCATCCATTTGGTAAAATAATCTGTTGCAGTAATGATGAATTTATGACCATTTGAAGATGGTGGATAAATCATACCTATCAGATCCAAACCCCATTGATAGAAGGGCCAAGGTGTTGTCATAGGATGAAGCTCTTGTGCTAGTATGTGGATCAAGTTACCATGATATTGACATTTATGACAAGTTTTTGCAAAGTGACAAGCGTCCTTTTCCATAGAAGGAAAAAAATATCCTATCCTAAGAAGTTTCTTAGCTAGGGTTAAATCATTTGAATGCAACCCAAAAATCCCCTCATGAATTTATTGTAAGGCTATGGTTGATTCCTCTTTCTCTAGACATCTTAGAAGCATTCCATCTAGACTTTTGCGATACAACATGCCAGTTATCAAGTTATAGCGAGAAGCTTGGTGTATAAAGCTTTTCTTTTGATTTCTATTTTGGTCTAAGGGTAAGATTTTGTCTTTCAAGTAGGTGTAAATGGCTCCATACCAAGGTGATTCATGTCTTGTTAGTAAAAAAATGGTATGAGGATGGGAAGGGTCAAATGTGGGTTTCTCAACTTCTTCTACCAGGAATTCATATCTAGTGCTTTGATCTGGTATTTGGAGAAGTGATGCCAAAGTAGCCATTGCATTTGCTGCTTTATTCTTATCCCTTGACACTTGCTCAAATGTGATTAGAGTGAAGTATTTATTAAGATTCTCAATAGTTCTTTTATGGTATCAACTTATCATCTTTAGTTTGATACTCGTCATTAATTTGATTAATAACTAGTTGGGAATCTCTATAGATTTGTAGCTCTGTTACTTTCCATTATAATGCCAACTTTATGCCAATGACCAATGCTTCATACTCAACTATGTTATTTGTGCATGGGAATAGAAATTTGTATGATTTCAGAATTGTAGACCCTTGAGGAGTAATCAAAAGTATCCCTGATCCTGATCCATGTTGTGTATAAGAGCCATAAAATACAATTGCCATGTTTTTGCTTCAACATTAACAATTTCAGAATCCAAAAATTCCACTTGAATTGGATGTTCATCTTGTAAAGCTGATTCTGCTAATTGATCAGCTATTACTTGGCCTTTGATAGACTTTCGGTCCACATACTCTATGTCAAATTCACTTAGAACCATGAACCATTTAGCTAATCTGCCATTCAATGTTGTTTTGCTAAGAAGATATTTTAAGGGATCAATCTTTGCAATGAGTCAAATCTTGTGGGATAACATATAATGGCGTAGTTTTTGGGAATCAAAAACTATGGCCAAACATGCTCTTTCAATGAAGGTGTAGTTCAACTCATACTTCACCAATGTTCTGCTTATGTAGTATATGGCCTTTTCCTTTCCAGTTTTGTCCTCTTGAGCCAAGAGTTCTCCTAATGCATGTTCTGTCATTGAGATGTATAAAATTAAGGGTTTACCTATGATTGGTGGCATTAATGTTGGAGGATTCATTAGGTATTTCTTCAATAAGGTGAATGCTTCTTCATATTTCTCATCCCATTTGAAAACTGTGTCCTTGTGAAGGAGTTGAGTAAAATTGTGGCACTTTTTTGCTAATTGAGAGATAAACCTTCTGATGGATTGAATCCTGCCTTGAAGAGATCTCATTTGACTGATATTTTGAGGTGCCCCCATTTCCATGATTACATTTATTTTGGCTGGGTCTACCTCTATTCCTTTTGCTGAAACTATGTATCCTAATAGTTTTCCTGATTATACACCGAATGCACATTTCTTTGGATTGAGCCTAACTTTGAATTTCTCTAATCTTACAAATATCTTTTCTAAGATGGGTATATGTTCGTCCCTTGAGTGATATTTAGCAATTATGTCATCTACATAGTCCTCCATGAACTTGTGCATCTTGTCATGAAATATAGTCATCATGGCTCTTTGATATGTCACTCTAGCATTCTTGAGACCAAAGGGCATAACATTCCAGCAGAATTTCACCCATGCGCATGTGAATGTTGTCTTGTCTTGATCTTCAAGTGCTATATTTATTTTATTATAACCACTAAACCCACCCATAAGTGAGAATATTGAATGTCCTGATGTTAGGTCTACGATGGCGTTTATGCTTGGTAGAGGAAAATCATCTTTAGGATGTGCAAGATTTAGATCTCTAAAATCCATGCAAATTCTGATGGATTTATCTACTTTGGAAACTGGCACAATGTTTGAAATCCACTCGGTATAGTCAATGGCTCTTATAAACCCTACTTTTAGCAACTTTTCCAACTCTACTTTTACAAGTAAAGCTATGTGTGGATGTATCTTCCTTAGTTTTTGCTTAACCAGTCTTACTCCTCTGATATTAATATGATGCATGATTAAGTTCTGATCTAATCCAGTCATATCATCCTATGACCATGCAAAATTGATTTGTTTTTCTTTGAAAAATTTGATGAAATCCTTTCCTTCCTCACTAGATAGAGACGCTGCTAAGTGTATGATTGTTGGCTTTGATTCTGACCCAATGTTCACTTTCTCTGTTGGTTCAATTAAGATAGGTGATCTTTCCTCATAGTGCTCAGGCAAAGTATCCAACCCTTCTTCCTTAGGTGCCTCGATTGGGTTTTTGCCTTCGAAAATGTTCTTTATTTCTTTTTCTTTTTGATTTAATGTTGCCACAATGTGGTTTTCAACAATAAATTCTTTCCATTTTTTATTTTTTATTTTATTTTTCATTTTTTTCCAAATTGAAAGGTTGAATACTCCACTTTGTCACTTTGTCTTGATATTCCATGGTAGAAGAAGGCTCAAATGCATTAAGGTATTGGGATACCAAGTTATCATTCAAAAATGTAGGGAGGATGGTAGGTTCAATGGAATCCCATTCAATTAGTTTAGGATAGATAAGGGTCAAAGGATCAATGATTTGGTTTGGTTCAATAGGGTTTAAGGACATGATTTCATTTCAAGGTTAAAACATCATATTGCTTAAGTCTATGATATGTGCCTCTTCGAGATGCTCTAGAGAACTAGGGTCAAAATCTTCCTCACTAGAATCCTCTAGGGTTTCCGTTGGGTAAAAATCTCTTGGATTAAACCTAAGGTGAGATTCCTCTATAGTAGGTCTCCATGATGGCATGTAAGGTTCTCCTAACCATTTATTTCCTTCAATTTCATGACTTGGTACATTATCTAAAACCACTTGGCTAGAAATTGAAGCTTGATTCTGATTTGATTCTGAGACTTGTTCTTTTCCCTTGCTAGGAGTATAGGTATGGATGACATCAATTTCTTAAAGTGAAACCTAGTTGTAAGATTTTTTCATAAACTAATGGATACTTCTTTTGAGTGTACCCTTGTTCTAGGTACCCTAATCTAGTATTTCCATGACATCTCAATAGGTTCTATTAGTCCTTTGTTTCTCATCCCTAAAGGCCCTTGTCCTTTATACCCCATCTTTTGCATTATTTGAAATCCTTTGCCATATTGATGAGTAGGAATGCTTATGTTTTGGATGCGCTTTTCATGGGCACTTGATTCTTCATCCTTATATAGAAAATTTAGGATTTCATTACCTTCCTCATCCATGGATGAAGAAGTGCTTTCCCTCACAAAGTGATCATTATATTTAAGAGGTAGATTAGATGGTCTTCCATGTGATTTTGGAGATAAAGGTAGATCCATCATGGATAAGGAGTATTTGCCTACCCCCTTTTGTTTGATTTGACATTGCTTTTCAAAATTCTTCATCATATGATCCATTTTTTGATAATGGGAAACTTTGGTGTAGATTTGAACGGATCTTGATTGGTCTTCTTTTTGTTTCTCAGGAGAATTTTCCTCACTAACCTTCTCTTTTCCTTTTGTCAATGTAGTTAGGTTAGTAGGACTTTGATTATTTTCAACAACAATTTCTTTTTCTTCTTCTTCTTTTCCCTTCAAAGATGGAAAATCTTTTGAACTTTTTCCTTGCTCTATTCTTTGGGAAATAGACCCTTCTGCATTATGTGGGACTAATGAGTCATTAATAGGCTTCATGTTATTACAATATTGAAAGGGGTTTGAATCCCCGCTTACCATGACTTCTTGTCCTAAGTAGAGAAATTTGAGACATTGATGATAGGTTGAAGGTACGACTTGCATTTAGTGGATCCACAACCTTCCTAATAAGATATTGTAAGTTAGTTTTAGGTCAAGGACTTGGAAAATGATCTCCTTTTGCATCGGACCAACTCTGATAGGAAGTACTATGACACATTTGGAAGCTCTTTTTTCATTATCATAGGATTTTATGGTTATCTTTTTCTTTGGTTCAATAGCCTCCTCAGAAAATCCTAAGGCTTTAACCAAGTTTAAGGTACAAATGTTCAAGCCAACTCCCTCATCAATGAGGACTCTTTTGACTCTATGTTTGTGGATGAGGACCTCTATATGCAAGGGCAGATTTTGCAGGTGGTTTAGAGACATATCATCTTGTTATAAAAAGAATAGACAATGGGGTGCAACAAGATGGCCTACCATGTTTTAAAATTTATTCACATCTAAATTTAGAGGCACATTGGTCTCCACTAAGGCTTTTTCTAGAATCTCCTTCTGAGTTGGTGAAAGCTTGAGTAATTCTAGAATATAAATTTGAGCAGGGTTCTTTGTAATTGATCTACCAAATTATATTGTTTTGAAGATGAAGATGAAGTTTGATTTGGTAATACAATCCTTGGGGCACTTGCTGGTAAGGTAATCTTTGATGCTTGCCCCTAGTTACAACTTTAGATATTGCTTCTTTAGGTTTTTCCTTCACCACAATTACATTTATAGTGTTTTCATCACTTCTTAGAGTATTGATGGTGTTATCATAAGTATGAGCAAAGTTAACTTTCTCATTAACTCTTTTGTTGTTAGGATTGATATTTGATGATTCCCCTTTTTCATGATTTAAGAAAGGGTTTTTAAAATCCGTATGGTCTTCATTATTTTGAGGTCCTTCCACTTTTATTGTCCCATCATCAATTAGGTCTTGGACAAGATGTTTCAATTTCATGCACTCATTTTTTTTATGTCTCTTGTTGTGATGGTATTCACAATGATGAGAATCATTCCACCAATTAGGCTTGACTTGGGGTTCATAGGATCTCGATTGGGGTAAGGTAATGATTTTATTAGCCACCAAAGTTCTCAAGGCATTTTCTAATGGTTCACCTAAAAAGGTGAATTTTCTCTTTTGATATGTGGAAAAGAAAGGTTTAGGTTTAGCGACATTGGAGTTATTAAAGGGATTGTTGTTGGTGTTGTTGGGATTGTTATTATTGAAAGGGGCTTTGTTTGTTTGATTTACGTTATATGTTGAATTTGCCCCACTTGATAAATTAAAAGGAGTAGCCTTTAAGCTGTGTGCTTTCACAAATCCATCATTCACAAGATTTTTATTATTGTTTTTCAACCATAGTCTAGGTTTATCATTGTGATTGTTGGCTCCTTTATTATTGTTATAATTAGATACATTATGATTGTTATTAGTGTTGGTATAGGGTTTATTATCTTTGAATAATTTGATTTCTCCTCTCTTAACCAACACATCTTCAATTTTTATCCCATTCTCGATAAGTTTTTCAAAAGTAGGGGGACATTAAAGTTGGAGCCTATAATTCATCTCCACTTTTAGGTTATTCATAAATATCTTCATTTTCTCCTTGTTGGGTATGCTTTTTGGATATCTTACAAAAAATGTTCTTCACCTTTGAAGAAACCCTAAGAAAGATTCGTCATCTCGTTGTTTAGTGTCACATAGATTGAGAATGGTGATCTCGTGTTCAATGTTGTAAGAATAATGGGTTACGAATTTGGAGGCTAATTCCTCAAATGTCTTTATCCCTTGCGCAAGTTTTGAGAACCATTACATTGCTTGACCTCCTAAAGTTCTTGGAAAAAGTCTCATTAGATAAGTTGTATCATGCATAAATTTGATACTTCGAGAATAAAACTCTCTAAGGTGGTCTTGTGGGTCTGATTTACCCGTATATTTATCATACTTAGGAAAGACCATGTTTATCGAAAAAGGTTCCATAACCAAGCTTTTGTCAAAAGGAAATGGGCACAAGGCCTCGATAGAGAATGACTTAGGTTCAATTGCCTTTTTCATTATGTTGATTTATGCTTGGAACATTTTTAATTGTTTACTCATCGTACCCATCGGATTATCATCTTCCTTGTCTTTCTTAAGTTGATCAATGTCATAATCATGTGGAAGTTTCACCCTTGCTTGGGCTAAATTTAGGAAATATCTTTCCCTATCTCTTTCCATTAGTTTGTCCATGACTTCAAGAAATTCAATATCTTGAGCTGCCCTATTAGCTTTATCTTCGAGTGTTTCCTTAGGCCCTTGATTGGCATTATTAATGTTATCATTGTTTCCTCCATGGAGGTAATCATGAAATGTGGAGTTCCTATCCATTGGATCAATTCTCTTTTTGAAAAGATTTGGGAGACTATCCCCTTGGTTGTGATTTATGAAAGAGCTTTGAGATTCAAATTCGGGGACCTCTTTTGCAATGTAGGTGTCATCTTCTTGTAAAGATAATTTGAGTCTATGATAGCATGTAGAAACCGACATTTAACAAGGTTTGATTTCAAATCATTTTCCCCAAACTTGGTAATTGTTTTCTTTTATGAAGAGATTAAAAATATGAGATGAATTTTCAAAATGGATATCTCTGACTTGTTGTATATATTTTCAAACAAAGCAATCACAAATACACTTGTTCTTTTTAACCCCCTACACAAAAGTGTTTGAATTTGTAAGGACGTTATCATGGGGTTTTCACGAAAAAGCACTTCAAGCAATCTACCTAGTTCACAAGTTGGTTCATAAACATGGCTCTATAAGGTAGGCTTTGCTATTTTAACAAGGTATTTAAGAAAGATTCCGTTCAAAATAGATATTAAGTTTTCATCCCCCAAAAATTAGGAGGCTTCTCACCACCAGTATGTCAGAGTTTTGCGCAATCCTGAAGGACTACTTGAGGAAGTTTGAAAGCTTAACACCCTTTTGTCACACACCCCATTAAGGATGCATGCATTTTAGTTTATAGTGGGTCGGATTTTTTTGGCAAAGGAAAATGTATCCCACTTTAGGTTGTCCCTCTCACCGGCCTCATTAAGGCAAATCTTGAGAGGCGAGCCCACTAAAGATCTAGCATGTTCATATTGAAAGCAATAAAAAATGGAATTAAGAGATAGGTTTTGGGAGTTTGATTCACAAAAAGATGAAGAGCATATCCCTATCTATTTCTTGATTCCCAAACACTTTTAACAAGGTTCAATTTCCAAAACCCACTAACTAATGGGAATCGAGTATTTCTACTCTTTTCCACAAACAAGGGGTCATTTGATTAAGTGCTTGATTTTATCCTTTATGCTATATGCTATTTAATTACTAGATTTGAGCAAAAATCACAAGGCCACAATTTAAAGAAAAATTGACCAAGTTTAGGCTTATCTTTAATCGAAGTTATCAATGGCTAGGGGCATTTTTGATGATTTTTCCATTATTTATGCTTACCTAGTGGCGATCGTTCCTTCCTTTTCGCTTCTCCTCCAACAAATTAGTCAACACCAACAAGCACAATGAAGAAAAAGAAGAAAAAAATTGGAAATATAACATTATTTATCAAATTTGAGACAAATCGATTAAGGTAAGTAAATCCAATTTAAAGAAGCAAATTTAGATTTATAGGCTTCTACACTTTTCAAATCACATTCATATACCTATGTTTCTTGTTGTGAATTCTCCAAAACTAGCTTGATATTTGCTATGTTCTCCTCCTTAATCTTTTTAGCCAATGCTTTTCCTTCACAATTAAATCTAGTCTCTTGCTTTTTCACTTTTTTATGACCATTCATCCTACAGACACAGACAAATCATTTTCCGAATGTTAGATTCTAGAAATTTGTAGTTTAATCAAATGCACAGTAGAATCTATTAAATGTGCTGCTTAAATGATTGAAAGTGCTGTTAAAACTATCAAATGCACTGCAAAAAATATTAAAAGCACAGGAACATAATTTAAATGCATTGTTTAATCAAGCAAAGGCATATAAAGAAATCCTTGAATGTGCTAGAGAATAAATTGGAAGCACTGCAGAGTCAGGGCACACACGCTGAAAGAAGTAAGACAAGAAAATAGAAAGATTAAATATGTTGAAACTCTGTGTAAATGTGTACAACTTTTCTGTGGATGCAACATTTCAGACCTTGTACACGTTGGAGAAAGTATTTTACGTGTTGGAGAAACTTGCAAAAGAGTTGAAAAATATGCAAAACAAAGAACAATAAAAGGATTTGCAAGAAAAATTTTACTTCTCCAAATTTAAAAATGAGTGAAGCCTAATGCCCCACGGTGGGCTCCATTTTGTGTACTAGGATTAATACCTTCATAGGGTTAGCTTTGTCAAATAAAATAAAATAAGAACTAAATTACCACAAATACAATTCAATTAGGCTATTTAAAAGACAAATGAGAACTCTATGGATCTCTAATTAGGGATGCTAATGATGAGCTCTCAACAAGCTCTCACTAGTGACAGTCCGAATATGAGAAAATAAGATAAAGTAACATAAAACAAGTTAATTCCAATTGAAAAAGACTATTTAGCTCTAGATTTTCCTTTCTAGCTTAAAATTGCAAGAGGTTTGATGCTTCTCAAAAATTGTGGATGATTATTGCTTGAATTATGCCTTGCTTTTATAGATTTTGGCAAGGGTAGGGGGTGTAGTTGATTTGATAATGGTTTGATGAGGGTTAAGTCCATGGTTCCACCTTTGGAGACCATTTAAATATTTTGTCCTCAAAGCTTGGGACAAGAGGACAAAATGGGTGGAGAAGATTCTTTCTCCCTATGGGTGGTGGAGATTTGATGTGAGCTTGATCGATGTGAGCTTGATTCTCAAATCCTATTGGTTGAGAAATTTTCCTCCCATTTGGTGGTTGAGGGAAAATAGGATTTAATTAATTGAATTGAATTAATATGTTTAGCCATGTGTACCCCTTGAATGGGTTGATTTGATTTAAAATAACTATGCAATTAATTAGATTAATTGCACAATTAATTGATTTCATTTGATTTATTTGATGTAAATTGATTTTATGGCTTTTGATTTTTAATTAAATTTGGATTATGGCTTGATTGCAATTTTCCTTTGATTTTATCTTGATTTGATTTAATCTCTTTGATTTTTGCCTCAATTGCTCACTTAAATGTTCTTGTCCATTTTTAGGTGATTACAATATCCTTCATAAAAAAATCCAAAGTGTGTCATCCTTTATAAAAAAGCCCCTTATTCTTGATCTCTTTTCCTTCCCCCAGTCAATGATTTTATTTTTGTTCAAGATTTGTCCATCCTTCAAAAGGATCCCTTTACACTTGTGGCACAACATCTCTTTGCATTTGTTTCTTCCTTACCTCATAGGAGTTGTGACCTCTTTGGATTGGAATGAAAATTTATTGGAGAACATCTCCTTGGTGTTAATAGAGGATATCCTTGTTATTATTTTCCTTAAGATGCCAAAATAATCAATTTTTTTCATCTTAGGGGGCATGAGGCATATATGGATTCCTTTTTTCAAACAATCGTATCATTATTCAAAAATTTGAGTCAACATAGTAGAATATGCTAGGGATGGATGGCTCTCTTTTACACACACTTTAGGATTGGTTGACTAGCATTGGCTACACCATTTGACCTATAATTTTCACAAACTTCATGGGTTAAATAGCATAACACAAATTGGTAGACCATTTGACCCCTCCTTTGCATAAAATTTATGGGTTGACTATCATAACAAAATTTTCTATTTGACCTCTCATTTGTAAAGATTTTTATGAATTGACTAGCTTGCTGGACAATCGACTCTTTTTGTATCAAATCTATCTAAAATCTTCCTTCTCTCTTTCATGGATCACCTAGCATAACACAAATGGCTAGACTATGTCATCCATAGTTGTCTTTTTATCTTCTCCATGATTCCATAGCATAAGACACTTTACTAGTTAGTTGGATCATGGAGTATTGGCTTATCTTTGATGTGTGCTCTTTCCCTTTCCATGTGACCACTTGTGATTTTGCAATAGCTTTCCAAGTATGATACTAGAAATTGAGACATATTCTTTCCCAAGGTCTCTTCAACTAGTTGACTTGGAACCTTAATAAGTTTTAGGATTTTTTCTTTGTTTTATGTGTCCTTGCACATGTTTGTATGAGTTAGGATCCTTTATTTGGGGGCTTGTTCCCTTAAACTTAGTGATGTCTTATGAATTTTTAGTTTTGCCCATGATCTATCTCTCTTTCTCTATCTTTCTTCTACTTTACAATGAGATGTGAGGTGGACTTATACTCTCCCTAAAGTAGGGGCTAAATATACAATCCTAAATTATAAGCACCTATAATTATATGCTCAATTAGGCCTCATTTTAGCATGTATGGACTCTTTCTTTAATTTTTGGTATTCTAGCTCCACTCCGCTTTTCATTCTAGAATCTTCTTTGAAATCCTAGTTCCTGAACTAAATTTCAAGGCTTTTTGGGATAATACGTTGGCCTTGAGGTTTTCCCTGAAGTTCAAACTAGGGGCTCATCTCAATAGTTAAGAGAAAAATCTTAAATAATGTCAGTTTCCATTGAGTTTTGTGCTTTGAAGTATTGTGAGAGGTATATAAACAACCTAACTCTCCTCATTTGGACATCATATCATAAGATTTCAAGCTCTCTCCTACAAAGTCACATCTCAATCATTCTAAGGAAGATCCCAAGCACTCTAAGACATCTCTTCAAGTCAATCTTATCTATGGATCAGGCTTCTTTCTCTCATTCAAGTAAAAGTAAAGGAGTCCACCATAAAGGACAAAGATCTTTGCATAAGTATCCATTATCAAGCACTCAATCATTTAAGTATTCAATTCTTCATTAACTCAAGCTATTCCTCTGTCTGTCTGTCTCTCTCTCTCCATCATGCATTGTGGCAAGCTACAATATCTATTATGCAAGATTTGTGTTTCATGATTTCCTTTTAGGTTTTTGTGTAGATTCAAAGCTATTACATCAACACTTGTGATTACATTCAAAGAAACATTACACCATCAAATTATAAGGTAATTTATTATTCATATCGATTTTTTGTTTCATATCAACATACTCTCCTTTCAAACATATTTCATTTCGTTTCAAAATTTGATTCCTCAATAAGTGTTTGATTGAGGAAAACCCCCTTTTACACAACAATTTTCTTATTTCTTTTATGTGCAGGTATAGGCGGCACTTGCACCAGATCAAACTTGGGAAGTACAAAACTTTTTGAACAATCTACAACTGAAAATAGTTAGAAGTGTAGGGAATAGGTCATCCCAGTTGACCTAGTTCCACTAATAGGTTAGCTCAGGTGATGTAGTCCCTCCATATCTCCTTCAAATTGATTTTTTAGGTCAATTTCCACCTCTGGTTTCTATTTCTAGTATTTGTACTCGTCTATCTATTTTTTGTCAATCTGTGCATCCCAAAACTTGTTCCTTCTTCCTTTCTAGCCTTCAATCTTGCATCTCTCAATCATATTTTCCTAATCAACCCTCAATTAAAGTGAAGTATCATTTCAATAATTTTATGCTTAAGTCCTCTTGAGCCTAGCGAGTCATCTTCCTTCTAATGCAATATAAGAAATAGAACCCATGTCATTAGTTTACCCATTAAAACTAGTGATCCCTATATCTTATGTTATACACAGTAACATATAAATAACCCAAAGTTTCTAAACTATGTGGAAACATATATGAAGGCACAACAACCATAAGTAAATGTGTAAGTGATAGAAATAAATAATAGATGCTAAAAAAGTGGATCTAATTAAGAAAAAAAGTCACCCAAGCAGGGAGAACAAAGTGTAAATCACAATAGAGGAAGTAAATAATGTAACGATTGAATGTATATATCTCAAAGATTACCACATTTATATCCTTATAGTTTTAATAAAACCCATTTAAAGGGTTTTAAATATTCATTCATCTATATACTAAAGCATTTGACCATGCAAGACACACATCCATCTATATAGGATAAATATCCATCCATATAGGTAAGCATTCCTTTATCTATTTGGGATAGCCATGTACCCATAGATGATAGGTAATGCTCTAGAAATAGACTTACACTTATCAAGACATTCAAGTCTTAAGTCACTCATTGAATATTATATTGTCCTATTGGAAGTAAGATAAAATTGTTGTTTATTAGGAGTATATATACAATTTGGGCCTTACCTCAAAATATTCCCTAAAACCTCTTGGTGTCGAATAAATTCATTTGGTAATTTCTTTTGAGTACACAATGAATTTATTTGATCTCAAATTTATTTTAGAGGTTTACATTTAAGCTTAATTTAATGATTTATTTAAGTTTTATTGGGAAATTCATCCATGTGTTAAGTTGAAAGAATGATATCTTTATTTTCTAATTAAGTTAGAAATATAATCTTTTAGAAAGTCCTTGACCTCACATATAAAAAATTGTCAATAAAGTACCTTCTTTTTTCCCTAAACTATCTACACATCTACTTACAAATGAGATCAATATGTATTATATATGTAGTTCTAGTTTTTAATATACGTTTTATATAATTGTGATAGTGGATATGCAATCCTTTCTAGGGTCTAATTTCTCTAAAGATTTTTTGTTAGTTACCACACACTTAAGTGAAACAAGAACATAAGCCTAAATTTTCATATTTACTTTCAAGGCTCTAATAATAAGGTGTTTGATGTTAAGTGACATATGTGAGACGATATCATGTTCATCTAAGATGCAAGTTTGAGTCTAAGGATGCTTTCCCAATCACTTAAACTTATTAGTTCTAATTGATTTAGTGCATCAAGTGTATGATACCTAGTATCCAATAATTTTTTTAAAGAAAAAAAAATTAAAATTATTATATTCCATAAATATGTTAATCTCAATAAAGATAAACCATGTTAGATACGATACTATTAATGTAATAATTGTTCCTGACCACAAATTTTTGAATGGAGCTCAATATGCCTCTACCATACTATGCAAACTTACAATCAAGTAAAATTGATATGAAAGGATTCACAATCATTAATAATTTCCATTTTCCATAAGTCAAAGACCTTTCTTTATATATATTCTATATATGATTGCATTATCAAATTAAAATTACAATCATTAGATCAACATGATAATGTGTCATATGTTGTACTCACAATATGAATAGTATTAAATCCATCTAAATACCAAAATTGATTACTCACATTGGAATAAGAATAAATAACTCTAATCAATCTAATTTCTGAAATCAAATCTATTTTAAACTAATATGGCTTTAAGTTCCCTAATAGTCCACTACCTATTTGGTCATTTTTAATATGTTATATATGGAGTAATACCTTAAGTGTTATAAATAGTTATATATATATCCTAAATTATTGGTATATGAGTTTATATTCGAACATTTAAAAGTTCATCAACTTTCTTGAACTTGCTTGAGTTTAGATTATGCAAGTTAGAAACTATAAGTGATCATACATGATTGGTTTGTAATTTCATAATCATCATGTTTTATTATCTTGAAATTTGTAATACAATGAAAATATTTTCCATAGAAAAAGGTACCGATATAAACCTCTATAATAGCTTGAAAGATAATCATTTTTTGAAGCATCCTATTGACCAATCCCTTGTAGATGCTAATCAAGAAGGTTTGAAAAATTCACAATAATGAACAAAATACCCCAAATCCATTCAATTACTATATTAGATAATAGATTTAAATCTCAAAAGACTTAATAAAACTTATCCAACAGTATTCTAGGACATATCACATAATATCATACTTCTATTCTAGTAATATATTTTCCTCTAAGATATCATTATATCTATAAATATCAATTTCACATTTGAGAACAATTGTTCTCCATACCTCGAATATTAGTCTCTAATTTTTCTTTGATATTGCATTCCTTTCCCCTCATCTTTTCATAATTTTGATAATTTAATGCATCACTATATTAAGATTGGTTATAGATGAATGTAAAATGTGGATGCCCAAACAAGGCACATGATTGTTTGATAATTGGGTATATAATTTTTTATTAAAAATATTAAGTATATATTATAGTTTAGAAATTTATAAACTTGATCTAATGAATTCAATCATTTTAACCCTACTTAAGGTACACAATATATAATGAATACACATAGGAATGTTTTCTTTAAAATAAGGTTATTACATTATGCACATCATCAATAAATTGGCATACAAATTAAAACTTATAATTTTACTATTTTTCAAGTATAACATGCAAAATATTATGTGTTTTTGTATGATCAAGCCATCAATGATATTTCAACTACAAGAAGTGAAGCATTATTTGAATGATTTTTCTCCAATCATAGATTGAAGGTGTTGGACATCTGGTATACTGAGAGGGGGGGGGAGGGGGGTGAATCATTATACCCTTGAATAATTTGAAACATTTAAGTAATTTCCCATATAACATATTTCAACTTTGCTGGAAACTCAAGAAGTGAAAGCATAAATAAAAACAACACATAAAACCAATTTTTTTCATGGAAACCTAAGATGGGAAAAACCACATAGAGGGTTACCTCTCAAGTATTAAGTAATAGTTATTTAATTCATGGGTGGCTCACTGCCGGTGTAGCTCGTTGTCGATTTGGCTCACTGCCGTTTGGACTCATTGCCCTAATATAAAATAGCAATGATTGTTGATTATACAAAATTTGAACTAATAGGCATGCATCTACAAATGCACTAATTATAGTTCTTGGTGAGTTACATGTCTTCTTCTTTTTACCGATACAAAACTTCATCAATAGTTCGCATACTATAGATCACATACACATATAACATCATATATATCAACAAGCATACTTCTTATTACAATAGATAAGGTTGCAATGGTTAAATACCATCATCGATATACATTCTCTCCATGTCAGTTGAGACTCAAAATAAAACATGTAACCAACTTCAATATATAATTGTTTTCAGCCATAAAAAAATGATTTGAACATAAGAATATAATGAGTCTAGATCAAAATAGTCATGTACTACTCCAACCATAAATCATTGCCATTGATACCGCCAATCCTTGTTGCTGGTGCCTATTTTTGGTGAACATAGAACCGATACTGAAAGATATAACTGGGAGAGACCATACCGACAGATCCATAATGATGACATCAGTGAAATCAAAAAAATGGGGTAATCTAACAATCCCTCCCTTTGTCATTGATGACAAACCAAACTATTCTAGAAGACCAAAAATAACATGCACAACAAAAATTGAAACTCCAAAAAATTTGAAACTTGCCGAAAAATACTGAAGGACTACAAAACTCCCCCTAAGAGTGATATACCAATAGATTCTACATCTCTTTCTTTTTTTTTCAAAACCTTTTTCAAACTATTTTTGTAGAAAACATGTTCACTATTCCCCATTTTGGCATCAATGAAAAAGTGGCCAAAAAATCTACAAATGGAAAAACATGGAAAAATTATAGAACTAACCATAAAACTAGATTAATTCAAGTTTCTTCTTCAATCTTTGAAGTTCTGTAACCCACTTATCCTTATTATTGTTCCAATCGGTGATAGCCTGAGAAAGTCACTACAGATGGACATGGATGTTTGCTAGCATATCTCCTGCATCTTCAATTTTTGTTGTTTCTTCTAAGGAGTACCTCTATGCAACTAGGAGTGCATGCCTCAAAACAAAAATACAAGGAACTCTCACACTCTTGTAGATTACCTTTAAAGGAATAACGCTATTTTCTCTTTGTTGCTGAATGAAGAAGAACTTATTTTGCATTTGTTCCAGGTTAATTCTAATTGTCCCATCAAGAGCATTGGTTAAATTATAAGATCTGTATGCATTTCTTATGGACTTCTCAACTGTATCCATTTCCTGCTTTATCTTCTTAGTGGTCACATGCCATTGTAATGTCTAGTAAAAAAGGTCATTATTGGAATCCAATACCACTTGTCCTTCCTGAATCAGAGATTGCCAATTACATAAATCCTTATGATACCTGTCCTTGAGCTGTTGCAAAAATACATGTTTAGTCTCTTCCTCTTTCATATGAACTGTATTATCTACCAAAGCTATTGATTCCTCTACTGCATTTATAAGTAATTTACACTTATAATTTATGGTACATGTTGGATCTACTATACAAGAGGGACCCATAGCCTAAAGAGATGACATATTTTCTTTAATGACTTCTTCTCTTTCCTCACACTCTCTCAATACTTCTTCCTGAGCATATATAGTAATGGCCTGTCCAAACTAAAGCTTTAATCTTGGGGTGACATTATCAAAATCTACAAACAACCTTGAATTACTAACCGGTTGAATCATAAGAGGTGAAGGAATAAAATTCCTCAAAACTTACCAGAACTTGTATCGATGTCCTCTTTTTAGTGAATTAATTCAATCTCTAGATCTTTTCTCTTGGGACTTCTCTTCACAACACTGGAAGTAGAAACTGACACCGAAACACTCTTATCCTCTTTGTCCTCTTTTGTTTTGTTTTCTCCCTCTTTTTATTTTTCTTGTTTTTCTATTTCCTCTATTTTCTTTTTTTCTAACACAACATCTAATTTTTTAGGTGCATCCTTCTCTTCTAATATGTCAATGTAAGGGTTCATATCAGACTTCTCTATCCCGATTTCTTCATTTACTTCTGGTGTCTTCTCGGTTTCATTTTCCTTTTCCTCAATGACAATATTATATTTTTCTTCATTAATCTCTTCTACTACCACAAAAGGTCCTACTAGAGGGAAGTTAGTTATTGGAGAGTTGAGTGGCTCAATTTTTGGAGGAATATGATCTAAGTTATAAACTTCATTATCATTAAACTCGGTAATAATATCTTCTTTTTTGGGGGAGTTGTGTGAAGTGGAAGGTTCTAGAGAATCCATTTGAGAAAGCATATTAAATTCATTGGCAAGGGTGGTCAAATCAGTGATCATTTCTTGCTTCAATTGAATGGTTGTAGACTTGTATACCATAAGACATCATAATCTCTTCCTTGTTTTAGCCACATGTCCTTTTGCAAATGTAGAGAAAGACGCTACATACTATTTTCCTACCACAACTTTGCATACCTCATCCAAGGCAACTTAGAAGAGATCTCTCTATTTTTATTGCCTTGAATCTAATCTTGTTCAATTCATTCCATAAAGGTATAGGAACCTCACACTTATAATCTTATAAATCTACATCTAACTCAACACCATATTGTAAAAATGTATCAATAATAGCTTGTTTACCTTCAGGAGATGCAGGTTTATACAATTCTCCCATTCCCTTCTTACCACCATCCACTAAAACTTCAAAAATTATCCTTGAATCTAGAGGATCAAAACCAAGACATACCTCTTTATTTTTATGTTTCTTGTCTTCCCTCATCTTTATCTAAAACTATTCTTTGTCATTGTCAAATCCTGTAGACTCATCAGTCTCATTACCAGAATCAACTATGACATGATTAACATTGGATATTTTTTCTTTGGGCTTCTTGGAGATAATCAAAATGGATTCAACCTTCTTATTCTTCTTAAAAGGACTCTCCTTCTCAACCTTCACCAAAGGAGTAGATGATGTTGTTGTACCAGAAGGATTTCTAGTGGAAATCCATGTAACTCTCTTTAAATAAGTATCCTTCTCTTCTTTAGTAATACCAAAGAATTCTTTGGCCTCCTTTAGCACTTTGTTCACATTCTTGCATGTGTCCTTGGATTCTTTCTTGCTGCAAATTTCAAGAGAATTCTCTTGAGTTGTACCAAACCTCTATTTATAGGCATCAATGGGATTATAAAGCATAATCCTTTCATATTCTTCCACTTTTTCTTTTCTTACCTCATAATTGAGTGCCAAAAGACACTTTTTCCTAGGTTGTACAACTTGCATTATGCAATGATCGATCATCACTATAAAAGTGATGTCATTCTTGTACTTATCAATCATAGGAGGGAACCTATCCCTATTGTGCATTATTTATTGTAAAACAACAAAGAATTTAGTAAACCGGTCATCTCTATCGACTATCCTAGTTTTCTTCCTTGATCTTCTCTCAATTTGATGAGAAATTGGAACATCTTCATCCCACAAAAATATTCCTTCTCCTACTATAATATTTGAAAAGTATAATAGTAGAAAAATAGATAATGAACTGAAATGAAAAGCCACATGCTTCTTGCTAGTTTTAATTGCCTTCAAATTTTCAACAAACTAATCTTTAATAAGAGTGCACAAATCATAATCGTTACCTTTCACCATTTGATATGCCATGAAGACAATGGATGCTGAGATGTAATTTTATCGATTGTATAGTAGACCTTTTTTCCAACAACTTGAGCTACATATCTAACTGATAGGTCAAGAATATGGTTTACTTTTAGTGATATACTGTAAAACATTACAGCTATGGCTTCATCAGTCTTGATAGACTTAGTCTTTGGTATCTCACCAGGGTCACACAGTCTAGTAACCCTCTTCATAACCTCCTTTGTCAATAAGTGAAAATAATCTAGCCATAAGAAGGTGTCGTGAAAATGACTTATTTCCATTCGTACCAAATTATCATCTCCACATAAGTTTGGAAAATGATTGAACACATCTAGCTTCTTGTCCACCAAAACCTGAAATTCTAGTTACACATTTCCATCGCTGGTTGACTACTCATTTTCCCAAATATCATGTAACTTGTAGTGATCAAATTCATCAAGTTTTCACTTAAGATGAATCCTTACATCCTCAGCTAGAACCACTCCATGAGGAATTCAAGTCAAACAACTTGACATGCTATTCTCCATTGAAATGTTAGGGCATAATTTGATTACTGGTCATGGCTCAGAAGACTCATCTACTAACTTAGGAGTAAAATCACCAGCCAAAGCCATTGCAAAGAAAAATTGTGAAAAATAACTTTAAATTTGTAGAGGAAATTTGAACCCCATATCTTTGAATTTATTTTCGTAGAGTGAGTGAAATGGCTTGCAAGGTGTCATCTATAAAGTTTTAACTCAGAATTAGGTGTCATTAATTGCATTAATTACATTATAGGATCACTACTTCCTCTTTTACTAAAAGAAATATTCTCTTTTTATTTCATTCTAACGATAACTCCCTGATGGAGTAGATTTTGTATAATTGCATTACTCGGGATGGGAGATAGATACATAATGATTTATCTCCTTGAATGACATCCTTGAGGCTTCTATCTTTTCAAATGCACTTTATCACCAAGACTGAAGCTACCGTCATCTTTCCTTATCCATATTGTCTTCATTTCCTCTTTGACTTCTTTTTTAATCATCTTTGTTGGTTCAGCCTTAACATATGATCTGTAATATCTTTCTATATGATCAACTTTGTTGCATTTGAAGAATTAGTTACCCTACTTCTTATGTATTGACCTGCACTAGTTAGCTTTATGACCATATAGAAAACATGTAATAACCCTCCCATAGTTTACTTTTCAATATAATGAGCTAGAATCTTTTAGGCCACTTTTCATGTGTGTATAAATCCTCAGATAGATTTGATGTTATGTATATTATGTTTATGATTTTACTGACCCATACTTGCATGTGTATGGTTGACCTATATATTTTATATTTATGTTTGATGTGCCTAATATGGTCGAGGGATGGAGTCATATTTATTTTCTTGCGAGATCCACACGATCAGCTGATCCCCATCATTGTTTGTTATATATTTATACATATATGTACATGCTTGTCTTTTATGCAGGGTTTTAGGTATCGAGCACTGACTTCCCCGAATTGCTAGGATGAGTGTGCCCTATCACAATATCTCAATGGTAAGAGAGGGGAGAAAACATACAAGTCCAATCCCAACCCAAGCCATTGATTGTCCTGGAATAATGGACAAGTATCTATTTTTCTACCCATCTAAATTCGTCAAGGTGATGTAAATTCGTGAGCCCTTCCCTTGAGTTTGTTTGTTATTTGAGTTAGTTGATTTTTGTGTGTTGTAAATCATGTAAGTTTTTTGTGTGATTTATTTGGTTAAAACAATTAAATTAAGATTAATTATGAAATTAGAATAATTATATCTTATGAAAATCAAAATATTAAATATAAGGATATTTAATTATTGAGAGTTTATTAAATACCTTTTTTAATTAAAAAGACTTAATTAAAAGTCTAATTTGGAATAAGGATTTAATTAATTATGAAATCTAAAATTGAAATTATAGGCATAATTGATTTATTTAATATTTAATTATCAATTTCATAAAATTATTAGTGTGCTACAATATTAATTGATTAATTAAATATTAATATGTAATTTAAGTTGCACATTCAGTTTAAGAAAATTGAATTAGAAATTTAAGTTGAAGGTTGAGTTAAGGCTTATTAAGTGAAAAGTACATATAATTATTATTATAATTAATTAAATATGCAAAAAAGAAATTGAGAAAAACAAGGTTAGGAAGTTGAGTTAGAAGTTGATAATTGGAAAAGTGCATATTTTATTATTAAAATTAGAATTAATCATGCAAAGATGGTTTGATAAAAATCAGGTTGTAGTTAAGTTCTTATTTCAGTGATTTCAAGTTAAGTAATTCTTTTATTATTTTCGAGTGAAGTTCATCTTCTTTTTGAAGTTGCATGTTTTGAAAACCTAGCTTGTTAGGTTTTTTATATTAGGGGGTTTTGGGTTATTATTTGAGGACATCTATTAGGTTTTGGAGAATCGTGGTACTTGGAAGCTAAAGAATTATTTTAAAGCTTCAATTTTTGGGAGTCTTCGATTTGCCCTTATTTGCTGTATTCAGTTGGAGGATTTCAGGTAGGGTTTGAAAACCTATGTTTATCATTCTTTTGAAACGATTGTCTACTTTTTAAGTGGAATTGATTGTTGAAAATTATGGTTTTATTTTGATTGAGGATTATGGTTTGATTTTTCATTGTTTTCAGTTTGAATTGGTTATTGAATTTCTTGTGCGAAAAACCCAAAATTTGTTGAAGAACAATAGGGAAAAGCTTGAAATTAATTCAATTAGGGTTTGTTTGTATTTGTTGTTGAAACCTTAGGTATTAAATCAAATTAAAATTGATATGAGCATAATTTTTTTATAGAATTAAAAGAAAGTAGTAAAGAATATAGTAAAGAATATATATATATATATATATATATGAAAATATATTAAATCATGTATTAGAAAACTAATGGAAAAAAATAAATGTATATGTATTTGGACATTTGAAATATATATATATATATATATATATATATATATATATATATATATATATATATATATATATATATATATATATATATATATATATATATTCAGATTTATATATATTAAAAATATGTATATATTTATTTATTAATTTTTAGATTTTAAAAAAAAAATCATTATTTATAAATTTTTTGATTTAAAAAAAAATATTATTATTATTAATTTATTTTAAAAAAATGTAATTAATAAATAAATATTAATTGATTTTTTTTACATACAGATTTTAATATTAATATTTTCATTTATATTTATATTTAGAAAATTAATAACATTATTTTATTATTAAATACATGGTGTTTTGATATGCATGGAGATTTTAGTTGAATACTTATTTGAAAAGTATATATGCATGAGACTTTCTATGAATGTTTTCTTAATAAGTCAAACTAGACTTTAATAAACAAAATTGATTGTGCTTAAACAACTAAGACTTGTGTTATGGTTTGACTACTTGGTATATTCTATTGCCTTGTTTGATGTTGTTTATTTGGGAAAATTACATTGTCTTTAGGAGTGGTATACATAGGCTTGGGGGGTTTGTCTTTTATGTGACACGTGGATTTTTAATATTTTTATAATGTGACTTGGTCATGATTATCTTTACCTAACCTGATTTCTTAAGCCCATTATTTTGTGAACTCTTTCAGAGGGTGTGTTATATCATGTTATGGTTTGAGGACCAACTTGTAATTGTGGGATTATGGTTTCAGTTATCTTTTATGGAAATGAAATTGATTATCATGGTTTATATGATTTGTGAGATCTATTTATGATCTATGAGCCTAAGGGAGGATAAATAGGTGCATATTAGGGGAGTGACTTACAATAGGGGTCCAAGGCCCAAAGAGGCCAGTACCATGGTAAACTATCGTAAGTTTAGTGATAACCTAATAATAAAACTTGGGAATAACATTAAATACAAGATTAATTATGGATGCCTTGCTTGTGCCTTGAGTGCTTGTATAGGCTAAGGATGGGGATGGGATGATACCTAGAGAGTAAGTATAATTACATTTTCTCATCTTCATGAGAGGGTATTCTGGTTCTGGATGGGTCATGTTGAGGGTTCAGGGTCCAGATTGGCCAGTCTAGGGTAACTCAACCTGATAAATGCTTGAGGGTCCAAGGTCTAGAGAGACCAGTCTAGGGTAACTCAAGTAGTTGTCCATGCGATGAAATTCATATAGTATGTAGCCTAAGTCTCCTTCGTATTTTTCTACATTTTTCTCTAGTGGTGTGTCATTGGTATTTCAATATTATTTGGTGGTATGTTTTTGGTATTTAGTATTTGGTGGTTGGTATTTGTTGATATTTTGGTATTTTGTGTTTTGGTACTTATTGGTATTTTTTTAATTACTATATTTTCTTTATCATTAGTTGGTGGTACCTTTTTGAGATAGAGAGCCTTCAAGATCCATTGCTTAGTTATTTTGTTGTATTGGTTTTTTTTATCAGAGTGAGGTTTGTTGTTATCTCCTCAGCATGGTGGAGGTGGACCTTTGGCTCCATGAGGTCGAGGGGTAGTGTTTCTTTTACCATTTGAGATTCTGACATTCCTGTAGTGGTGTTGGATGATGTTTTTTGTTGTTACCTTCTTCTTATTCTTCATGAGAGACTTGCTCATGTCTATCAAGTATGATCTTTATATTTGTAGCTTGTATTAGTGCTTTAGAAGTAATTATTTTGGGATATTGTACTTACTTTGTACTTGGTTATTGTTACATACCCCATGACTTGTGTAGAGGATATTTTTTCATTGTGTATACCTTATGGTACTGGTTGTATCTATGTTTCTTTTATATGAGGTTGTACTTGTTCTTCATTTGCATATATGATATTGATAATTATACTTAATCATCAATAATTAATTAATGTATATGTAATTCTACGTCATGGAACCCTTGAGAGTTGTTAACTGAGATTGAGTTGTACTTATGTTGTAGTGCCCCTCCCATAGTTTGCTTTCCAAACTCTTTTAAGCCATTTTCATGTGTGTGTTATTTATTTCAAGGATATTTGAGGTTTATGAATGTATGACATTTTATTGAATAATCATGAATTAGATGAATTATCTTCATGATGATAAAATGCAAATGATGATGTTATTTATATGTGATGGTTATTTCATTTATGATTTATATGATAGGGTATCATGGATACTTATGGTTTTACTGACCCCATACTTGCATGTGTATGGTTGATGTGTATGTTTTATATTTCTATTTGACGTGCTTGATGTGGTTGAGGGATGAAGTCGTAGTTAATTGCTTGTGAGATCCACACAATCGGCCAATACCCACCATTGTTTGTTTATATTTATACATGTATGTACATGCTTGTCTTTTATGTAGGTTTGCAGGTACCAAGCATTGACTTCCCTGAATTACCATGACGACAGTGCCCTATTGAAAAATCTCAATGGTAAGAGAGGGGAGATAATATACAAATCCAAATCTCAACCCAAGCCATTGATTATCCTAAATATTGAGCAAGTATCTATTTCTACCCATCTGAATTCTTCAAAGTGACGTGAATTTGTGAGCCCTTCCTTGATGTTTATTTGATGTAGAGTTAGTTGATTTTCAGGTTTTGGGAGTCAAGTGGATTTACTTGTGTGAATTATTTGATTTAAATAATTAAACTAGGAGTAATTATGAGATTAAAATAGTTATATTTTATGAATGTGGAAATATTAGATATAGAGAATATTTAATTATTAAGGTTAATTAAATATCTTTGTTAATTAAAAGATTGAATTGAAAGATTAAATTTGGAATAAAAGGGTGCAATTAATTATTAAGTTAACAAATGAAATTAAAGGCATAGTTGATTTATTTAATATTTAATTTACCAATTTGCATAGTTATTTATGTGCTAAAATATTTATTGATTAATTAAATATTTATACGCAATTTAAGTTGCACATTTGGTTTAAGTGAAAATTGAATTAGAATTTAAAGTTAAAAGTTGAGTTAGAAATTATAATTAAAAGTGTATTCTTTTATTATTAAGTGATTTTAATCATGCAAGTGATTTGATAAAAACTAGGTAGAGAGAGTTGAGTTCTGTTTTTGAGGGTTTGCATGTTTTAGAAACCCTAGGAGGAATAGGTCTTCTTTATGAAGGGTTTTTGGGTATTATTTTTAATTACGTCTATCAGATTTTGGATGAGTTTTTGGATGAATTGGAAGATTTTTGGAAAGCTTGGTTTTTGGTGAGCATTGTTTTGAGATTGTTTGAAAGCTTGGATTTTGAAGGTTGGATTGGATCTTTCTTGGCTTCAAATTTTTTAGACGTTGGTTGAGGTAAGATTTGAAACCCTTTTTGTTTAAATTCTTCTTTTGAAAAGATTGTATGCTTTGTGTTTGGGATTGATTATGTGGATGATTGAAAAACCCTAGAATGAAACTTCAAGAAATTGTGTGAATTTTCTCATTTAGGATATTTACCCAGAAAAAAATTGATATTTTGTTCTCAATATGTGGCATAAAGATTGAATTTAAAATTGCATGTGAAATCAAAATCAATAGAGATTAGTTTTGTCCAAAACCCTAGTTCCATTTGAGAAAATTAATTAAAAAAATAAATATACATTTATGCATGCCTAAAATAAAAGAAGTTTAATTTTTGAATCTATTGTAAAAAAAAATACAAAATATTGGTGGCTTGCTGTTCTGTCCCAAAATTAATTTTTAGTGATTTTTTTTTTTAAAAAAAGACAGAAAAAAAAAGAAATATATTTATGTTTTTGGTGGGGACGATACACCACCCCTGTACCCCTCCACGAGCTTGGGAGCCCTGCCAATGGTTCCCCATGAGAGTCGCATGACAAAGGAAGTCCCTGTCGACGGTTTCCCCTTGGGGACCGCACGATAGCCGGGCTCCTTGCCGACGACAGCCCCATTGGGAGGGCCGCACAATAGGGAAGGGAGGTGTGGGCTAGCCCCCCCATTAAATTATGTTTTATTTTCTTTTAAGAATGAAATTTATTAATTTTTTTTAATTAAAAATCATTTAATATTTAATTAATTTATAACTTGTTTATCTAATTTTTAATTTGATTTATTCTTATACATTAGTTTATTTAATTCTGAGTTTAATTTAATTTTAAATTAGTTTAATTAATATTTAATTTAATTCATTTATTTAATTTATTGTTAATTGATTATCATGGTTATTTAAATTTATTATTTTTGTTGCATAGATGGATATTTCTTTTATTTTATGGGTAGTAGGACCTATGGGAGATTGTTGAACCAGGGGTTTGAGGAGTATTTGTTTTCGCATTTTGTCTAAGAACTATTTGGGATTTTTTTTCTATGGTTGCATATGCGTTCCTATGTCTTGCATTATTGTGTTATATCTATTTGATCTTTTGGATTCAACCTTGTTCTATGGAACCTTATGGTTATGTGAAACTCCTTGGGAGTGTGTTTTATGATGTTTTGGTTTAAGGACCAGCGTGTGTCCTTGTTATTCTTTTGTGGACGTGGATTTGATTATTATACTTTTCTAAAACCTATGTGGTTATTTACGATTACGAGCCTAGGGGAGGTTAAATAGGAGCATCTTAGGGGAGTGGCTTATAATAGGGGTTTGTAGCCCAAAGAGGCCAGTACCAGGGTAACCTATCGTAAGTTGGTTAATAAATGATAATCTAATAATTAAATTTGGGAATAATATTAAATACAAAATTAATTATGGATGTCTCACCCATGCCTTGACTACTTGTACAGGCTAAGGATGAGAATGAGATTATACCTAGAGAGTAGGTATGATTAGAATTCCTTGTCTTCATGAGAGGGTATTCTGATTTTGCATAGGTCATGTTGAGGGTCTGGGGTCTATAGTGACCTGTCCTGGGTAGCTCAACCTGATAAACGCTTGAGGGTTCAAGGTCTAGAGAGACCAGTCCAAGGTAACTCAAGTAGTTGTCCATGTGATGACACTCTCATAGTATGTAGCCTAAGTCTCCTCTGCAGTCTTGTATTTTCCTCTGGTGGTGTATCTTTGTTGTCTCATTATTACTTGGTGGTCTGTTTTGTATTATTTGGTGGTTGTGTGTTTGTCCGATATTTTTGTAATTGGTGTTTTGGTACGTGTTGGTTATTTGATGTTTATTTATCTTTAGTTGGTGGCACCTTTGAGTTAGAAAGCCTTCAGGACCTTTTATTAGTTGTATTTGATTGAGTTTGTTATCTAAGTGAGGTTTGTTGTTATCTCCTCAACATGGTGGGAGTGGACCTTTGGTTCCACGAGGTCGGGTGGTAGTGTTTTATTTTACCATTTGAGATTCCAATGTGCTTATAGCGATGTTGGGGATGCTTGTTGTTGTTACCTTCTTTTGCTCTTCTTTGGAGGCTTGTTTGTATTTATCTTAAATGATGTTCATGAGTATATCTTGTATTAGTGCTTCAAAGTTGCAGATATTGTACTATATTTTGTATTTGATTATTATGACATACCTTGCAAATTATGCAAAGGATGTTGTTTCATTATGTATATCTTATGGTATTGGATGTATTTGTTATTCATATGAGATAATTGTAATTATTCTTAATTTAAATATTTAACTTGTAATACGTAATTCTACATCATGGGACCCTCGAGGATTGTTAACTATAATTGAGTTTTGCATATGTACTTGTTTGTATCTTATGGTTGTGTTGCTTCTGGATTGTTATCATCATTGTTTGTAAACACTTAAGAAAAAATTTATTTTGTAAACTTAGTGACATGTATTAGGTTAAATTCTCCCAGGTTCCCTGGCGGGGCATTACATATGTACTATTTGTATCCTATGTTGTAGTGCTTCTGCATTGTTATCATTATTATTTTGTAAAATCTTAAGAAAAAAAATATTTTGTAAACATAGCAACATGTTTTAGGTTAAATTCTCTTGGGTTCCCTGGCGGGGCATACAAAACATGCATAATAGTAGCTAGTAAATTTTTTGCTATTATTATTAGATTTCCTACATTGAATTTCTTTATGACCGAAAATATTACAATTGACATCTATTGGTAAAGGATCTATTATTGAGGTTTGTCCCTCTTCTATAATTTACTGCTTTAGTTCTTGATTTATTACATTAAAAATAATGACCATTAAAATGATGGGAATTTATACTTACATGGGGTCTTACTAGAGCCTTACCTTTATCTAACTGATTAGGTGTAGTTTAATCTTTACTTACCAGAACTAATTTATCATTTTCTTTAATTTTATTGTGAGAGGATTCACTGGTATCATATCCAAGTCCTTTCTTATCTACAAGAGACCTTTTAGAACTCAAAATATCATCTAGTTTCTTTGAATTGATTTCAATATTTTCTTTATTCTTCTTGATTAGATTTGAGTGATATAATTTCTTGTTCCAACCAGTTTCATTCATCTGTTTTTCTCTTAATTATATTATTATGAATCTTCTTGGTCTTTTCATCTTCTTCACATTTGGTTCTTGAACCAATGATAGTCTCATTTTCTAACTTGAGTTTATTGCTTACTTCTTTGTATCTAGATTTGAACTTTCAGATTTGCTCTTTCAATTTTCAGATGCATTCATATTCCATATGAATATTTTCTATTAGGACTTTATTTTCATCTTCAACTGATTCCATATTTTCATATACCAGAAAGAATTCATTTTCATCCATGGTGGATGTCAATGTCAAATGTTCAACCTCCTAGATCTCCTTCGAGTGGTTAAATTCTTCCACAGAAACTAGCTCTAATACCAATTGTTGAACATCTGGTATACTAAGAGGGGAGGGGTGAATAAATATACCCTTAAATCATTTAAAACATTTAAGTAATTTCCCATATAGCATATTTCAACTTTGATGGAAACCAAAGAACTAAAAGCATAAAGAAAAACAACACATACCACCAATTTGTTTTTTGTGGAAACCCAAGATGGGAAAAACCACAGAGAGAGTTAGCTCTCAAGTATTAAGTAATTGGGTATTTAATACATGGGTGGCTCACTTCCATTTGGGCTCATTGCCCTAATACAAAATACTATTGATTTCTAATTATACAAAATTTCAACTAATAGGACTGCATCTACAAATGTTTTATGCATCTAAAAATTCACTAAATATAGTTCTTGGTAAGTTACAAGTCTTCTTCTTATACAAAAATTCATCAACAATTTGCATACTCAGATCACATACACATATTGCATCATAGATATCAATAAGCACACTTCTTATTACAATAGTTGAGGTCGCAATGGTTATAAACCATCATCAGTATACATTATCTCCATGTCAGATGAGACTCAAAACAAAATGTGTAACCAACTTCAATATATAACAATTATCAACCATAGAAAAATGATTTGAGCATAAGAATATAATTCAAGTCTAGACCAAAATAGATGTGTACTAAGTTGACCATAAATAATTGTTGTTGATACTGCTAATCCTTGTTATTGGTGAGTGATGTCTGTGTCTATTGTCGGTGAACATATAACCAATACCGAAAGATATAACTTTGAGAGACCATACCGACATATTGATAATGATGAAATCAATGACAACTAGAAAATGGGCTATCTAACAGAAGGTCCCTTCACACCTTCAAAGTGGAAGTGGTCTTATCCTTCACAAGGGAAAAAACTAAAGAGATTTTTAATCATACAATTCCATTTGAGAATAAGCATTGTATACTAATTTTGTTACATGAAATCTATCAAACTACACCATATAACCTCTAGCTAAGTACAATAATTTAACTGATATGCAGTGGATATTGTGAATTGAAAATGCAAGTATCAAATTGTATTACTTCGGAAAAAAATTTCATAATACATATTTCATTGCAATAAGAATATGTCCTTCAACGTTAAACATCTCTATCCTATGTTTGTCAACAAAAAATAACTTATGATTTGTTACTCAAGAAAATAATAATGTTCTGGATATTTAATGACTTGGTTCTACACAATTAAACCTCAAGTATCAAATTGTATTACTTTGGACAAAATTTTCATAATACATATTTCATTGCAATAAGAATATGTCTTTCAACGTTCACACATCTCTATCCTATGCTTGTCAACAAAAAAAACAACTTTATGATTCGTTACTCAAGAAAATAATAATGATCTAGACATTTAATGACTTGGTTCTACACAATTAAACCTCCTTACTGTTGAACTTTTGGTATTTGGTCTCTTGTTATTTTCAATGATGTCAATAAGGCATACATTTCAGATCCCTTAGCCGTTTGTGTTGTTGGTACACAATATGCAGTTCTAATGGTCATTTTCAAGTTCACATTTTATGGTCATCTCAATTGTAATGTTGGAACACAAAATGTAGTTATAATGGTCATTTGTTGATGTAGCACAACACTCTCTGTTAACAATAAAACTCAATCACAAGACAAATAAACACAACTTTGAAACCTTCAATAATTTTCCATTCATCACTAACTCCCTCTACAATTCACTGCAAACTCTTGTAACCAAAAAAACCTAGAAAATCAAGAAATTCAAAAGTTACCCTTTTTGGTAGTTTTTTTCCATAGTTGTTTTTTGCCATTTTTGGTAATTTTTGAAACAACACCTAAAAAGCTGAGTTTTTCCCTAAACATGCCCTCGATTAAGTTAGAAAGAATTTCCAACTAATATCTGAGATTTAGAAACATAAATTCGAATTTATTACAAAATAGAATTTTCTAAAAACTAGAGAAAAAACACTAAAAGTTGATTTCAGAGCCCTAGATGAAACTTTCAGCTCCCAAAAATGTGCTAAAATGAACCCCAATTGATCTGAGATCATTAGCAAAACAAATTCCACCTCTTGAGGCACACACCCGAAAAATTTCAGCAAAAACCCAGACCTGAGTCAAAAGTTATGACCTCCGAAAGTTTCTGTATTAGTTTATGACCTACGAAAGGTCCTGCATCATTCTGCCCTTCTTTAAAGGAACACAACTCCTGCAAGTGGGTGTCTATGAACTGCTACAACTTTGTGGGGTCTAATTTCATCACTTCCCATTCTGAGATCTAGGTGCTATCTGTTGCCGATAATCCCTCCCACTGAATCAAGTACCTGTTGTAATGACCATTCTGGGTGATTGTACACTGCCTGTCCAAAATGTGGGCAATCTTTTCCTTCTTTTTACTTGGAAGGTGGTGATGCCAATCCACCTCATCTATACTATCTGGCTGAGATAGTTCACCATGAAATGCATATAAATAAAAAACATTAAAGACAGGAAAAATATCTAGATCATCTGGTAGACAAACCTCATAAGCATTATCATTGCTCTTCTTCAAAATTTGGAAAGGACCTATCTTTTTTTTATTTTAGCTTATGATATGTGCTAGTGGGAAATCTCTCACGCCTCAAGTATACCATCACCAAATCACTTGCATTAAATATCTGTCTCCTACTGACATCTGCAACAGCCTTATATCGCTCATTGCTATCCTGCAATTTACTCCTCACATCTTGTTGAAGTTGTTGAAGGTGTTCAACAAATGCTTCCCCATCATTGCTAATTCTATTTTGAATAGGGAGTTGTACAAGGTCTAAAACACCCTGAGGATTCTTACCATATACGGTCTGAAAAGGAGATTTTCTAGTTGATCTGTTAACAGAATTGTTGTAAGCAAACTCTGCTTGAGGCAATGCCAAGTCCCACTGCTTGGGCTTTTCACCAACAATACACCGTAATAGGTTTCCCAAACTTCGATTGACTACCTTAGTTTTCCCATCAGTTTGGGGATGATAGGCACTGCTAAACTACAACTGTGTTCCCATCTTCTTCCATAAGGTCCTCCAGAAATGACTCAAAAACTTAGTATCCCTGTCAGAAGTGATAGTCTTTGGAATGCCATGGAGTCTAACAACTTATGAGAAAAACAAGTTGGCTATCCTTGTGGCATCATTAGTTTTTTTACAAGCAATAAAATGAGCCATCTTAGAGAATCTATCAACAACTACAAAGATAGAATATGTACCTCGCTAGGTGTGGGGAAGCCCCAATACAAAATCCATACTCACATCTATCCATGGCTTGATGGGCATAGGTAGAGGTGTATATAATCCTATGTTTTGGGAGTGACCCTTAACCACTTGACAGATTCTACACCTTGCCACGTACTTAGGAATGTCCCTTTTCAGTTTTGGCCAGTAGTATTTGTCTTCAACCAGGGCTATTGTCTTGTCCTTCCCAAAGTGACCAGCTAAACCACCACTATGAAATTCTTGGATAATATTTTCCCTCATGGAACTAGCTGGTATACAAAGTTGTTTTCCTCTAAAGAGGTAACCATCCTGCATAAAGTATTCTCCTCTCATGTGATCTAAAAGATTAGTTCTTGGTTCTTTAATCTTCTCTATAATTTCCCAAAAATCATCATCAGCCTCATACAAAACTTTAATAGCATCAAAACCAATGACCTCTATTTCCATTGTAGTTATGAGTGTAACATGCCGACTTAGGGCATCAACAATCTGATTCTGCTTTCCATACTTATGCTTCAAAACAAAATTATACCCTTGCAAGAAAGACACCCATTTAGCATGCCTACTATTCAATTTCTTTTGTGTGTTCACATATTTTAGGGCCAAATGATCTGTAAATAGTAAAAATTCTTGTGCGACCAGATAATGCCTCCAATGCCTTAAGGCTTGAACAATAGCATAAAGTTCTAAATCATAAGTAGAATAGTTCTTCCTTGCATCATTCAACTTTTCACTGAAAAAGGTGATGGGTTTACTTGTCTGGCTAAGGACAACACCTATCCCAACATGGGAAGCATCACACTCTACTTCAAATACTTTATCAAAATTTGGAAGTGCCAATATAGGAGCTTCAGTTACCTTTTTCTTCAAGAATTGAAACTCTGTTCAGCATCTGTTGTCCATGTGAATTCCCTTCCTTACGTACAATCTATTATAGGCACTACAATACTGCTAAAATTTTGAATGAACTTTCTATAGAAGGTTTCCAATCCATGAAAAATCCTTACCCCTGTTATGCTGGAGGGACTAGGCCATTCTAGGATTGCCTTGACCTTTTTTGGGTCCATCTAGACACCATCTTCAGAAATGACAAAGCCCAAAAAAGTCAAACTATTTTGCATGAATCTATACTTCTTTAAATTTGCACAGAGATTCTCTTTCCTCAGTACACTCAGGATGATCCTCAAGTGTTGTAGGTGTTCTCCTTTTTGTTTTCTATAAATTAGGATATCATCAAAATAAACTACAACAAAATTACCAATGTAGGGTCATAAGACAATATTCATTAATCTCATGAATGTACTTGGTGCATTAGAAAGCCCAAATGGCATAACCATCCATTAATACAAGCCATCCCTAGTCTTGAAAGCTGTCTTCCACTCATCTCCTTCACGAATCCAAATCTAGTGGTATCCACTTCGTAGATCAATCTTGCTGAAGTATTTGGCCCCTGCTAATTCATCCATCATATCCTCTATACAAGGATTAGGAAATTGATTCTTGATAGTAATCTTATTAATCACTCTACTGTTAGTACACATCCTCCATGTTCCATCCTTCTTCAGGTTCAACAATGTAGGCACAACACATGGGCTCATGCTTTCTCTAACCAGGCCTTTCTCAACTAGTTCTATTACTTGTTTGTTGAGCTCTGCATGTTGTGTTGGGTTCAATCGATAAGCTGCTTGATTAGGAAGAGTTGCTCCAGGAATTAGATCAATATGGTGTTGTATATCCCTTTTTGGCGAGACTCCATCAGGTAGCTCATTTGGAATAAAATTAGAAAATTCTTCTAGTATCTTTACTGCATCATGTGGTATTATGTCTTCTTGTTCTTCTCCTCTTTTTACTACCGATGCGTAGTAGCAACCTGTCACCTTCATTTCTTTGACAACATCCTTGGCAAACAACATGGTCTCATTCTTCTTTTCATCCTTAAATGGTAAGAGAATCACTTTAGAGCCATCCTTCCAGAAGGTATATGTATTTTTCTCTCCATCATGCATGATCTTCCTATCATACTGCCATGGCCTTCCCAACAAAATATGATAGGCATCCATAGGAATAACATCACACCATATCTCATCCTTATAGATTTTTCCTATAGTAAACTGAACCAAACATCTTTTATCAATAGTAACCTCATTTCCTTTCTTAAACCATGCAATATAGTAAGGATGAGGATGTTTCTCACATTGTAGATTTAGTTTCTCTACCATTTCCTTAGCTACCATATTCTCACAACTACCCCCATCAATATTAACTTGGCATACCTTTCCGCCTGAAGTGCATTTGGTTCTGAAGATGTTGGTTCAAAGCCATGAATCATCAAAGCTCTTTACAAGGACTTCTTCCTTCTTTGGAATGATCATCGATCTCCTCATCATGAGAGTTTCTCCCACGTCTGGTAGGACTTCTTGTTCTGTTCCTGCTTCTATGAATTCTGGCTGAACCAGATTCACTCTAGGCTGTCCTCCTTGGTTTCTTTCTGGCATGTTATTAATTGAACATTCAAAGGCTCTGTGTCCTTCTGCTCCATACCTAAAACAAGTGAAAGGCCTTCTCTGATTTTCCCAGCCTCTTCCACTTATGTAGCCTCGTCCTCTCTAAAACTCCCTTCCTCTTTCTTGATTTGGAGGATCTTGCCTGGTGTCCATATTTTTTTCAAATCCTTGAAAAGAATCTCCTCAACCATTATTAGAACCTTCCTGAAATGGAGTTGAGGTACCCCTTCGACCACCTTTATTCCTTTGGATATATTGCCTATTCTACTTTTCTTCAACCTTTAGGGCTAATTGGTAGGCTTCCTCCATACTGCTGACATGATGCATGCTCAACTCATCTTGGATGGAGAATTTTAGGCCATTCATATATCTAGCAACCATTTGCTCATTATTTTCTTGATGTTCTATGCGCATGGATAGTTTGTAGAATTCATTTGTATAGTCTTGCACTGAAGACAAGTTTTGTTTCAGATTTTGGAACTTGCGAAAGAGGGTTTGTGAATAATCCATGGGTAAGAATTTTTCTTTGAGCTTTTTCTCCATCTTGCTCCATGTCTTAATCTTTTCTTTTCCCTTTCTAGTTCATTCCTTTTTGAGATGATCCCACCATATCATTGCATGTCCTTTTAATTTTGTGCTTGCAAACTTCATCTTCTTTTCTTCTGTCATAGGCTTCCATTCAAAAAATTTCCCCATTTCGTTTAGCCTATCTACTAATTCTTCTAGCTTAAGACTACCAACATAGTCTGAAACATCAATCTTGATTGTTTCACTCCTTCCTTCCAAAGCCTTGAGAACTCTATCTTCATAGCTCATTTCTTCCAGCCTCTCTTTTGTATTTTCTTCATTTTGGTTTCCCTCTTCATCAGATTCATTTCCTCCTTGTATTCCTTGATTATCCATTCACTCACTGAGTCACTCAATCTACCTCTGCATATCCATCATCAATCTTTGCATCAGCATGACACCTCCTCTTCCTCTTCCTCTTCCTCTCCTCGCCATCTTCTTGCTCTGATACCAAATGATGTAGCACAACATTCTCTGTTAACAATAAAACTCAATCACAAGACAAATAAACACAACTTTGAAACCTTCAATAATTTTCCATTCATCACTAAATCCCTCTACAATTTGCTGCAAACTCTTAAGTAACCAAAAAACCTAGAAAATCAAGAAATCCGAAAATTAAGCTTTTTCGCATTTTTTTCCATAGTTTTTTTTTGCCATTTTTGGTAATTTTTGAAACAGCGCCTAAAAAGATAAGTTTTTCCCTAAACATGCCCTCGACTAAGTTAGAAAGAAGTGCCAACTAATATCCAAGATTTAGAAACATAAATTGAGATTTATTACAAAATAGAACTTTCTAAAAACTAGAGAAAAAACACTAAAAACTGATTTCAGAGCCTTAGATGAAACTTTCAGCTCCCAAAAATCTGTTAAAATGGACCCCAATTGATTTGAGATCATTGAAAAAACAAATGCCACCTCCTGAGGCACGCACTTGAAAAATTTCAACAAAAACCCAGATCCGAGTCAAACGTTATGACCTCTGAAAGTTTCTGTATTAGTTTATGACCTACGGAAGGTCTTGCATCATTTGTAAAGCGATTTGATATGGTTAACATCTTATTAAATGTATAAATACATTCATTAAATAACATTTAAGTCATTTGTCAAAGTGTTATTGATTAACACTTAATGTTGGATAACAAAAATAGTTATATTGTTTCAATAATCAATTTCGGTCGATTTGAATTTTGATAGTTCAAGTGATCTGTTAGACCCAAACTATTATATCTTTTTGGAAAGGGAGCTGAATCATATAAAATGGGTCTAAGTTAGTTTCTTGGTAACACATGTGTGAGTAGATAAAAATGATGTCGACCACACATAGTTAAAAATGGTTATGACAGTTTTAACAAATTTGGGAGTTTTTGGTCTACTTGCAGTTTGGGGCATGTAACGTAATTGAAAATAGTGACAAAGCATGTTTATAAGTAGAGGAAACAATCATCTAAGTATAGGTGCCTAGGATGAAAGTTTCAAAATCTGGGTGGAATTCAGAATAGACCAGGGGGCTTGCAGGTTGTCGACAAGACAACAAGGTATAAACTATGTTTGATTCCTTTCAATGATGATATATAAGAATGGTTGGTAATTACAAAGTTTTATCAGAGGTTTGTGAAGACATATTTACAAGTTTTTAATCAGTCTTGAACAACATTAAAGTTGGATACTTGATTACCTTAGAAGAAAACATTTGGTACTTTGTGTTATTAAGGAAATCATTTGGTCATTTTTGATAGATATGTTGATATAACTTCCATTGTTCAAATTCATGATCATACTATCAAATTAAGGGGTTTCATATGAGATTGTGAGTTTCTTGTTTTGATAAAGATCATATGTAAATTAAGTCTTGAACATACATATTTGTTGATGCAAAAGAACTAAGTTGTAAATAGGAAGATAAGTCTATCTTGCAAAGTGTCTTCAACTTGGAGTTGAAATCTCGTTTCATGATTTGTATTGTAATGGAGATGATCCTCAAATTTTTATTTTATTTATTCATTTACAACTTTATGATTCGTTACTCAAGAAAATAATAATATTCTAGACATTTAATGACATGGTTCTACACAATTAAACCTCCTTACTGAGGTTGAACCTTTGGTATTTGGTCTTTGGTTCTTTTCATTGATGTCAATAAGGCTTACATTTCATATCTCTCAGTTAGTTGTATTGTTGGTACACAATATGTAGTTCTAATGGTCATTTGCAAGTTGATATTTTATGGTTATCTCAGTTGTAATGTTGGTACACAAAATGTAGTTATAATAGTCATTTGTAAAGTGATTTGATATGGATAACATCTTATTCAATGTCTAAATACATTGGTTAAATAACATTTAAGTCATTTTTCAAAGTGTTATTGATTAACACTTAATGTTGGATAACAAAAATAGTTATATTGTTTCAATAATCAGAACCTGTTGATTTGAATTTTGACAGTTCAAGTGATCCATTAGACCCAAACTATTATACCTTTTTGGTAAGAGAGATGAATCATATAAAATTAGTCTAAGTTAGTTTCTTGGTAACAAATGTGTGAGAAGAGAAAAATGTTGTCGAACACACACAGTTAAAAATGGTTATGACAATTTTAACAGATTTGGGAGTTTTTGGTCTACTTGCAGTTTGGGGCATGTAACATAATTGAAAATAGTGACCAAGAATATTTATAAGTAGAGGAAATAATAATCTAAAATGTGGTATAGGTGGCTTGGATGAAAGTTGCAAAATCTGGGTGGAATTCAGAATAGACCAGAGGGCTTGCAGGCCGTCGAAAAGACAACAAGGTATAAACTATGTTTGATTCCTTTCAATGATGATATATAAGAATGATTGGTAATTGAAGAGTATTATCAGAGGTTTTTGAAGACACATTTACAAGTGTTTAATCAGTCTTGAACAACATTATAGTTGGATACTTGATTACCTTAGAAGAAAACATTTGGTACTTTGTGTTATTAAGGAAATCATTTGTTCATTTTTGAGAGATATGTTAATAAAACTTCCATTGTTCAAATTCATGATCATACTATCAGATTAAGGGGTTTCATATTAGATTGTGATTTTCTTGTTTTCATAAATATCACATGTAAATGAAGTCTTGAACATACATATTTGTTGATGCAAAAGAACTAAGTTGTAAATAGGAAGATAAGTCTATATTGCAAAGTGTCTTCAACTTGGAGTTGAAATCTCATTTCATGATGTAACAAAGATGATCCTCTAATTTTGTATTTTATTTATTCATTTTGGAAGTTGGTTCTTCTTGTATTCTTGAAGTTGGTGCTTTAGGTGTAAGGGATTGGTGTTCCTTGAGATTGGTGTCTCTAAAATAGGCTGTTGGTGCTTCCCAGAGTTGTTTCTCTAAAAGATTTTCCCAAGAGGCTAATAAAGTTTCATATTCAAAGTGATTTTTTACCCTAAGGGGTTTTCCACTATAAATATTATGTACTTTTTTATTTTTACATATCTTGTTCATATCTCATAAGTATATGTTATAATTGTAAAAATTGAAAAGAACAAGTTTTTAAGTAACCAGTGATTCACCCCCCCCCCCCCCCCCCTCCCTCTTAGTGGTGTTTGTATTCCAAAACTTACAACTAGAAGTGGATATCCTCCATACAAAATGAACTTGTAAAAATGTGGAAAATACAATAGAATTTTACAAAAAATTAAGCATATGATTTTCATGATCTGCATCCCTTGTGTTGTAAATCCACAAAAATATGCAAAACAAATGATGTGTTTTCAACATTTATAGATTTTTCTAATTTTTTTCTCTTTTAGTTCATTCTATCTAGATATTATCCAACACTCTTACCGCTTGGCTAAATTTTATTATTAATTTTAATTTAATTAATTTACTATTATATTTTAGCAAATAAGTGATAACAAGTCCTAATACTTATTGAACACACACCGAATGTTGAGAGTGTGGGGGTGTTGAATCAACATAATCAAGAATCCCACTTAAGTAATCAACTATCTTGAATATTCACCTCATAACACATTAAGAAAATAATGAACTAAAACAACAACACATCAACACAAAGACTTTTATATGTTGAAGACCCAAACATGGAGAAACAATGGCAAGCAATTTATCACATAGATAAATTATTGAATAAATAATTTGATTACAAAGATAATAGGAGCTCACTACTATGGACTTGAAAAAAGAGGATCACTACCAGTACAACACAAGAATATAGATGGTATCTCACTACTTCAGACTTGAAAACAAAGGCTCTCTACCAAAGTACCAAGATACAAAAAAGAACTTGTGCACCCAAGAATCACTATCCTAGGGAAAATGTACATTCAAATATCCACAAAAAATATAGAGAAATTCTCCTGATCTTACAGTTTCCCTACACAACTCTGTCAAAATCAAAAACACATTGCCTCTGCCTTTACTTTTATGTCATAGTCACAAAATAGTAGCCTTATAAACTAAATTATTCTCTTTTGAAACTCTACTCATAAATATTCACTTTCTTTCTCACTACACTCATAACATTTTTTACAAAGCACACATTGTGCTTATATAAAAGATAGGTTATTAGAATTACAACAAGGTCATCCATGCCAAAATAAAATTACAAGTCGACGATGTCAACACCAAATTATAGTAAGGTCTTATGCCAAGAGCGTTTGGACCAAAACATAAGTCACAAATAACATGAACCCATTTGGATAAGAGATGAACATTTAAATACAATACCTAGACAAAAACCATGAAGCATGATCCTCTCTAGGAGAGAGAGGGGACCAAAAAAATGTTACACATAGCTCAATACTAAATCCATGATTACCAGAACAACTTCCATAGTTATCTCAAACATGTAGCATCACACTGTCTAAATAAACACATCACTTTATAGTTATATTAAGACCTCCACATGCTATGGTGAGATCAAATCTCTATGTCAAAATCCATCACAACGTACTTCCAGACCAAACAAAAACCACATCACTTGGTAACATAGTTTTCATATTACCAGGAAATGTTTCCATACCACGAGGAAACACGACAACCAAGACCAAAACTTGAATGCAATACAAATCAAATCTTCACATCTTCAACCTTTATTTCTAGAGAAGACACCTTCTGAAAAACCCAACTGAACAACTCTCATCTTCAACTGTATATCTCTATTACTAAATCACTGACTTTTGGCCCTACAAATATGACATAGAAGCACTGGAAAACATCATTCTCACATGATCTAAAAAATATGCATGTCTTCCACTATTTTTTAGCACTATCATGTCCAACACACAACCTTACTTCATCTAGACCAACTTCCTTCTTCTAGACCACCAAATATACCTGAACATGTCTTCAACAAATACCTTTGGACCATAGTCTTTGACATCAATGACAACCAGAAAACCAAACATATATCAAACACATATTTCCAACAATACTCATGTAGATACTTCAAAATAAAAAAATATCAATCTAATCCATAAAATATTCATAGGTAAAACTAAGTTCTACTATGCAAAATATATCTAGTTTATAACATGCATTGATTAAAATACAACACCATTAGAAGGAAGGTCTCTATATTTTACCCCTTACATATGTACATATCTTAAACAATATCATAGTAATAGTGTAAGATTATTTCATTAAAAGGTAATATCACTCATTCATACATATATGTTTATGAAAATATCTATGGATACATAGTTTTATTAAAGATTGAATTTATTAAAATCTAAGACCTAGAGATCAAAAACATTGTAAATAACAAAATAAATTTTAAAAATATGTAGTTTATTGTCCATTAAATGATTAAAAAGGTACCATCATTAGTCTTTATGTTGGAAAAACATGAGTACATGCACATATAATCTAGGCACAAACTTGTTAATGATAGACAATTCATAATTTTGAATACTCTCAAGTCATTAAACTCATACCTGTTAAATCTACTAATGTTATTCCTTCAAAGGAGAAATCTCAACCTCTTTCTTGTGCCAAGGCATATGCTATGGTGGTGTGTGGCCTAGATGTTATGGATAATGTGTATTTCTACCAACATTGTGATTTGGTTTGTAGATTCAATTTTTGACCTTCTCTTTTGGATCTACATTTCTAGGTGATGGATTCTTGCAGATATTTAGTCTCTGGTAACATTAAAATTTTCCCTTGTGCAAGGGGGTTTTTTATTGATTTTTTTATTCTTTTTAAGAAATTTATTTGGTGTTGAGTAAGATGTAGGTTTAGGAGAATCACTCTCTCTCATCCAAACCCTAGACAGTCTCCTTTAACCTTCTCATTGAACCACTTAGTGGGTGTCTAGTATGGGTTTTTCTCCCTAATATTCCACTTCATTTTTGGGAGAGTTCTTTATTTGAGGCTATTTTTAACTCTATTGGCCATTTCTTAAAGGTGGATGATGTCACAATAGCGATGGGCCTCCATACATTCACTCACATATTGGTTGACATTAACATCTCCACACCCCTTTTGGGGGATGTAGTTCTCATTCTTGGGGACATACCATGGATTCAATTACTAGATTATGAGGGAACCCCCTTTTTATGTTGACAATGCTTCTCTATTGGTCATGTAGCTACTAAATTATTCTTTCATGTATTGTAAAGGTGCTATCATTTGGTGGAAGGATGCAAATGATGATCATTTGATCATTTGAGCCTTAGATTCTTTCTTTGATGACTCCTCAAAGGTTGATGATGAATCCCTCTAGGGTGATGATCTTTCTGATTTAGACTCCTTAGACCTAGTGGACTTGACTCCACCTCTTGATGCTAGTGTAGTCCTCTCTAGCCACATGGAACCTCCTCTGACTGCTACTACTCCTGATTTTCTCCAACCTTTAGCTGATGAGGTAAAACACTTCCAAGACTCTATTCTTTGTGCTAATTATTTCACAAAGAGAGTTACACCACCTTCCCCTTGTGGCGAGGACCCTACTAAAAATATCGCTTGAACAATTGTTTGCTAGAGAAGAAAATATCACTCTATAGTCTCTCATTCTCCTCTACATGATGTGGGTTATTTGTCTACCCACTCTTTATGCGGGTTAATAGTTGTGCTTCTAGTATATTGTTAATGGTTTTTTCTTGACCTTGTTGTAAATAATTATTTTGGTCTATTATATTTACATCTTTAGGTTGTAGCTTTGTAAGTGATAAAACCATTTTTTGTGTTTCCTATTAATATTAAAAACAAATAATCAATATGAATATGAATAATATAATATGTAATCTCATTACATTTAATTCCACATGTAGTCCTACTAAAGGGCTGATAAAAATGTACAGTTTCATTACATTTGAGACTCCACACTAATTGCTTTGTTGTCTAATGAAACATAAAATTTCATTCATAAAAAAAATTGTGCATAACTTCTAATTTTAATTAATACTATGCAATGAATATAATATTCCTTTATCTTTGAAAAGTACATACTATTATTTTTTATTATAAAATAGATCCCTGACATCTTTGTTTATGTATGCAAGTGATAACACTAGACTAATTTTAGCTGTCAATAATTTACACCTTACACAACATTGATATATCTATTCAATATTTATACATATTATACAACATGATACAACTACTTAATATTTCCTCTTGCATAACATGATATGAATTCTCATAGCATATATAGATATGAGGCTATGGACCTTTACTTCAATTGTTGTGTAGAGATAACACAATTAGTCCAGTAATGATTCATATCCATTATTTATACATGTTTGCACATAAATAAACTCACTATTAGGTCTTGTAATATCAACCTTATACTTACCATATGTAGAGAAAAGCATGATTTATGATATTTGATTGGAATTGCCTCAATATATTTTTTACACAATAATTTTAATACTTATGTGGTTTGATTGACAATGACTACTTCACATTTTACTTATATTCATTTCATTTCTTATATGGGCGGATTCAATTCAACCCATCACTCTTAACATATGCAATATTATCATGATATTGACATGGATAGATGTGCATTCACTCTTTACTCTTGCAATGTACATCAAGTTTAGACTTTATAATACCAAGTGTAAATATACCTTGAGAATGAAAATGTACTATATAAAAACTTACTAAAAGAAAAAAAAGAAATTCTAACCCAACTAACGTAAACATTTTCCTTCATTATTTTTGTCTTTTTACTTGTATATGCACTTTACCTCTTTCCCCTAAAAAAAAATTAAGTGAAAAAATCATGCTCGTGTCTTCCTTTAATTCTATCCTTATAGCACTTTTTTTCTCCCCAATTTTCCAATTTTCCTTCTACACCTTCTTTATGTGAAGTTTTTCTCCTTTTTCCTCTACTACTCTCTAGTCTTAATGATTCGTGCAAAAGATGGATGTAAAAGGTGAAAACAAAATATCACTGGTAGTATTATATACACAAAATTGACTCAATATGTATAAGTATCATTAACAACCATCAAATATTTAATAAAACACTAAAAATATAACCTTCCTAGAGGGCCACCTAGACAAAACACTAATTCAGATGGAAGTAATACACTACCCTAAGAACTAATAGAATTTTCACTTAAATAATTTCTCTAATCAAACCTCATCACATTATTATAAATAAGACCTGCATAGTAGAAAAAGGGAAGCTAGACACCAAGGGGATTTGTCCACTTTTCCTAATGCACAATCAAAAGGATGATGATCCACTACACTCAAGTAGGACTTAAGCGCTAAGAGGGTGTAGTGATCCTTCATGATAATGATTAGGATGAGTTTATTTAGAGGAATATGATAGGGTGATGAGTTGCTAAATAAGATTAAATAAAAAATTTCAATAGAAACAAATAGATAGAAATCAAACAGGAACCTAAAGTGACATGAAACAATACCTAAACTAGAATTTTGAACTATGGTTTGAATCTAAAGCTGATTTGGAGGCTATAGAACGCTTTGGGAATTATCTACCCATGTATATAATGCCTTGATCATTTTAAGCACTACAATTTTTTCTGAAACTTTCCTAGATTATCTGTCAAATCTTGTACTTCCCAAATTTTCTCCAGTAGGTTTTCTGCCTATTCCTGCACATGAAAACTAGGGAGGAAGGTTGTATAGAGGGGGTTTCCTTGGTAAAAATACTGTATGGAATAAAACATAAATTGAAATAAAGTAAATGAAATAATTCTATCATCTAGAAGAAGATAGATTTGAAAAATGAAGTATATCATACCTTGGCAATGGAAATGCTTCTTTAAATGTGATCAATTATGTTGATAAAATAGCCTTTACTTAACACAAAAACCCAAAATGAAATCATGAAAGATAAAACCTTGTTAATGGATGTTTTAGTTTTCCAAAATACTTAGGAGGAGAGAGAGAATGAATTATGTAGATGAAATGATCTTCTCCCTTAATGGTTGACTCCTTTTCTTGACCTTTAAAGAAGGAAAGAAGCTTGACCCATGGAGAAGAGCACATTGAATTCTTGAGAAGTCTCGATATTGAATACTTCGATACTTTCCTTCAAACCTTGAACTTGAGTGCTTGATAATGGATACAGATGCTTGAGAGTAGATTCCATATTTTGGGGGTTAAAACTCAAAAGGTCTGCCCAAAAATCTAAATATCCCATGAAATTACCAAGACGGGTCCTTTAATTAAATATCATCCCAAAAAATCAGGTATAGAATGCCTACGACATTGTATACCCACCTCAAACTTAAACCCTAGGCCTTGAATAATTAGGGGATGTTAGATTAGAAAGTGTAGTTGATTTTGAGGTCAAGACAAAACATGAAGGATACAAATGATGTCATAGGGTCTATATGATTAAATTAATTATTAGATTGAAGAAATAATAAGAGGACTCCTAAAAATAAGGGTTCACATACATATTTGTTGAATTTGAATTAACATAGGGATTAATATTAATTTAAAGGTCTGATGAGCATCAGGAGAGTGTAAAATTAATGTGGGAACCCATACATGATAAAATTGGGCTAAATTGAGCATCTAATTATAGGTGCTTACAATTTAGGATGGTACATTTAGACCCCTCTTTAGCGGGAGTATGATTCCACCTCATTCTCATGGTAAGGTAGAAGAATGAGATAGAGAATTAAAGATGTGATCATGGGAAAACTACAAAGAGATAATACATCACTAAGTTTGAGGATACAAGACCCCAAACCAAGGATCCTAACTCATACAACTATGTTCAAGGACACATAAAAACTAAAAAATCCTAAAGCTTACTAAGATTCCAAGTCAACTAGTTGAAGAGACCTCGATAAGGAAGATGTCCAACTGCTAGTATCATGCTCAAACAGCTATTAAAAAAGCACAAGTGGTCACATACAAAGAGAAAGAGCACAGATGAAAGATAATACAAGACTCCATGATCTAATCTACTAGAAAAGTGTGTTATGCTATAAAATCATTTGGCAAAGGACAAGATAACCATGGATCACACAAGATAGCCATTTATGTTGTGATCGGTAGTCCATGAGAGAGACATGGAAAAGAGAAGAGGGGGAAATGGTCTATCAATTTGTGTTATGCTAGTTGCACCCATAAAATTATTGGGAAATTGTATCTCAATCTTGCAATTACATATAAAAAATATTTTTAGTAAGTATTTCATTTGAGAAAAATATTTTTCAATTTCTTTTTTGAAGGTTCATTTTGGATATATAAGCATGCCGATAGAGTTTTGTGGCAAGATCTTGTCTAGTTTTGAAGATATTAAATTCTCATTTTTTGACAGGGTTGTGAAAAATATTTAAACTTGATTTTGAAGGCCTTAGAGGCTCCAAAAGGGGTCAAAACTCATTAGGGATGATGCTATGTAGGTCTAGTTGTAAAACACTTTGAAATGTTTTTGGAAAGTGGTTATAATAGAAAATCAGATACACAATTCAAAAGTTATGTCCTCTAGAAGTTGGGTCTCCTGAAATAGGAAATGTTAAAAAGTGTCGAACATGTAAATGAGCTGTAAAAGGGAGTTAAAAGTGGTGGTATGTGTATTGACACATCATGTTAGAGTAATAAAGTGTTTTCTTATTAATTGAATCATATTGATTTAATTATTAAGTCACTTATTACCTCTTTTGACTTAAGCTAAACTTTAGGCATATAATAATTAATTGCTTTATTAATTATTATTATGCAACCTAGGGTTTTACCTTTTAGGTTTTCTGATCTCCTTTTATAAGGATTGATCTCATAACACTTTGTAACCTTTTCTGACATTTCATTATTGATTGCAACTTTTGTTTTTGCACATCAAGGATTTCTCCTCTCTCGTGGATCCATACGTTCAGGTCTCCATAGCTAGTTGCTTCTCTCTTTTTCTGTGACAGGTGCTTGTGTGCAAGTGTTCTTGGGAGTTGTGGGTTATTTTTCATCAAATCCATTATGGTATCAGAGCTTCAGATCTACTTGCCTCTGTCCTCTTCCTAAGAGATTTGACCATGTTCGTCAGATCTGCATTCAGAGAGGGATTCCTGTCAAATCTGGTGGGGACCTATTTTTTTGGTCATCTTGGCTTCAAACGGACCTCACGGTTGCATTTAGAGCATCCAAAAACCCTAAGATCCATATAAAGTTTTTCCAATTTGGACAAAGTTGGAATCTGTGGCAACATTTTTTTGTAATTAGCCCCAACACAGATCCTGAGGTGATCACTATTTTTGGAGCACTTCTACCCCAAACAGACCTCATGGTTGCATCCGGAACACCTGAGCTAGTCAAAATTCATATAAAACTTGTTGATTTTGTACAAGTTGGCTTCTGAGGCAAAACAAAATTGTGTAATAGGATGTACCAACTGGGACGCAAATCAAAATAGAATCCGTACATGCTTGACACACAAATCGAGGCAAAATTGTACCAATCTAGCATGCAAATCAAGGTAACTATTTTATTATTTGACATGTAAATTGAGACACAAAATTTGGCATGCAAATCAAGGCAAAATTTCAAATTGTATGACACGGATCTCGAGGCGTGCATGCGATTTTGAAAAAAATATTATTTCTTTTTTCTTTTTTTTGCATTGGGTGGTGACGGCCATTTGGCTGTCAAATTTAAGCCCATTGATCACATGCATTCTTAGCCCCTGGTCATATGGTGACCAGTGGCCCAGATTTTTAGCCCCGAGGGCTTTGTATACTGTGATGGCCATTTGGCCGTCAATTTTAAGTGCATGAAGTGCTGACGTCAGCACATCTGGACACATTTTTGGGCCTTTTGGAGCTACCTATGGTTTTTTTCCCATATCTCAGACATTTGGGATCGAAATTGGGTGTGGGATATATCATCGAAAATCTGGTTCCAAGCCCAATCTAAATTTGCTGGTATGGTTTTGTGTTTTTTCCATTTTGATGCTCCTTTTTGCTATCAAATTCAAATGTTTTCTGTGATCTTGGTGTTTCAGACCTCTTGCATTCTGGGATCTATTTCTCTTGCATCTGCGCTCCTTTTTTGGCAAAAAAGATATTTCCAAAAAGCTCTTTCTAAGATTTTATTAGATATGATGGTTTCATGTGTTATTTTGTCATTTTTCTAACGTCACCCATCCTCAGATCCTTGCAGACACCTCCTTTGGGCCCGCTAGTGCAACTGTTGGTGTTTTTCTCATATCTTGAGCATACGGTGTCAAAATTTGGCAAACGAGATATCATCGGAAAGCTGATTCTAAGATCTTTCCATATCTAGAGGTTATATTTTTTTGATGGTGTTTTTCTCTGTCAAATAAAGATCTTCTGTTCTGCACTCTGAGAGCTCTATCTTGCACATCTGGACTCCATTTTTAGAAAATGATATATCGTTGGAAAGCTTGTTGAGGGAGATTTTCAGTGCCATGATTCATTTTTATAGATTTTTCTCCAAGTTCATTTAATTCATATTCTTGCATTTTTGCAGTCTGGTGGATATCTTGGTTGTTTCAAGTCCTGGGATCTCTTCCCTTTGTGGGATGGCTCATCTTAGGTTGTTATGTTTTTTTTCAGAATCCTTTTCTCTTCTTTGAGTAGTGTATACTTCAATTTTGTAGCATTCTTTTATGCACACGCATTGAGATAAAGTGTCAGTCTATTGTATGTATGGGATCTTGCACATGTTCATGCTCTTTGTACTCGCACTCCATTATAAAGTGCCCGGGGGGGTTTGATGTTTGCCTTTGTTTTCCATCTAATTTTTTCATGTGAGTGTTCCTCCACCGACATTAGCCTCAGGTATCTCTATATGTGTTTGTACTCTCTCTGCACATTCGATGTTTCAAATTCTTCTTCATCATGCAGTTCATATTGGATGATATTTTTAGTGTACCTATCATTACTCCCTTGTTAGTAGTATGAGGGGTTTCTACTATTGGTTCTACTACTTCCTTGGTTTGATAGTGTGAGCTATGTATTCAGTATTTGATTCTATGTACTAGGCAGTTGTAGTGGCTAGGTACTTATGCGTTCTGGTGAGATGGATCATTTACCATATGGACACTCTTTTCTTTCCTATTTTTCGATGCACTCTTCCAGCTTTGATTGATCAACTCTTTAGGCTTTTGGTATTTATGCCATCTATATCTTTGAGTTCAAGTGTTTTCCTTTGTTTGCCTCCTGATTCGAGTAGTGTTATTTGAGGGCACTCATGCAGATTATAGTCTTCTCTACCTGGTCATATTTCTATGGAGGATCTTTAGATCATCAGTTTCTTCTTAATAGAGTTTGTAGTTTCATGCTTCAGTGATGTTGTACATGTTCATCCTTGTTCCTATTTTCCAGAACATTCCTAGTTTTGGAGGCTTCTTCAGTCCTTCAGACTATTCTCGGTCTCTTTTTGGAGTAGAGTTTTTCCCATGTGGTTTTCTCTATTTCTCCACTTTGTAGAGACTCTCTTTTGTAATTGGGTACCTGATCATGCCTTTTGTTGCCAGGACCCATTTGCTTTCAGTTGTTCTTTCTAGGTTTTTAGCTTCTCCCAAAGTTTATCTTAAGGGGGGGTGTTAGAGTAATAAAGTGTTTTCTTATTAATTGAATCATATTGATTTAATTATTAAGTCACTTATTACCTCTTTCGGCTTAAGCTGACCTTTAGGCATATAATAATTAATTACTTTATTAATTATTATTATGCAACCTAGGGTTTTACCTTTTAGGTTTTCTAATCTCCTTTTATAAGGATTGATCTCATAACACTTTGTAACCTTTTTTGACATTTTATTATTGATTACAACTTTTGTTTTTGCACATCAAGGATTTCTCCTCTCTCGTGGATCCATACGTTCAGGTCTCCATAGCTAGTTGCTTCTCTCTTTTTCTGTGATAGGTGTTTGTGTGTAGGTGTTCTTGGGAGTTGTGGGTTGTTTTTCATCAACTCCATTACATCATAGGGAATATTTGATTGGAGATAAGATGGGTGTCTCTTTTTGGGGTAGTTTTAGCCCATGGTTTTTTAATATCATTCAATGGTTTCTTGTATTGTATGTCCTATATAGTAGGTGCTTGAGATGGAGGGTTAGTGTAAGATTCTTATAGCTCTCAAGTTACCTCTAGATCTCTAGTTGGTAATACTCTTGAGAGAAGCTTGCTCTGCAAGTATATTACAATTTGTTATTGATTGTTGAATAATAAATTAGGTTAATTTTAGAGTGTGGAGTTTTTCACCCAAAAGGGTTTTCCCTATGTAAATAATTGTGTAGTTGCATGAATGTTATTTATGTTAAGTTTCTATAAATGTGAAAACATTCTGATAATTTTTTTACATTATTCTCCCCTTAGGGTTAGTGGAGGAATTTGTTCTTCTACTTCACTTTATTTTACAAAAAAAGGAAAAGAGGGAGTTGATGTTCTAGTACATAGTAGTCAAAACATAAAAATACATGCAAATGAGAGGTGAATGGTCTATGAATTCGTGTTATACTAGTGAACCCATGAAAAGAATAGGTTAAATAATTTATAAAATTCTATTCAATCTATCCTAAAAATATATGCAAAGGAGAGTTATCTAGCCGTATCATATTGTATTATGCTTTTATACACTACCTAAAATGCTTGAAGTAATTAGAATATTTTCAATAAGGATGCCATATATTTCCCCCCTTAATATCAAAAAATATGGGATTATTTTGACATCTTAAGGAAAAGAGGAACAACGATAAAAAAACCTTTGACAATAATGAGATATCTCACAAGAAACACCCATTCCAAGCCAAAGAGGTCATAGCTCCTATGAGGTCAAGGAAGGGACACATGCAAAGAGATATCACGCAAAAAGTGTAAAGGGATCCTTTTGAAGGAATAAATTCTGAACAAAAATAACATCATTGACTGAAGAGAGGGAAAGAGAACAAGAATTGACACCTTCCTCATTTCAAGATAAAAGGATTCTTGGTGAAGGATAAGAAATTTTTATCCCCCAAGAAAGGGATTTGTTTATTTGAACATACAATTGCAACCAAAGAAGAGGTTGTGATCAAGGATACACACCTCTTGCATAACAAATAATCCCTATTAAAATAAATAATTCTATGTAATAAAAGACATCACATGATAATAAAATTCCACTAGACCCAATGAAAAGTGGATCCTTAGGAAGCATGGGAAATTGAAAAAACACCCTTTTCCCCCAAGTGTGGAGACAAAGATAAGGATGAGGAGGACTATTATGTTACTCACAAAGTATGATTGCACCTAAAATTGTACCACCATGAATGATAATGAACCCAAAATGAAGAGGTTAACAATGTCACATAGTGTCGAGCAACATAATAGGAACTTAAATGTTATTCAAAGTAATTGTAGTTGAATATTAATTATTTGTGACTTGTTATGTGAATGATGTCATAATCAATGAGTTTCTAAATTTTGTAGCACAAAAATTGGCACTTATTAGTAGAGTGGTCATGATATCTATGATACATGTAAAAAGTAATATTGACAGAGTTTTGGCTACACTTATTTCATTTAGGTTGAGTGATCAACTTATAAAAAAAAAAGGTCAGGAAACATTCTTTCTTGGTTAAATCTAGGCATATGAGAAGGGTTATAGACAAAGGAGAAGGTTAGATGATATGAGAAGGGTTATAGACAAAGGAGAAGGTTGGAAATCAATCCCTTGAAGAGGCAAGTGTGAGGTAGGTTTCTCATGAGTTTGACACTTTTTTTTATGCATCCTAAACCATGTTGAAGATCATGAGGTGAATTATTTTGAGAATCAGGTTGGACAAATGAAATAGTAGGACCTTTAGAGACTTTGTATTCTTCCAAAAATGATGGCGTAAAGTCTAATGATCCCCAATCATCTTCTGAAAGTGAATTTTTAGGGGAAGGGACATATTTAAAAGAAGAAGATATTTTTTGTTGAAATGATGTAGGAATGGATGGACAATCATATTCAATTCATAAGAAATTTTGGAACTTGTCATTAGCAACAAGGGTATACATGATGTTGTTATAGATGAACTTCACTTTGCGATGAAGTGTTGAAGGAGAAAATTGTATTGCATGGAGCCATTGTCATCTTAAGAGAATATTATAAGTGAGAGTATCGGGCATGACATGGATAGGTGTGGGTAAAATAACAATATATACCTTAAATAGGTAAGGTTATAATACCTAAGGTTTTTTAGCAACATTTCCAAATCGATGGATAAGAATAGAATTATGTTGAATCAATGAAGTATCCACCTTAATTTTGATCAACAAGTCAATAATACACACATTAATACCAGATCTATTGTCAATTAAAGTTCTTAGAAAAATATTACCATTGATAAGGAAAACAACCATAAGAGCATCATTTTTTCCTTGAATCTCTTTAGAAGAAAACTCATCTTGAGAAAATACAATCTTAGCTTATGTTTTGGTTACATTCATACATTCCAATACATAAGTTATATTAAGTTTTATAAGAGGTAGAAAAATCATTTTTCTTAAGGCTTGATGTAATGCCTCATGGTATGTCAATGAAGTTGGAAGAAGCTCCCAAAGAGATATCTTGGTAGGAGTACCACAAAGCTATTCTACTAATTCATATTCCTTTCCAAAATTTTGAGGGAGATGGGGTGCCAAAGGAAGCACTAGTTGAGAAGTGGGAAGAGGAGGAATAGGTGAATTGGTATATTTTCTATTATTTATTTTGTTATATGTAGAAGAAACCATATGATAATATAATATTTGAGCACCTTTTATGATAATGATTGGTTTATTTTGAGGTTTATAGGTATCTTCATGAAGATGGGCAACAACCTTAGGATTTTCACTACCCAAAACATTGACAACATAGAGTATATTAGGTTCTTGGTTGTTCAAGATTTCATCTCTATAAGGGAGAAAATCAAGGAAAGCATTAATGATTTATCCTCTTCCTCCAAGGTATCCTTATGAGTAGGACAATATTTAGAATGAGGATTGGGGATTTCCATTAATGCTTCATCTCTTATATGGATGTCACTTAATGAAAGTAATATGACATTAAGAAATGTATTTATAATATCCTCCTCTTGCTCCAAAATATCTTCACAAAGGGGGTACATATTATGAGAAGGATAATCACTCATTAAGGATTCATTTGTAGAGGGAAGATAATTGGGAATAATATAAATTTTGTCTAGATTAATATCATTGTCTTTCACCATGAAACCCTAAATAGGGAGATGCATATTAAGAAAATAATCAACATCATCTTATAATCATTCATCCCAAATAGGGAGATCATTGAGAGAAGTATTATTGTCTTTCCTCAATATGTCCTCATGAGAAGGAGGGTCCTTAGGAGAGAAAAATGAAACTAGTCTATAGAAAGTATTTGTTGATCCCCTAGTTTTTGACTTGCATTGATCACTAAGGGGAAGCTCCAAAAGTGTTGTTGTAGTGGGATGGGGTGCATGATGAAACACAACCTCTAAGATTTTAGAATTCGACTCTTCATAGTTGGTTTTTGGAGAAAAGGGAGGGAGACCACCTTCAATCAAATGAATTTAACTAAGGAGAGGAAAAATGCCAAATCAAAGCTTTGTTGGATGGGCTTCGAATTTGTCAAGTGGTATCTGCAAGAATTCAGCCTCTCTCGTAAGATATTTGTTTCATTATTCACTCTTGAAATAATATACCACATTCCCTTCATTTTTGGAAGGAGAACGAAAAGCCAAAGCCATGGACATAGGGATTACACATTCATATCCCACTGTGGGAGGTACCACAAGGGTCTGAATTAAAGCACTTTACTCCTAAAGTAAGTGTGAGCCTTTTTAGCAAAGGAAAGGGTATTCAAAACTATCTCAAAATATACATAAATAGTTTGAAGAAGGGTCAAAAGAAGGGGCCTCACTTCCTAACGATCACGTACTAGGATAGCAGGTTGTAGGTGATACAATTAATCCTCTATTTTAAAATAAGAATACATCAAATAATTGTATCTACATAAATAGACTGAGACACACCTATATGAGTTCAAAACATGACACATCGACATATAAAAAAGGAAAAGGCACTGAGTACATAGTTCCCATGCTTTATTAAGAACAAACATGCCAAGGTGAGAGAGAATTCCCCAGAAAGAATATGCTATAGTATACACCCCTCGAATACACACCATAGAGTTTTATTCTCAGAAAGGTAGAACCTTGTAAATAATATAATAGTATATTTCTCCACCTACTGAACCTAAGTCTAATATTTCTCACCTTTCTCAAATTACAAGTTACTGGGGTTCTGTAGAACAACCCTTGGTTGAGATGGTCTCAAAATGATTACAGTTTGTTACAATTGATCAACATGCCAAAGAATTCAATATATATCGATCAAATTCCTATGCTGTGGGAAAATTCTTGAATCTGATTGGTTTATTGCAACATGAGTATCAGATGGGCTAACTGATACTCTTATAGAGTTATTTTATTGTCATTAGTTATGATTAATTCATTCAGTAAAGAAGGAAAGTCAATTCGGTAAAGCTATTAAGCTAGTTGATAAAGGGAAGCAAAAGAAAAGGTAATTTTCGTAAAGGAATAAGGAGAAAACACTTAGAAAGGAAAACTGAGCACCAAGCACCGAGCACTGAGCAATACCGAGTTATAAAATCTACCAAACTAAGAGAACATATAGCTACCAAGCAAGAGAAAAATGTATTGCTGAGCACCAAAGACCAACATAAGGAGAATCTAAAGATACATTAAATCTTGATACTGCGTAGAAAATGGTTTACAAATCTTGAGGAGTTTGTTTGATAGAGCATTTTAGATTTAAACATAATGATTTTGCATGATTACAACGTGAGATTTGCCAATGATAATTGAATGTGATATATGCATTGGAGAAGTAACCAATGCTAGCATCTCTTAAGGAGAAGATTCTAGATTATTTCCACTGCTTCTAAAATTGAGTATAAATGGATCAAAGTGTAAAAATTAGAGATTATGATAGGAATATATGTGTGAAGGATAAATTGCAGAAAGAAGGTGATGAGAAGAGAAGCCACTGAGTAACAAAGTAGTAAAGAGAAGATTGTGAATGTGATTTAGATTTGAATCTATCGAGTATAGAATTGATATTGTGAGTGAAGCGCATTATGAGCTAAAATTTTTTTGAGCATATTGAGTCAGATAAGCATAAGATTGATGCAAGTATTACAAACAGACAATGTTACTAATTAAGAGTGTAATCAAAAATTGTAAAATCTCTTAACCGAGTAGATCTTAATAGATCTTATATTGTAAATCCTTTAACAAGGTAAATCTCTTAGATTAGAGTTGTAAAATCCTTTAGAAAGGTAGAATTAATTAGTCTTTCAACTCTTAATGGGGTTAATACTCTTAATAGGGTAAGATATCAAAAATAGCTAACATTGTAGCTCTAGCCGAGAAGACTTTTTACTGTAGTAGTGAATTTTTGTGGGTGTCATCCCTACTGCAGTTTTTATCCTCTAACAAGGATTTATGATATACCAAAATAATGGTGTTATGAGTTGTGTGTTATGATTATGTTTTATATATTTTATGTTATTACATGAAAATTTATTAATTCGGTGAATGGTTAAGAAAGTAAGATAAAATTGTTTTTTAGTACTGATTCACCCCTCACCTCTTAGTACTTACCTTTCCATACTTAATCGAACAATTGGTATTAGAGATAAGTCTCTTATTCAGAAGTTTAACCACTTGAGAGGAAAGCTTTAAAGAGATGGAAAGTTATAGGTATGAAAAGGTGATTGATAACATGAACATGGAACTCAGGATGGCTAATGACCAGATTGATGAATTAAGGAGGAAACTGAAACATTCAATCAACAAGAGAAAGGAGATAGCACATCAATTGAAAGATACACAAGATTAGGTTGAAGAAATTGAATAACTATCAGATGGAACTATGTCTAATGAATCTGAGGCTATAATATCAAAACTGACTGAGAAGAACAAAAACCTAACCGATTAGGTAAAAGCACTAAAAAGAGAACAAGAAGCTCAATCGATAAGAATGTATGAAGTCCTAGAAAAAAAGAGAAAAGTTGAAGAAGAAAAAATAATGGTTGAAGATAAGAGAAGGGAAATTAATGCAATTTTGAATGAGAAAAATGGGGAAATACTGAGGTTGACACAAATTCACTACAACTTGATAGATCAACTAGTCGGTGCAAATCTGGAAGTTGCAAGGAAAGCTTGAGAGATTGATGAGCTGAGATCATAAAATGATCATTTGAAGAATGATCTGAAATCTAAAAAGGATGCTAATGAAGTCTTCAAAAGGAATGAAGAAACATTGAGGATATTGGATGAACAAATAAGAGGTCAGAGACAAGAGAGAGATACTTCTAGACTTGGATTAAATGCAAATAACACCACCAAGAAGGGAGAGTCCTCAAAAATAGAAGAAAATTGAGATACTACTATCCCATTGAAGATAAAGAAGCCTACTTGCTATCATTGTGGAAAACTAGGTCATACAACTAATGTCTGTAGGAGAAAAAGAGGTAATCCACTGAGCATTCATAAGTTTAATGGTTATTGTTACAATTGTAATAAGTATGGTCACAAAGCACTTGAGTGTAGATCAAGTATTGCTAACAATACAAGGAAGTGAAGATTCAATGGATATTACAATAATTGTAAAAAATATGGTTATAAGTCTAAAAAATGCAGGTCATAAAGAATGAATGATAAATGGGTACCTAACCAATAGAATGTTGCAAACAATCGACAATGATCAACTATACCATGGGACTACAATACAAGAATTACATGTACAACATATGGGATATTTGGTCACATTGTTTTAGATTGCATGTTGATGCATGGAAGGAACAATAGAAGGTCATGGAGAAACAATGGAATGACTTGTTTTCATTGTCACAAGGTCAGTTGCCTAGCCAAAGACAACATGTACCAAGGAAAAGCCCCAATTGAGGAACAATCGAGTGAGACTACTCAAGTTAATATTAATGAGATAAGAGATTAGATGACTAGAACATGGAGAAGGAATTCTCAAGATGATGGAACTGAACTTGGAACAATTGATGGCACCACATCCTCTAGATTGGGTGCACCTATCTTCACCTAATCGTTCAAAGGTATGATTAGGAGTTGATAAGTAAAATTTTATCTTAAATCAGCTCTTGAAAATTGTGAAAAGATCCATATTAGGATATTAAGATGCATTTGGATATGTTTTGTGAAGTTGACATTTCATATTTTGATCAGTAAGAATATATGTTATTTTGTTCCATTCGGTGAAAGGAAAGTGCATTTGGTAATCGGTGAAAAGGGAGTAGGTAGAAAGAATTTAATGCTAAAATTATAGCCATTAGAAACCTAATCAACTATAAATAGATCCCTTGTTATTTCATTTTTACCTTACATTTTCAAGAGCATTTGGAGCACTGTGCAAATATGTGACTACCAAGAGAATCCGAGCGATCAATTGAGTAGATCTAAGCATTGTCAAGATTATTTAAGGTATTAATAGTGTTTTCTTGAGCTATGAAATAACTATCAAGTCGTTATTCAATCAAAACCCTACCAGTTAAGAGATTAATTATGTGAATCAATGGCACCCAAAGTACAAAAGACTATTTTTGTGGAGAAGATTGACCCTATCAATCTGAAGTATAGGCTACCACTGGCCATAGAAATTGGAACAGATAAATCTGGAGCCCTATCTTTGATCCCACAGAGAGTTCTTCTTATTAAAGACATTCGTTCCTTTATTCAAGAATGAATGGATGAGAATTTTCTTGAGCTGATTAGATGATCAGTTCATGTGGCTTGATGCACCTATTAAAATCACAAAAGATGTACTACACATTGTTACTTGATAATAGATTGGTGATAGACCAAGAGCACACAAGAAAATAGACAAGAATAAACTTTGTAAGCTTACTCAAGATAAATGGGATGGAAGAGGTCTAAAGTTATCTACTATTGATCATCCTTAGCTAAGATTCATTTGCAACATAATATCCTACCAAATCTTCTAGTCATCTTGGGTAGATAGTGTACCTTGTGGAGCTGTTAATATAGCTTACAAGATTGTGAAGAAATATATGAAGATAGATCTTTGTGAGATCTTATTAAAGCAGTTAGATGACAATATGATTACAATCAGAAAAGAAAAGACAAATAATTTGAAGTTCGGTTCACTACTGGTATGCATATTTTTCTATTTTCATAACTTCTTTCCATCAATCGGTGATGTAGTTTGGAATGTGGAAAAATTGATAATTTACTAGATAAATGAGTTTACTCATAGTTTAGGAGATAAATTTGACATGATTATGAATGATTATTTTGAAAAGTTTAAAACTAAGATGCATAGGAAGTTTATAATCCCACCCCAGCTAGTGGAAAAATATAAGGACGATATATGTTTTGAAGTGGAAACTGACACTTGTATAGTGAGAGTCATGGAGCCAAGAACCATTTGGTTACCACCTATGGGTTATGAAATGGATATTGATGCAACATCAATACAACTTGAAGTATTATTAGAGAAACCATTTGATAAGAAAGCCACTCGGTATGGAACATATGAGGAAGTAAAGAGTAAAATCAAACTAGTTATATTGATACCTAAGGCCTTAAGGAAAAATAGTAGAATGATTAGTAGTTTATCAAAGAATTTGGGTATTGTTGTTGAAGAAGATGAAGCTGGTCCTTTGGAGATCAAAGGAAAGAAATTAAGAATGAAGAAGGAGATCCCTAGTCCAATTTGTGTAATTCCATTAACAAGGTCTTCCTCCACACTAAGAGAGAAGAATAAAGAAGAGATTGAACCACCAAATCCTAAAACCTACATGAGAGAAAAGAAGACTACTGGGAGACCCAGAAGAAAGTTGAGATTACAAGAAGACAGTGAAACTAAATTTGAAGATGTTTCACAATTCAAAGTTGTGCAAAACTAGGATCCTAAACAAAAAAACTTGGATGAATCACTTAAAGTACTCAAGAAGTATGGATGATATTCAAGATTAAAACAACTTAAATATGAGAATATGAGTGATGAGGAAAAAGAGAAAATTGAAGAAGCTATTGTGTTTACTCTGCATAAGTTTAGAACTACACCAATTGAGATATCCACCTAAATATCAAATGAGTTATATCAAAAGATAGATGCTAGATGGAAATATGCCTTAGCATAAACAAATGAGGGAGAGATCCCTAGCTATAAAAATTATTGACTTATCAGTAAGACGAATCAAGGAAGCACTGCAAGAATATTCAAAGAGATTCCTAGTTAAGAGTAGAGCACTAAAGATAATGGTTGGTAAGCTTGAAGAAGTGAAAATAGAGACATATGACTTATGGAGAAAAATATTATTTCCTGACCAACCGAAAAAGATCAAGGAAACTCAAGGGAAGTTAGATTCCATTGATTTGACTACAGATAAAGAAGAGGTCATCATAGAAGATATAATAGATAAAGACCCAACATAGAGTATAACAGATGATGAAGATGTAATGGAAACAAAGGCCAAGGAGACTAAAGGCATGAATGTTGAAGATTTAACAAAAGTAAACCTGATGGATGTAGATCTTGTTATTGAACAAATAATGAATTTTCCTAAGATTGAAGACGTTATCTCAGAGGTCAAAAAGGATGTTCCAACTAATTCACCCACCAAACCTGATAAGGAGAATGACCAAAAGGAAACTAAAGATTCAATTACTCCTACCAAGACCACTGATCCCCAACATGAACAAGAACTAGTGAAGGAGGAGGAAAATGACAAATAAGAAGAGAAGAAAGAAGAAAACTAGGAAAAGGAGGAAAAGAAACCATAAGAGAAAAAGGAAAAAAAATATGATAAAACCGAGGATACTACTACTACTACTGCAACTTCTGATGTGAAGTTATCTACTGGTGAGAGTGCACAAGTAACTAAGAAGAGATTAAATAAGATGAAACATGAAAAGGAAACAATTGATTTGAGCCAACCTATTATTATATTGAAGGTTGATATCTCCACCATGAGCCCCAAGGAATTATCTGAGTTTGGAGATCTACTCAAAAGGAAAGTTGCACAAGACAAGTTATTAGCTAAGAAGCAAAAAACAAATGATCTAGAAAATGTCAAAGAAATACTGCAAGAGATTGTGCCAGAGGCAAATATCAATTAGAAAGGAACTATTTACAACCAATAAGGTGAACTAGTGAGCCAAATTAATAAACTAGAGGTTGAGACCACCAAATATCTGATGGAAGTGCATAGGAAACAAATGGAGAATAAAGTCATTGAAGAATTACTTCAATTGGTTGCACTTGATAAGGTAACACTTCCTGTACTAGTTACCGAGTTGGACAAATAATTGCAAGATATTCTTTTATTCTTTCATAAAATATGTTTGATTTCCAACTTTACAAAGGATATAAAAGCCACACATGAAAATGTTGAGAAGGAGTTTACTGAGTAGCTAGTAAAGGTCTCAATTGAGCTTGATTCTTTCAAGGTATACTATCAAAGGATGAAGCACTTAATGGGAGTGCAACATGAGCTGAGGAAAGGGGATAATAAAATCAGAATGGATCTCATGGAGCTACAAACATTTTTGATACCACAAATTGAGTCATTGCAAAAACATGTGCATAAGGCTAAAGACTTAGTGAGTACACCAGATGTAAGTGCTATGGATATCATAGTAAGCCTAACAACTTATATTAGTGAAAAAAATATATTGTTGCAGACACTAAAGGATTTATGGAAGGAATCACTGAAGGATGCACAAAAAAGGTATAAATCTATTTCTGACAAGATCCCTCCATCGGATAAACAGTAAGTTATTGTTTTGGCATTTTTGTGAAAAAAGGGGGAAATATGTAAATGAGAAAAAGGGGGATAATATACTATTGATTAGACATCAAAACAAAAGGAGGATAGTAAAAAATAGATGGATACATTGTATATTAGAAAGAGGATGATATGTACAAAAGATGGATAGTTTTACATATAAGAAGTATTGCCATAGGGGGAGCAATTGACTTTACCAAGATATATATACCAAGATACCAAAATAATGCTAAAGGGTGAGATTGATACTCCTATAGAGTTATTTTATTTTCATTAGTTATGATTAAGTCATATTGATTGTCAAATTCATTCGGTAAAGAAGGAAAGTCAAGTCAGTAAAGCTATTAAGCTATTCGGTCAAGGCAAGTAAAGGAAAAGGTAATTTTAGTAAAGGAATAAGGAGCAGACACTGAGCAAGGAAAACCAAGCACCAAGCACCAAGAACCGAGCAGTATCAAGTTATAACATCTACTGAACCAAGAGAACATACGGTTACCAAGCAAGAGAAAAATGTATTACCGAGCATCACAAGCCGACATAAGGAGAATCTAAAGATACATTGAATCTGGACACCGAGTAGAAAATGGTTTACGAATCTTGAGGAGTTTTTCTGACAAAGCATTGGAGATTTAAACATAATGATTTTGCATGATTACAAGTTGAGATTCGCCAATGAGAATTGAATTTAATATATACATTGGAGAAGTAACCAATGCTAGCATTTCTTAAGGAGAATATTCTATATTGTTTCCACCACTTCTAGAATTGAGTATAAATGGATCCGAGTGTGAAAATCAAAGAGTATGACAGAAGTATATGTGTGAAGGAGAAATTGCAATAATCAGGTGATGAGTAGAGAAGCCACCAAGTAACGGAGAAGTAAAGAGCAGATTGTGAATGAGATTCTGATTTAAATATATTGAGTACATAACTGATATTGTGAGTGAAGAACATTATGAGGTAAAAAATTATTGAGCATATTGAGTTTGATAAGCATAAGATTGATGCAAGTATTATAGACAATTTATGTTACTAATTAAGTGTGTAATCAGAAATTGTAAAAGCTCTTAACCAAGTAGATCCAAGTAAAATCCTTTAGTAAGGTAGACTTAATCAGTCTTTAGACTCTTAATAGGGTAAGGTATCAGAAATAGCTAACATTGTAGCTCTAACCAAGCATACTTTTTAATGTAGTAGTGAAGTTTTATGGGTGTCATCTTCACCACAATTTTTATCCTCTAACAAGGATTTTTGTGATACCAAAATAATGGTGTTATGAGTTGTGTGTTATGATTATGTTTTATATGTTTTATGTTATTACATGTAAAGTTATGAGTTTGGTGAATGGTTAAGAAAGTAAGATAAAATTATTTTGTAGTACTGATTCACCCCTCCCCTCTCAGTACTTACCTTTCCATAATTAATCCAACATTAACTGCACAAATTGTGGTAGATTGATCAAAATCACCATGATTGTAAATGTTGATCTAAGCATTGAAAAGTGAACTATCTAGAAAGTTATTAGTCGTGAAGTTCTGTCTATGAAGGAATATTCTTGGAATTATGTTGGTGGGCCCTGATTTGAAGAAAGAGTGTCTAAGGGAATACATGACATCTAGTCAGGACTTGGGAGAGGTGCATTCTCTACGAAGTAGTTAAAAACTTTGACGGGTTGATGCATGTCCACTAAAATTGGGTTATGGAAGTTGTGACTGCTCTATGCAATCAAGGATCGAAGGTAGTCGTGAAGTGTTGAATGATGTAGAAGGAATCTACATTTTAACAACTTTTAGGGGATCTCATATTTCTAATAGAGGACCTCAGAATCTTTGGTTTCTTTGACTAGAGCCTTATCCATTGGGAAAGAAAACCAATTGAGCTTAGATTTCTTAGGTCAGTTATCTCCATGATTTTTTTGAACACACGTCCAAGGCGATGAAACCTGCATAAAAAAATGAAGATAAAATATTTTCTTTGAAATAAAGCCAAAACATTTATCAAGGCACAGATCAAACTAAATGACTCAAATGCAACGCTTGCTGCAAGAGGGAAACTCTGAGAAAAAACATGAGATAAAATCCCACGAAACATTAGTAAAGAGATGCCAAAATAAAACTTCTAAAACAAACAAACAAATTGGAATGGCCAACTAATATCTATAAAGGAAAGGGGATCTCCAAGAACTGGAAACAAGTGAGTATATTGGATTCTGTCTTCATAATGAAACTTTATATTATATATTCCGAGAGAAAAAAGTTTAAACAAGCATTAGATTAACCTATCAAAGCGTGAAAGTCAATAACCCAGGGATTTGTGCATGTGAAAGGAGGTTAATCATTTCCTTTTCTAAGAAGATGAAATGGTATCCAATTGTAAGGTAGACTATATAGGTGAGATATTTTCCTATAACCGTCTGGATAGAGCCTCATTGTTAGTTAGGAGTCCATAGCCCTGACGAGTTTATCACATTAACAATCATTAACATTTCTCTACTACTAGCTAGGCATCCATAACACCGATAGAGTTGCTAATATGACCTAGTTTTGCATTTTTTACATTTTTACATTTTTCTTTTATTTTCCATTTTATACCTCTGTCTTTAGTATGCATGGGTTATTATGACATCATCCTTCTAGGTTGGTTGCAAAGGTGGTAGCAGGACATCTCTAATTTTTCACCTAATGGGAAAAGGAAGGACATATCATCATCATCATCATTAGTAAGGTATTTAAGTGAGAAGTGTGTGAAATCCAACTAGATATCACTAATTTCTTGAAATGATAGATATTAATGCTAAATACTATGAAAAAATGTGTTAGTATGTAGAAGATATCTAAAATATTATTTCATTTTATAAGCCATAAGTAAATGCAGTTACTCTTTTTGACATTCAAGGAGTACGAATCTCCTCCATCCGCACTATCAATAGCGAAAACCAAGCTCAGAGTTTTGGAAATTGACAGATGACACTCCTTGAAAAATGAGTAGAGTACTTTCACACATGAATGTTGCATTATTCTCAAATGTGGACTAAATGTGAAATGCTTGCAGAGATAATCTCTTTCTCTTATAGAAATGGCAAAACATTCGAAAGGTGGGATATCATTTAGCTGTAATTGAGAGATGAGAGTGAAGGATTATATTTTCATAGCCTAGAAGCATGGATACCCTTGTTAGATTGACCATCCCATTGCCTCAAGATCCATTATTATGATTGAGAGATGATGATAGGTTGGTTGCATTAGGTTGGACATATGAATAACTAGTTCTCACTGCCCTTAAATGGATATTGGACAAAGATATCTTGCATAGTGAGGACCACTATTGGATAAACACAAACATATCATATAGGTTTTTAGTCTCTCTGCTAGACTTGGGAGAATCTAGGGACATGATCATTTTTCTTACACTGGGGTTTTTTGGCATAATTATGTACGGAGGGCTCACGTAGGTGCTTGTTGTGACTCAAGATGGTGTTGGATTTCCATTAGAAATTGACCTAGAGATAGGAACAAAGGTGCCATTCGTTCCATTTTTTATGAATTTATGCTACTGGTCCCTTGACATCCATCGTTTCTATGCACATCATGAGGTAGAATTTTTTAAGAAATACCTTGACCCCAAGGTACAAATTTCTAAGGAGGTGATAGTGGAATTCTATCTAAATGTCATGTTTGAGAAAGCTTGAGATTCACCTATTGGGTCAAGCAGAGAGGAATCTTCCAAATCAAAAGGGAACTGGGTGTGAGGAGAAAACTCAGGAGATGATAGCCCTAGCTCCAAAGACGTTTGACATGTGCCCTAAATAAAGATTTTTCTTTCTAAGAAATGTTATGATAAAAATATGTAAATGAAAAAGATGAATTTTGTTATTTTTTTGTAAATTTTTAAAAATTTATATAGGTACTGCTGATAAATATAATATGTGAATTTTTATCGATTTATCTTAGTGTCTACATATGATTCTCTTGTCATTTATTTTTTTGAAGTGTTCAATTCTTTAAAATCTTAAAATAAATCTTAATGTTTGATTGCAAAGAATTGGGATATCATAACATGGGACTTGATTATCACACATAGAACAATAATGAGGCATATGATATATTTTTGAGAACGCACGTGTAAAATGGGAAAACCTTGTTGCATTGGAACACTTTCTCTTAACAAACAAAAAGGAGAGGGGATGTTTAGTGCAACATAAAAATAATAATGACCATTTAAAATTGAGGAAAATGAAAACCAACTATGATAATTATGAAAGACCTACTACAACTAATAGGGGACTGATGACTATACATAGAACACTAGAAACGTGTCTTTGTGCAGTAGCGCTTGTTAAAACTAAAATACACAAAACAAAGCATAACCTAAGTATTTACACTACTAACAACCTACAAATTTTTACAAGAAGTCATTTAGTGGGCTGGGGAAATGGCCACCCTTGTGGCCTAACTTTTTCCTTTTAATTAACAACTCCAACAAACTATGGAAAAAGAAAGGTAATGTGGGTATTACCCTTCTTGGGTGTGATACATCAGAGGTGAAAAAATCATGAATCAACTTGGGTACTTCCTTTGATATCACTTGAGATGGTGTCTCAACTTATTTGATAAGATTCTTTTCATGATCTAGCTCGAGTATGACTTTGATAGATTGAAAAGAAAATGTTCCAAAAAATACCTGACCGAACATCCAAAAACCTTCATTAAATGACACTAGTAAATTTTAGCCTATTTTTCGACAAGGATTAGTCAAATTTTTGATACCAATTGGTCGACCAAATGACCAAAAATGTTGTCGAACTTTTTTTCGTCGCTTATACGACAGTAAAAATAATCGTTGAAATTATGACACCCATAGTGGTTGAATTATCGACTGAATCATCGTCGAAGCAATTTCTTCAACCTGGATCATACCTTTTATCTATGCGACCAAATCCTATTGAACTTTTGGTGACATGTGGTCAAAATAAACGTCAAATACATAGCGTCCTCATTGAAACACCGAAGGGAGTTCATCGAAAGTTGGTCAAAATATTGACATACAATTTAATTTTTTTAAAAATATATATATTTTTTTAATTTCACTATTTTTATTATTTATCTAATAATTATTCATCATATGTAATTACAATAATCATAACTTATGTCGATATTAAGTATCGACGAGATATCTTATTGTTGTATCAATTTTGATAACATGAGAATTGATTATGTGAGCTCATGGAAAGTCAATGACTGAGGTTTGAGAACTATTGGTCATTGGTTGATTCAAGAACAATGGATATTGATGCTGATAGAATTATAACCACTATATAGTTCGATAGTTCTGAACTCATTTTGTTTCCATGGTATTTGGTTTCTTTATTTGTTGAGAAAATCCTTGGTGGAAGCTATGAAATCCTTCATCAGCTACAAACTTTCAGATTGATGCCTGATGAAAGTAGAAGTATTTGTGCATGTCATTGAATCCTCTTTGTCTATGGTGAGTTTTTTATGGCTGCTTGTGTGGAAGTAGACATGAACATTACAAATGGGTCTAAATTTATTTGCTTATTGTAGTCACTCTCTTATAGGTATTCATGTATGTATTATAAGAGCTATTTTCCTTGATCTTTTCCTTTATTTCCAGGGATGTTCTTGCAGGAAAATAAGAATGGTGCATTAGATATGCTATCGAGGCATTGTGCAGGACTCGTTCTTATGACAATATGTCCAAAGTGGTTTTGAATCTAGGATTTTTTTTTCATATGTTGATCATGCTAGATGACGTGATTCTATTGGAGGAAGATATCTTCTATGATTGTGATTGTGTAAGAAGGATATCCTTTTATGAAAAAAGGAAGCAACTAGAGGATCTGATTCATTTGATCTCTGAGGATCTTGATCATATTGGTTCAAAGGGAGTGAACTATGTCGAGTGATTAGGAAAATTTTTAGCAGTCAGAGGACTCTATGATTCATGAGATAGATCAAAACACTCCACAAGATGGTTTTAGACCGAAACACTCCACCATAGATCATGGAGTGAATCTTAGATACTTAGTTGACAAAATATGGGACACTCTGGGTGATGAGGCTTTTTGCTGCTTTATTGACTTCAAAAAAGCCTTTGATTTAATTTTTCTATGGACTAAGACCTTAAATTATTGTGCTTCTCTTTGTTTCAAGAAGAGTATAACATTCTCTACTTAACAGGGCCAACCGCGTGAAGGTGGAAGCTCATTTGGCCCCTCCTAGGAGCCTCCTATGACCCTTTACGACATTTTAAGACCTCTAAGATGTATTCTTAGGGATCATAGATAGTCGTAAAGGGTCATAAGGGGTCCTAGGACACAACAACTGAGAAACATAATTGTAGGCATCATGGTCACAATTTTTCAGAGACAACATAATTGAGTTGTATACCCAGATGATGGAGAGAAACTCCTGCACCCCCGATTCCAAGTTGACTACATTTGTTTTCTCATGAATACAAGGTCCTCCAATAGATATATTCAATTTAGAATTGGGGGTGCGGAAGTTGCTGATCTGCACCACTTGGGTACACAACTCAATTACGTTGTCTCCAAAAGATTATGACTATGATGCCTACAATTATGTTTCTCAGCTATTGTGAAATCTACATTTATGTTTCTCAGCTGTCATGTTACTTACCTGCTCAAGTTAAATGAGGCAATTGAAAACATTTTAATAGATTTTAATTATTAAATACTAAAATTTGCATATACTAGTGTTCCAAGGACTCTTATTACATGATTTATTATTGTAAGCCCCCTCTGACTTACGCATGTAGAAAATGAAACTACAACCTATTGGGATTGAGACAAACCTTATAAAACAACAACAACTAAGAAGGATCAATTCCCAACATCTCTTGAATACATCTGTTGGAGGACCCTGTATTCATGAGAAAATGTTGGCAAGCGATCCTTCTTAGCTGCTGTTATTTTATAAGGTTTGTCTCAATCTCAATAGATTGTAGTTTCATTTTCTAGATGTCTAAGTTAGATGGGCTTACACTAATAAATCATGTAATGAGGGGGCTTAGAACACTAGTTTATGAAAATTTTATAATAAATTTGCAGACGTCACATGGTATGAAGCCTCGCTCAACCTTGAAAATGATAGTCAATCCATAGTCAAGGTCAAGGAACAAATCGAATAACTAAGAAAACACTATTCGTTAAATCATGTGATTGATATTAGATTGGGGGTCACCTGAGCCATAAACATGAAGAATTATTCTAAAAAAAGATGTAAAACCATATTTATGCGCACTTGAGGCAAAGAGAATTTATGTCATATCAATATTAAAATATTAGTTACAATATGAAAATACTAAACTAACTAATTCCTGAGTTCATCTCCGCATATGGTCGCAACAAAGATATACGATTACAATACAGATAAGGCATCGTAAAAATATAATTTTGGAATTTTCCCTAGCCTAACATGTTTTGCACTCAAATCCTTCATCGCGGATAAGTGGAGATGGGCGGATAGATGCAGATGAGTTGTCATCGACCCAACTAAAGTATCTGCAGCCATTATTTCCCTGTGATACCCAGTCTACATTAGTTCTTATATTATAATGAATAGTATTTACATTAGAAACTTTATATATATACACATTAGCAAACTTTTTTCTATTTGGGCAGCACCAAAATTGTTGTCCAGGGTTGTTCGGTGTCCGTGAAGTCTTCAACACACATTGCCCACCACCACATTAACAGTTTGGCACATTGACAAGAGTCATCAAGCCTATATCAATAATGCACCGCACCATCGTTACTACATTTATTATTTTTATATGAAATACACCAAGGAGTACCATAAAAAATATTAACCATTTACAATAATGAAAAGTAAACCTAAATCAAATAGCTCATTTTTTTATCAGCATGTGTAGTCTTTGTGTATATGAAAAATGAAAGAAATATGAAGCTGAAATAAAATAGTGAAAAAAATAGTATTCCACATAGAGTGAATGAAATATACCATCAAAAGAAGGTGACAAAATCCTGCCACGAAGCACAGACATAGGAAATCAAAAAGGGACAAAAGACAAGAAATAAGAAAAATCATTACGACTATAGAAAAATCATTGATACTATAATCAAAAAAAGAAACACTCTTTGTCAAAAATTTTCAAAATCATTAGAACTATCGAAAAATAATTAAGACTATACAAAATCAAATTTTAGAAACGGATGGTTCTGATGCTTTGCCATTACAACAATTGAGCATTCATCATTTGGTACCTCTTGGTGTATTCCATTTAAGTTTTTCAGTTTCCATGTTTATGTCCATGTTCTTTATGTGTTTGGCTTCTCTCCCTTGCAAGGGATGCATCAATAGGTAATTGATTTGAAAGCATAATGATTTGATAGTCTTTTTTCAGGATAGGCGTAATCATCCCACCAACCTTAATTAGAAACATTTGTGATATATGTCAAGTACTTATAATCAGTATTCCAAACAAACAGAGACTTAGCAGTAAAAACATGTCCTTTGGTTTACTAGTTTACTTATAATCAGTATGTCCTGACCTACTAGTTTACTTGTAATCAGTATGCCCTTGATCATTTTTCCAGTTGTTCTATCCATTACTAAGATCTAGTAATCTGAATTTGTGCCTCTACGAGCCTTTTCAATAAATATATTTTGTGTAGATTAAAACTTCCCTGTCTTTTATGTTTTGATGGAATCCTTATACTGTTTGTAGCCTCTGGCTCGAATTGATGGATATCCACACTCTGATCTACGGCTCCCAAATTGGTGTAGGCAGATTGGACACTAGAAAAGGTTCTCAAATCTGTATATACACACACGTATGTATATATACACACACATGTATATATACAAACATACATGTGTGTGTATATACATACACACACACACGCACATACACACATATATATACACACATACATGTGTGTGTATATACACATATGTATATACACACATATACATACACACATGTATATATATACATCATTATATATATACATAAATACACACATGTGTGTATATACATATTCACACATTTGAGTATATATACACACTATGTGTATATACACATATGTATATACACACATGTATATATATACATCCTTATAGTCACGGATCCCATGAAATATTAAATTTGCTTTTAGAAAAATTGGAATTAGAAATTGGAATTTCCAATTCCACCTATTTGAGTGGAAGATGAAATGCCCATTTTGGAGGCAAAATTGGAATTTCACAATTCCAATTCCAATTTTTTGGATGGACACAAACATGGAATTGAAGGTCACATAATAAGATTTGAAATGTTTTGAGAGTCACCTAATGTGACTGTACCCACACAACAGTGGCATATACTGACTTGTACAATTTTCTTTCTCTATTTTGTTACTATAGTAGGACTTTAAGAAGAATGGGGGTCATTCCATGAACATAGAGGCCTAATCTTCATGGAGTGACATTGTTTAACTTGTATTATAAATTCCTAACATTGCATATGCAGAATCAAGTAGGGTTAAAGGTGATCACAACATTGAACAGTGAGAAAATGCATTGAAAATGAATGCCAAAGTATAGCAGTGGCTAATCTGTCCAAACAACGGGTGAGTTTTATGTTTGGAAATGTTCTAACATGTTGAGTAGATGGTGAATCAATCACCAATTTGATGTAGAAGTGCATGGAGATAGGACATTGAGAAAGCCCTAAAGACAAGGGTTTGGAGACACAAAATTGGGGTTTTCGGTGTTGCAGTGGGACTGTGTTTAATTGCTTGGAGATTTGGAGATTTTGAATCATTATAAGAGACTGTTGAAGGTTTGGGGTCTTAGAAGTATAATAGTGTGATTCCAAAACCCCAAAGAGTTGAACCCATGGATAGTCAGTATATCAAGTGGAGTGTCATCAGTACAACTTTACGTCTTGAAATGATAAAATGAAGATCACACTGACAAAATGAAAGTCACTCAGAGATGATTAATTTCATAAACATTTTTTATTATTCAAAAGAAAAAATTGTGTTTCCTTGTGGGAAAGGTATAGGACTTCACCGATTCATTCATGTCAGTTGTGAAAACTATTCTCCCTTTAGGTCTCTAAAGCCAAAAAAAGAATTCCACACTCATGAACAATTTAGACAGCCACTTGTGAGGCAAAAAATTGAAACTACAAAAGCTTGGTGAAGGTCTATCCTAAAATTAGGACCGTGACTTATATGGATTTAATGGTACTTTTCCCTCTTATGACTCAATTTTAATGAATTGGATTGTGACTGTAATTCAACCTTAAGACAAGACAGTCACTACCTTGAGACTTAATGGCCTATGTAGATTGTGACTGTAATTCATATGATAAATTTTAATCCAAAACTCCATGATTTGATCCAATCCAATGATCTCAATTCAAAGCCTCAAATTATTTGTTTAAGCCTTTTGTTTTCTTATTTTTAGGAATAAAGATAAGAAGTTCTAATGTATGTCAATGAGAGTAGAAAATAAGTTAAATGCAAGAAAGAGTTAATAGCCACTTCAATAGTTTCAGACATTGCCTAGAAATTAGTGTATATTATATGGTGTACATCTTTGAGAAGAAAGGGTAGAGCTCAGCCGAAGTGAGTAATGGAAGCATTCATTCTTGGGCTATTTCAAAATATATTGTTTGTATCTATCAGTGGAAAGTGCATAACAACAAATAAATCAATTGTTGGACTTATGTAGGAGGGAAGTTACTAAGGTCAAACAAGGAGAATAGAGACTAGTCAAGATTGAAGTGACATTATGTAGAATATTGACATGCATTAAGTAGAAAGAGGTTAAAATATATATAGGCTTAGATTTGTAGTGTATAAACAACTCTTGAAAATGCCAAAGGTTGCACATTTGATTCAACATTTCTATCAAGAGGTTAAAATATATATAGGCTTGAATTTCACATTATAAACCATTTCTCCACTTTCAATCATAGTTGGATCATATTTTCTTATTTGTTTCTTAACTACTATACCCAACCTAGGGGACCTTACAATGGCCTAACCAACCCCTTAGACTAGTCTATCAACCTTTCAAGGCACGGTTGTCACTTTAGTACAGAGTGCTTCCTGGGCCTACAAACCTGGCTTTCTACATCTAACACCAAGTTTTACCATAGAATCCCCAAGTGTTATTGGGATTCTTTGACACTCTCCTTGAGGTAGTCATCCTCCAAAAAGATCAAAGCCTGGATCATTCTCTAGGCCTCCCAACTGCAAGAATCTCAGAGACCTAATTATGATGCCCACCAAGGCTCTACACTCTCAAGTGTTCAAAATCTTTTCAGCCAATCAATACATTATGTCCCCGTAACTCCTCCTTGAGACTCTTCATAGTTGTTGTCTCATTAGTGAAGATGCACCCCTGTACTCCCTAAGTAATTTCACTCACCTAGACTATTACAGATTCTTCATAAGCCTTCAGACCCTTTCTAAATGTCAATTGACTCATATTGACATCCCTCTCATTTACCAAGTTTGTAACTCGGTCTTGACACACCCTAATCTTTAGGACTGTCCCCTATGGCAATGCAGGCCGCTAGTCAAACTTAGCACAATTTCAGGTTTTGGTTTCTAAATTTCACAAAAGACCCCTCAAGATAGTCACCGCGTCTTAATCTACATTCTCTTGGATAGAGTGTCCCTCGAGGTATAGATTTTGGACCCTATACAAACTCCTAAATCCATTCAAAACTTGGCACTCGGCCAATCCCACGATGGTCTCATTAAGAGGTGAGTAATTCAAATTTGAATCCTTGAATTGAGACTCAAAATTGAAACCAAATAACAGTTACGAGTCTATGCTTGTCATGATGCCAGTCACATTTCGGATGCCTGGCTATCTTCATATCAAACTCCTCCAATCCATATTCTCCATGGTAAGTTTATTGAAATCTTATGATACATTCTACAATTTTCCCTCCTCACTAAATGCCAATGACTTTCCTTGGATCATAGGAAAGAAACAGATGTTTGAAATTCAAATTGTCGGCTAGGGCACACCCATGGGTTTTCCTGTTCTGCAACCCGATTCTCTTTCCACACTTAATCAAATCAACTCAAACCACTTGAAAATGAAAGATAGAAGTGTTTATAAGCCTTCCATCTGATTAGATTCTTGACTTCTTTCAATACAGGTTTGCATGAATGTAAATACCAGTCATTTTTTATGGAAAATGTAGTTTTTTTAAAATTAAATTTTGAAATCTTCATTAGGAAATCTGTATAATGGATAAGCAATCCATGGCTTTGGCCAGCTCCTCGATAAATCTTTGGCCTTCTCTACACCATCAACAATATCCCAGCTAATCCCAATCCCAGCAAAACAATAAAATATGCAACAGATGACATTTTTGGGGAACAAATTGGCTTCAAACTTTTTAAAACTGGTAATAATAAATAGATGTGTTCAAATTCTCACAACAGTCAGGAAAACAAAATCACGTTACCTCAATGCCGAATCCACCCTCCAAAGTGAAGCTTACCTTAATGAGCTTCCAATACACAGTGCCGATGAGGTTTCGCGAGCTGCAACCTTGAAAAAATACGTTGTGGTAATAATGAAATGAAATGAAAACCCTACTTCTATTTATTATAGAAGTGGTAATAATGAAATGAAATATTTTTTTTTTCAAGTTATGCTCGTGGTCATCAAAATTTTGACCTACATAGTATTGGTTGAACTTTCAATGAACACGGGCATGGATTAAAAAAAAATCAAAGTTTTCCTTTTATAATCCGACCAACCAAAAAAAATTTATTTCATGGTTGAAAATTTTGGTAGAAAAACCAGGTCAAATGTACTAGTGTGAGCTTCTATAGGAGGCGTGATAATGTTTTCTAGTGAATGATAGTTAGTGGCTCTACTTCTTGATATACAAGGAATAAATCTATCTTAACAGTTGAAGTCTAATTATTGAGTAAAACACAAAGGGATTTGACTTCATCCCATAGCCACATGTCATCATCTTCTACTTCTCTTTGTTCACTAGAAGGATTAGGGATGGGTTCCCATGGGGACACTTCTTCCAAAGGTGTCTCAGAAACCTCTGAAGCTTTTTGAGTATAAATCTCATCATCTTCTATGAAACAAGGGAGCTCAAGAAAGAGGAAACTCAGACCATTAACTTCTAGATGTATTAAGGGGAGGCTATTTTCTTCACTTAATTATATTGGTTGTGGGGCTTGTCAATATTGCTCACTTTTCTACTTTGAATGCCAAACCATTAGACTGCCCTTGAACAATGAAATTTTATCTGACATCAAGGACTAAAAAGAAAAATTTGAAAACTCTCTCCAAATATGTTCATCTCCTATCAGACATGAAACTTTAAGAACCTCTTTGTGTGCAAGATATTCCTCTATGACACGATCTTCCAAATACAGTTCCTTAAAGGAGGCCTCTAGCATAGATAAAGAATGCCAGAAGATACTTTGTTGTTGTTCTAGCTCAATAATCCTCATCTCATGCTAAAGATGAGAAACATCTCCCGAGCACTAAGAACTGGGCCTGTATGACAAGGAAAAGGAGAAACTCAATCAAAATAGTTATAGAAATTTGGGTCCATCCCCTAACAAGACCTCAACCTTTCTTTCTGTGCGCACTTTCTTGCTGGATCAATCTGAAAAATCCAAAGCATGCATCGACTTTTGTAACTAATTTTAGCTCTGTCCCATCAGGTGTACTAGGAAAAATTGTTGATCCCCTAGTTTGTGGCTTGCGTTGATCATTGAGGATAAGTTCCAAAAGTGTTGTAGTGGTGGGACAAGGTGCATGCTACATACAACCTCTAGGATTTTAAAATTCAGCTCTTTGTAGTTGGTATTTGGAGAAAAGAGAGGGATACCACCTTCAATCAAATGAATTAAGCTAATGGGAGGTGAAATGATAAATCAAAACTATGTTGGAGGGGCTCAAAATTTTTCAAGTGGTATCTATAGGAATTCTACCTCTTTGTTTAGATTTGTGTCTAATCATTCACTCTTGACACGGTGCACCATATTCCATTCATTGTTGGTGGGAGAAAGAGAATCCAAATTCATGGACATAGGGCTTACACATTCATATCTCACCATGGGAGGCACTACAAGAGTCTAAATTAAAGCACTTCACTCCTAAAGTAAGTGCAATCCTTTTTAGCAAAGGACACGATTTGAATAAGGGTTGAAATAAAAGGCCTCACTTTCTAAGGCTCATGTTTCCCAAGAGAGTAGGTTGTAGGTGATAGAATCCATCCTATATTTTCAACTAAGAAAAAATAAAAACATCTACATAAACAAATTGAGACACACCTATAAGATTTCAATACATGAAACATTTATTGACTAAAAGGAAAAGGAACCGAGGACATAGTCCCCATGATTTATTAAGAACAAACATGCCAAGGTGAGAGAGAATGCCCTAGAAAGAATATTCTATAGTATACACCCTTGAAATACAAACCATAGGGTCTTTTTCTCTAAAAAGTATAACCCTACAAATAATACAATATATTTCTCTACCTACTAAACCTAAGTCTAATATTTCTAACCTCTTTTAAATTACAAGTCTTTAGGGTTTTATAGAACAACCCTTGGTTGAGATGGTCCCATAATGATTAAAATTTGTTACAATCAATTATCATGTTGAAGAATTTGGTTTGGATTTCTCAAATTCTGGTGGTGTGGGAAAATGCTTGAATCTGATTGGTTTATAGTACTGTAACTACCAGATGGGTTAACCACAAAACTCATGGTAGCTTGATCAGAATCACCATAATTATATGTAGTGATTTGAGCATTGAAAAGTGAACAACTTTCTAGAAAGTTGTTAGTCATGGAGTTTTTCCCAGGAAATAATATTCTTGGAATTGCGTCAGTGGGGCCCTGCTTAGAAGCAAGAGTGTTTGAGGGGACGTATGGCAGCCAATCAAGACTTGGGAGAGGTACATTCTCCATGGAGAAGTTAGAAACTCTGATAGGTTGACATGTGTTGATTAGGGTTGGGTTATGGAAGAGTTGCAATCACTCTACCCAGTCAAGGACCAAAGGTAGTCACAAAGCATTGAATGATGTAGAAGGAATCTATGGTATTCATTATGAACAAACCAAATTAAAAATTGTATCATCTTAAAATGGAAGCACCCATGGTAGGAAATGTTTATCCCCCCTTAGTGGATTATTTGGAATCAATTAAAATGCATTGTATAGATCCATGGATTTCCATATGCTTTTGTGCCAGTTTGGGCCCTATTTTGTCCCTTTCCCTACTTCTTTTTCCCTCTTTTCGAGACCCCAAGGCAATTTTGGAAGGTCTTCCCTTTAGCTCTAGGCCAAATTTTGGCCCTAAAATTTAGGTCTAGGCTGAAATTCAGCTCTAACCCTTAGGTCTAGGCTGAATTTTGGCCCTGACCTTCTAGGTCGCCCTCTTCAAGATCCCGGGCCCTTTCAAAATTTCAAATTTCTTCTTGTCTTCTGATCGGCTATTTTCAATTTCAGAGATGAAATGGGTAAGAATAGTGTCCTTCCATCTTCATTTGAGACATACACAAGTGCATACATTCAATTACACATGCATACAAGCCTTCATATTTCATTCAAGAGCATTCTACAAGCATTTATAAGCATTTTTGGAGCATTCAAGGAGATCCTTTTGCAACACTTCAAGACTTCAAGAATTGGCAATATCTTGTATTCAAGAAGCTTTCAAGGATATTTTAAGGAGTTCATTGGAGGAATTTTCATCCTTATTTCATGTTCTTACACCCACCTTTCAAGATCTAACTTTCTTCCTTGATGATAGTGGACTTGGCAATCAATGAAGGGCTTCTTCATTCCTCATTCTTGCATACTCGATTTGAGCACATGAGCACATCTAAATCCATTGATATATTAACTTGGTGAGGTGGATCTATTTAATTTTATTGAGACATCCTACTCTTCTACAAGATTCAATTATATTGGAGCACTTTTTCATCCTTGTGGAATACAAATCCAAATCATCCTCAAGGAATTCTACAAAAGTAAGGTAAATTCATACATTTTCTTCACATTTTACATACATACTTTCATATTCATATTTAAGGTTGATTCATCAACTGGGGATTAATGAAGGAAATCCACTCAAAAACAAAAAAAAAAAAACCATTTTTCTTGGAGGATCAAGTTTTCATGAGTTTCAAATCCACTTTCAGGGAGTTCCAAAATAGGACACAGTCACAGATCTAGAGACAAAGAGTTTAGCAGAGATGGTCTATGCCGAAGTTCAGCCTAGTCCTTTGTCTAGGGTGAATTTTGTCCTAGTCCTCGGCTTAGGCTGACCCCAAGTCAGCATAGAGATGAAAAATCAGCCTAGTCTTGGAGCAAAAGGATTTTTGAGTTTTGTTCATCTCGCAATTTTAGGTCTAGATCCAATCTTGTTTGTTGTTCTAAGAAGTTATAAGTGTAGAGATATAGGTTTGAAGGGAACCTTTCTTCTAATGGAGAGTTTTCAATTTACATTATTTACTTTGTGTATTTACCTTTTAGATCTTTCATACTTTATCAAATTTAGCATCTTTCCTTCTTTCCTAGTAAATTTCCAAACCCTAGGCTTAAAGGAACTTGTATCTTCTTTCCTAGCTCTTGTATCTTTGGATCTTTGTTTTCATTGGTGCTCCTACTTGACTTTGGTAGTGCTAATATTCTTGGATCCAAAACCTTGGGGTCTTGTATTAGAGGATCTATTTATTTGTAGCCCTTTTGTGGTATAGTTGGCCATAAAAAGTGGGGTGTGTTACACTTCTTATCCTGATCTCACTTTTCCCCTTTACATTTTGGTGAACCCAAAAATTTCATGCTTTATATCTTTTGATTGGGTGTTAGATTCCCTTTGTGTATCTTACCTTATTTTTCCTATAGATAGACTACATTGTGTGCTTTGTGTATGGATTGAGTCTTATTTGAATTTCATTTCATAGTTCTATTTAGATCTATAGTTCATACTTTTTTGTGGTTAGATCTCCCCTTGGTGTTTGACAACCCTTTGTTTGATCTCCATTTAAATTTTCTTTCCTATTTGTATGAAATTCATTACCTTAAGTCCCACCTATAGAATTCTGGTTAGAAAAAGTCATATAATCATGGGTTCCTTTAACCTTAATTCTTCCTTCTTCCCTAGGAATCCTAATGATAACTTGATCTCTCATGATCCTAACCCTTCCATGAAGAATAACTATTCTCATTCATCCCATGATGAATATGAAGCACTAATAATTCCTCCCATTTAAGTAAAAAATATTACTAGTGACCTTCAAATGATGGAAAGTTGGCTTATTCAAGAGAATCATAACTTGGATACTATCGTAGCTATTGAAGCTATCAAGAAAGTTATCTATAATGATGAGAATGGTGTTAACCTTTTGCATGGTATCTCTCACCTCATTACTTCTAATGTTAATCCTTAAGTTGAAGAAGCTTAGGAGTTAGGATATTTTCAACCTACTATTAGTCTTGAACCTTCATTTCCTACCTCTATTCCTATGTCTATCATTCCTACATATGCGCCTTATCTTGCGACCAAATCTATGAAATTTTCAAATCCTATCAATGTGAGTCTTCCTAATATATTTGTTTTGTCTCTTCCTGTGAGTATTTCACCTATTTTATTTCCTACCTCACAACCTTCTTATCATAGTTTCCCTTATACCATTCCAATCATCCTCCTATTATGGTTCCAAATGTTCCCCCAGTTAACTCTACTTTCCCTACCGCTTCATACACTTTCCCTAGTGTATTGAATGTGTCTATGCCTCCTATTTCCTCTAATGATTCCACCATCATTGGTATTTATCAAATGGTTTCATCCTTACAATAACAACTTACTTCCTTGACTCAATCTAATTTTAATTTGCCTACATGTGACAAGGAAAGTCCTTTTTCCTTATACATTATCCACACGGTTGTCCCTTTACAAGTTGATATGCCTCGCCTTGAGAATTAAAATGGTAAGGGTGACCCTATGACTCATGTTAAGACCTTTCAAATCCTGTGTAGGGACTATGCCTGTGACCATAGGATTATGGATAAGTTGTTTTCTAGGACCTTTCATGACAAGGATTTACAGTGGTATTGTTCCTTACCTCCTTATCCTATTGATTATTTCCAAAAGATTTTTAATGCCTTCATTTTAGACCAATTATTTTATGCAACTCTATCTATAAGATAATATCCAAAGTGCTCACTTCTAGAATTCTTAATTTCTTGCCTTCTCTTATTTCTTGGCAGCAAAATGGATTTGTCCCTAGTGGACAAATTTAGGATTCCATTGTTTCAGTTCATGAAAATGTCCATTCCCTTATGTTATCCAAAAAGGAAGGCTTACTTTTGAAATTGGATTTGTCCAAAGAGTATGATAGGGTGGACTGGTTTTTTCTACAGAAAGTGCTTTGTGCCTTTGGTTTTAACAAGAGAAGTTGTGATCTGATTTTTCAGCTCATATCCACTGCTACATTCTCAATGTTGGTTAATGGTTCCCCCACCCCTTTTTTTCAAATCTTCAAGAGGATTATAGTAGGGTGATCTTTTATCTCCTATCCTCTTTGTCATCATGGCTGAATGTTTGGGAAGATTCATTGATAAAATGGTTTAGAAAGGTGATTTTAAAGGCCTCTATCCTTCATCTCCTAATCAAGTCTACTCTCATCATAAATTTGTTGATGAATCTATGGTGATGGGGGAAGCCTATGTTAAGAATTCTATAAACATCAAGAAGGCTTTGGATAGATATGGGAAAGCTTTAGGATAACTATGGGAAATCTTTAGGATAGCTTATTAACTAGGGGAAAAGTTTTGTGTTCTTTTTTAATGTCCCTCATAAAAGACAATTGAAAATAAAGAAGATTTTGGGGTGTGAGTTGGATTCTTTACCTGGTCCTTACTTGGGTATTCCTCTTTGTTTAGAACCTCCTAATACTTTTGGAGCTCTTTTGTGGACAAATTCCATAGTAAATTGGCAAGTTGGAAGGGTGCCTTGTTGAGCCAAGTTGGTAAGATACTAGTTTTGAGGTCTACTTTGCAAAGCTTACCTCTTTATGCTCTCAATATTTTCAAAATCCCCAGGAAGTTTGGTGAGGCTATTGAATTTTTTTAGAAAACCTTATTATGGTTGGGTATGGAGAAAAGGAAAAGGTTGGCCCTTATAGCTTGGGAGAAGGTTTTTAAACTTGTCAATAAAGGGGGATTAGGATTGTGTAGAATAAGGAGCTTAAATGACCATCTTCTTGCTAAATTGATATGGATGTTTTATAGCTCAAATGGAGAATGGACCTCTATTTGGAAGGTCAAATATAATAAAGATTTCCCTACTTTGCATAGTTTTCTTGGCAATGAGGCTAACCTTGGTAGGTCCTTTATTTGGAAAAATGTTGTGAGGAATAAGGAGGTAATCAGGAAGGGAGTCAAATGGAAAGTTGGGAATGGAAAAAATGTCTAGTTCTAGGATGAAAAGTGGTTGATAGACCATCCTTTGAAGCAGATTTCTCAATGGAGAATGTTTGAGAACCATTGTAAGGCCAGGTTTGGCACCCAAGTGGCTGATTACTGGGAGAGAGATCATTGCATTGACCTCTTTGTTATTGATCATTACCTTAGAAATCTTAATAAATTCTTGAATTATGTGATTTTGGTCGATGAAGAGGATAGTTTAGTTTGGAATTATAATAAAAATGGAAAATTTTCTATATCTTCCTTGTACCATCAAGACTTTGAGACTGATCCTTTTCCTTGTTGGGATAATGCTTATTGTAAGGGCCTCACTCCTAAAGTTAATGTTTTTTTCTGGATTGTGTTGCAGAATAAGATATTGACTATTGACAACTTGAGAAGAAGGGGAATGACCATGGCTAATATGTGTTTCTTATGAAACAGGATGAAGAATCTATTAATCATATATTTATTCACTGTCCCTATGTGAGCATAATTTGGGAAAAATGCTTAAAGCTACTTAATGTGGAATGGATCTTTCTTGAGGATTTACAAAGTCTTTTCTCTTCTTAGGTACCCCCTTCAAGGAACAAAACTGTGATTACTTGCTAGAAATTCATATTACCCTACATTTGTTGGGGTTTCTAGAAACAAATAAATGATAGTCTTTAGAAACAAATCTTCCAATGATAAGGTGGTCTTTCATAAGATCAAGAGAGCTATGTTGGAAAACCTTTACTTGAAGGGAAATATGATTGATCCTACTGAGGAAGGAGATAGGTTATTGTTTGAGAATTGGAAGATTAAAGGAAATTTGAATAGTTTTAATAAATATTCTCTAAGCAATGAAGCTAGATGGGATTGTCTTTCCCACAGTTGGATGCAGGTTAATTTTGATGGGGCTTCTCAAGGGAATCCAGGGGTGGCTGGATGTGGTGCAACAATCAGAGATGAGTATGGTATTTTTATAGGTGTGAGAGCTATTCCCATTGGTATCCAATCCAATCATGTTGCAGAGGTTGTTGCTATTTTACATGGTCTTACTTTGGCTAAGGAAAAAGGGTGTAAAAAACTATGGCTTAAAGGTGACTCATTAAACATAATAAAATGTTTAAATAATGAGTCTAAACCCTCATGGACCATATATAATATAATGAAAAAGGAAAAAAAATGTTGGTAATTTGGCTAAGTAGGATATCAAAATGTTGTCATTATGGAAACATATACTCAGTATGAAGATAGCATAATAGTTGGAAGCAGTCGTGTATGAGTGCACTAGAAAATTGTCTAAGTACAGTAGTATTTACCAATCTAATTGGAGATAGTTTTGATTAGCGATGTTCACAGAAAAAGGTTCAGTGCATGCGCACTTGAACATGGATCATTCTATGTATATCAAAGCCACATATGAGAGTGCAAGTTTGTATGACATGTACGGAAGAAGATATTAAAGATTTATGGAGACGGTGTTGAGCCAACCTGAACAGAGTAGAAGACATAATATGATCACAATAAGTTAAGGGATTATTTTGTTTATAAAAATAATGACTTAATCGTGTAGGGATGACATCCTAGATGTTAACCTTAGGGTGGCATGAATTGATTTTATATTTTGAGAAGAGTTTATATATTGTAAGCCGACTGAAAGTTATTAATTGTAATAACTTGTATATATGTAAGAATTATGTAATATGAAATATATACATGATACATATAGAAATTGTAATAAGTTGACATATGATGTGAAGTTTTATATTGTAAGAAGGAAGAAAGAAATATCTGTATGTGAAAGCGAAGAGCCTACAAAGCTACATCATAATAGAAAAAATATTTGGCAGCAGTAAAAGGTTTTGTACTTTACCTTTGTATCAGAAGCTATTATTGTATATTGCATGTTTGGGTAGTGAGATCATCTTGCAAACATTTGTTTTGTAATATAAAATCCTAATAGGGTTGAGGCTTCTAACAAGGCCTAGAGTCCTTTAACTAGGAAAAAGACACTATATGTATGTAATAGACTCCTAACATGGTCAACATCCTTAACCGGATATCTTTTGATTAGTGGATCAGTTGTGGATATCATCCCCACTGGGGATTTCCATTGGATAGGGTTTCCTCAAGAACAAACATGGTGTTATGAGTTCATTTTCTTTATTGATATGCTTGTTATTCAGTTTACTTAGTTTAGTTTCTTATGCAAGCTTCAAGTTAATTTGTTATATCCATAATTGGGCAAAAGTAAAAGTTTGTGAAATATTGATTCACCCCCCCTCTCAACATTTCCTATTTCTAATAATTGGTATCAGATTTTAGTTACTCAGAATAAAGTTATTCAAAGAAATCCTAACAGCTTGAGTAAGATCTCTATGGATATGGATCAATTGCTGAAGAATCTTGAAGAATCTCTTGAACAGATTGATATTCTTACTGAAGAAAGAGATACTCTGAAAGAAAAATATGATGATGCAAAAAACTACATTGAGAAACTAAAAGAAAAGATAAAAGATATGAAATCAAAGAAAGAACCTACAATTCAAGTCAAGAACTGTGATGAAGTTTCAAAAATGAAAAAAGAAAATGAGATCCTTAAACATGAGTTAAAGATTATAGATCTGAAGTTAAGCTTGAAAGATGAAAATAGCAAAGATGAATCAAATCTGATAATGCTAATCTAAACTTACCAAAGTAACATCTAAACTTGAGAAAACAAAACTGCAATATGCTGAACTTGAGAAGTACAATACAATTGTGAAAGGAGAACTAACTCAGTCTAAACAACATCTTGAGAAATTGTATTCTAGTAGTGAAAAGATTGATGAACAAATATCTTATCAGAAACCATCTTATGATAAAACTGGTCTTGGATATCTTGAAGATAAGTTCCCTAAGATTATTGAGGAATGCAAAGAACTAGATCCAGAACACTCTAAGAGAAAAGATGCCTGATAAAGCTAACAAATCTAAAGATATACCTAATCCACCTAAAGAAGATGAACCACCTAAAGATATGCGAAGAGAATTCAAAGGTAGATATTTTTCATGCAATTCTTTTGGACACATGAAAAGAGATTGTACAGGTAAGCAATTTAAACCTATCTCTGGTTATTGTTATAATTGTCATGGTTTTATTCATAGAGCTATTGACTATAAGAAACCTAGATCTAATTATAACAATGGTAGTAGAATGTTTAGAGATACTAACCCTGTAGAAAAAAGACCTATTGGAGTCATGAACAAAAGGAATAGAGTTGTGCGTTATAGATGCAACAAGATTGGACATATTCCCAAAAATTGCAGATCACAAATCAGTCAGACATGACTAATATATGGAAACAATGGAGTAGTTTGTCAGATATGCAACAATTTGGGTCACACAACGAGATTTTGTAGAATGAACAACATGAGAAACACTAATCCTAGAAACTATACAAGGAGAAATGTGAGCACTAACAATAGACAGAGAGGATGTTGTAGTAACTTGGAAGAAGTTGAGTTTGTTAAAGCCACAAATCAAGCAAGCACACTCAGTATAGTAGGAAACCAGATAGGTGAAGTACCTGATAGTAAGTGTGAGTCATTTCCTAATTCATCTCAAAGCACTTAAACATTTATTTCATGAATTATGTGTTAGAGTAAAGTGTTAGAATAGTGTAGAAGTTAGAATAGATTGAATTGAGTCTTGTGAAGTTAATATGAGCTATTATATGATATAATAAAGTTATGGTTAAGAGCACATGAATTTATGAATATGTATGCGAGTACAAAAAGAGAATGAAGTTTTGCAGGTAACCAGGAATAACTTTTTGGCATGAAGCAATAAAGAAATTTAATGCGATGTCAGAATCTTGAAAGATTTGAAGGATAAAAGTTGATGATAGGTATTAGTTGATCATTAAATAAATTACAAGTGATATAGAGAGCTAGCTAGTGGAGATTAAGAGCATATTGTAGGATTTGGAGATGGATTTCTTGCCAGATCTACGTAAAGCCCTAAATCATGATTCTGAGGTATTTTTATAAGTATTCACTATCAAAGCAGTTGTGTTTTTATAGAATAATGGATGCATCACTAGTTCACCACATCAAAGATTCAGTCAAACCTAGAATGAAGAAGGAACCTATAGAAACTTTGGAAGAAGAAGACCCTAGTTTAGCCTTGTCATCCGTTCCAGATGGAGTTTTGCATTTGGAAGATGTAAGAGGCTATTTGAAATGTAAGTTTGAGACCATAGGAGATGGTAGCCTAATCATGGAATATGATAAGATCTATAAACATGATATGTCATACAAAGAAGGGTTTGAACATTTGATTGAGATTGATATTATCAAGTATACACTTCACTATGAATTTCAAAATGATGAATGGACCAAGATAATTTTGAGAAGAATTCACAATGGAATGTTTTGGTTAGATGACAGAGTCATAGACATCACCACAGACCTTATTCATGAGGTAACTGGTTTATCTAAGTCAGGAGTAATTCCCTTAAATGAGAAGAATGTCAAGAAAATGGTGTTAGACAACACCAAATCGCCATACAATGGAAGAGGAATTATTATAAGTAAGATTGAATAGGATGGTGTTAGATATGTATGCAAAATTTTGACTTCAAAGTTTTGTGCAAGTTCTAGAGAAGATGATATGGTAGCTGGCATGGTACATGCAACTTATCTTATGTGTGTAGAGAAAGTACCGGTAGATATGTGTGAAATTTTGAGAATTTAGTTGACAACAAACCTTGAGAAGATAAGAAAGACCAAGAATTCACAATATAGATTTTCATCTTTGATCACATACATGTTTTTTCATTTGCTAAGTAGATTCCCATACATTATAGGATTTGACTCGAATGACAACAAAAATTCTATGGACAGGGCTAACAATGGAGTGGGCGGGCGGAACAGGGAGTGGGAAAGGAGGAATTCAAATTTCAAGTGTGTTGAGCAAAGGAAATGGTGGATTTGATGTAGGTCCTTCGGAGTGTGGTGGTTAACTAGAGGAAAAAAATGCAAACGGGACCCATGGCAAGATTCCTGATGTCAAACTTTGATAGGGGACTCGAGAGAGGGACCCATGAAGGGGCCATGTGATCAGAACAAGACAATATCTGTTGATTCTATCAAAAGTTGGACAGGCCTTTTTGGTGTGAAACCAACGGGTAAGTCCTCTCTCCCACCTGTAAAAATATTATCCAACATCGAGGAGGGAACTTTTTCTATATCCATTCCAGATCAAATAATACATGTTAATATATCTCGAATGGCTAACTATCTTGTGGAGAGATTCTTGGGATCTCGCCCTAATATCGAGGAGGTTAGGGCATTTGTTAAAAAGAAATGGATTTTGAAAGGTCAAGTGGAGGTGGTTGCTCTTCCCAAAGGATGTCTGGCTTTTTCCTTCTCATGTGAGGAGGATTTAAGGTTTATTCTATGTGAAGGACCTTGGATGATAGTAAAGCATTCTATGATTATGCATAAGTGGTGTCCTAATATGGATATGCAAAAGGATCTTAATGTGCAGGCACTGATTTGGGTAACTCTTCCGAGCTTGCCTCTTGAGTTTTGGATGGAAGACATCTTTAAGGGCATTGCTAATGTCTTCGGGGAACTCTTGTCTTTGGATCCTATCACGTGTTGGATACAATTGTCTGAAGGACATTGTTGGATTAGCTATGTGTTGTCTTTGATGACACACAAATGTCATATCAATTATCGCTCTCAGTATCTACCGAGTTCAGTCGGTCAACTAAGTGGTTCTTAGTATCTACAGAGCTTAGTCGGTCAGCTAGGTGGTTTTTAGTATCTACCGAGTTCCCTCGGGTGTCTAAAGGAACATGACAGGATAACAGTGTTAACTGAGCCTCCTCGGTTATCAAAGGAAAATTAGTGGTTACCGAGCTCTCTCGGTCTCCAAAGGATGTTGCAGAATTCGCTGTGGTTACCGAGTTCTCTCGGTCACCGAAGGAAATCTTTTCAGGATTAATGTTTACCGAGCAAGGTTGGCCCTTTCAAAGAATTTTGTTATTACAATTTGTTTATCCCAGCCGACTGTTATAATAATTATTAGTGCCGACTTGACAATCTAAATGGCATATATATATAGAAGGTCAAGTGGTGAATAAAAGATATACAACATGTAGAAATCATTTTGAAGAAAGGTGTGTGCAAATTTTGAAGGATGGTCAGATATCCTTGAGGAGCAACAAAGACTTAATTGATCAGTAAGGATCTAGTGAAACAGAATAGAGATCTATATTCAACAATTCAGTTGTAGGTCATTTCATTGTTACTCTCTAGCAATTGTAGTAGTGATATCAAAATCTCTTAACCGAGTTGGTTTAACAACCATTTTGTAAATCCTCTAACAAGGTAACAGTTCTATTGAATTGTTTCAAGACCTCTTACAAGGCCACTCCTAGCAGGGTGATTAAATCCTCTAACAAGGTCACACCTAACAGTGTGTTTTGTAACCTTTTACCGAGTTGGCTTCTAACCGGGCATCACTTCAGAAGAGTGAAAAAAAGTAAGTAGTTGCATTGGTGTTTTTTCCCATATTGGGTTTCCACGGTAAATCTAATGTCTCTTGTGTTCATGTTATTTTCTTTATTCATGTAAGTTAATCAGTGATGAATGCTTAAGAACAGTTTAATTATTACACACTTCAAGGATCAAGTTTTCAGCATTTCTCTATATATTTACCGAGTGGCACAGTAAATAATTTGTTAAGATATTTAAGGGATCAGTGGTAATATTTTTGTGGTTAACTGATTCACCCCCCCTCTCAGTTACTGCATCTATATTTCCAATAGTCACGATCTCTAGAAGACACCTTACGTTTGCTAGGATCTATGTTGGGGTGCAGCAAGGAGTGGATATGCCAGAATCTATCACTCTTCAATCTAAACTTGGCCCTTGGGTCCAGAAGATAGAGTATGAATCTACACCCTTTTCTTGTTTTCATTGCAAGAAAATAGGCCACTGGGCAAAACAGTGTCCAAAGATGATACCCCAAAAGAAAAAAATGAAAAAGATATGGGTAAAGAAGGCTGTGGATGGAATGAACTCTGTGGGGAGTAGTATTAATGAGAATAAAGAATGAAAGATGAATGGGAAGGGTATGTCTATTGAAGGTTGTGACACATCTCATTCAGATTTAAAACTAAAAATAGAAGGTAGCACTGAAGTTTTAAAGGAATCCATAACTAAAAGCTCTGATGATTCCATTGTTGGACATATCCAGAGCAGGCCCCTGGGGACAAAAGAGGGTAATAATAACTTCGATGTTGGCCTGTTCAAGCAAGAGATGTTGGGGGGTTATGGCTTCTTACCCCCCTCTCAGAGTTTGGTAATATGGTAGGATGCCCAAGTCTGCCCGATTCTGGGCTGTTCAGAGGATAGGTCTCAAAAGACCTTTGGCACTCTAGGGGGATCAGATAAGGTCACACCATGTCCTTCTAAATTTTCTAAGTGGGGTGATGTGGCAGATTTAATGGAGGCCCTTTTGGGATTAGAAGAACTGAATGAAGAGGGATGGTCCAAAGTGGAGAAGAAAAAGCCAGTTAAAAATGTTAAGAAATTTACTAACAAAGATACAGAACAGATGAAGAATGTCTCCTCAACCCTCAAAAGCACTAGAAGAAATAAGTTTGGAGATGTGGGGGCTCCCCATGTTTCCCCAAGAAGACCCTCGAATCAAAAAAGGTGAGCACTTGAGACCAGTAAGTGTTTAGTGGATGGTAGTCAAAAAACCATCTTGGAGTCTGGCCCATTCCTTAAACAAAGAAGTTTATATCCTAGAATGTAAGAGGATTAAATAATCCTCATAAGCAAGCTATGGTCAAAAAAATGATCAGAGATAACAAGCCTGATATTGTTCTTCTACATGAGACTAAGATGTCTAAGGACAAAGTGGAAAAAATCCAATTTTTTTGTAATGATTTGTCCCATGGTAGTGATGCAGACGGTGCCTCGGGGGGGATTGTGACTAGATGGAATTGTAATGTTATCAAAGGGGAAATGTTATCCGGTGGCAACAATGTGACTAATATTAGATTTTGGCATATCAAGGATGGTACTTCTTGGGTTTCGACTAATATTTATGCTTTGAACACCAGGTGGGGTAGGAAATCTTTCTGGAGAGAATTTTTTGGTTTTAGTAGAGATTTTTCTAATGATGGGTGGATCATTATGGGGGACTTTAATACTCCTTTGAAGGAAAATGAAAAATTTAGAGGTAGTCAACCCAATCTGGATAGTAGAACTGATCTTATGGAATTTATTGATAGTCAAGAGCTGCATGGCATAGACTTGCAGGGTATTAACTATACTTGGACCAACAGGAGAGAGGGAAATGAGCTTATTCAAGTCAAGCTTGATAGAGCTCTTTTTAGCAGCATTTGGTTAAACCATTATTCTTGTGCTTTATCTACCTATATCAGAGCTGGCTCGGATCACTTTCTGATAACCATAAGAGCTGAATTCAATGGCTTGAGAAGGAATTATCCTTTCTGATTTGAGAAAATGTGGACAATCCACCCTAACCTTGAAAGGTTGATTGAGGATTGGTGGAGTATTAGGATTGAAGGAACAAAAATGTTCAGAGTTGTTAAGAAAATGAAAAATGTGAAGGACAACATCAAAAAATGGAATAAAGAAACTTTTGGAAATATTTTTACCAATAAAAAGAAAATTGTTGAAGAACTAAAAGAGATCTAGGATAGCATTCAGAAAGATGGATACAGTTGGCATACCAAAAAGGAGGAAGATACCAAACTAATGGAATGTCATGATATTATCTCAAAAGAAGAATGCTTTTGGAGGCAAAGGTCGAGAAAGCTGTTCTTAAAGGAAGGGGACAAGAACTCTAAATATTTCTTCATGACCACAATGAAACATAGAATGAGTAATAAAATCTCTAGACTATTGGTCAATGGAACCATTAGTGAGAAGGAGGAGGATTTTAGAAGTGAGGCCAACAATTTCTTTGGAGAGCTTCTAAAGAAAGCTGAGAACCTGGATTTGGAGTGCCAAGAAGAGTTGTTTGATGGTATACCCCGTATCCTGAATGATGCTCACAATAGAGTTATTACTGCTATACCTTCTATGGATGAGATTCAAAAGGTTGTGTTCACCTTTGATGGAGATAAAGCCCCTGGTCCCGATGGTTATCCTCATTTCTTCTTTCAAAAGTACTGGAGGATTCTGAAAGATGATGTTTCTAATGTTGTCAAGGAATTTTTGGGGCTAGAAGGATTCTCAAGGAATTGAATGGTACCTTTATAGGTCTGATTCCAAAGAAAACTAGAGTTGATAGTATGGACCAATTCAGACCCATCAGTTTATGTAACTCGGTGTATAAGATAATTTCTAAAATCCTTACTTCTAGAATTCTCACTTTTCTTCCTTCTATTATTTCTAGACAGCAGAATGGTTTTGTCCCCAAGAGGCAGATTTTGGAATCAATCATCTCGATCCACGAAAATATACACTTTTTGACTATGTCAAAGAAGGAAGGCTTTTTGTTGAAACTTGATCTGTCCAAAGCTTATGATAGGGTTGACTGGGATTTTTTGTTGGTTACTCTAGAGGCTTTTGGTTTTAATAAAATAAGTAGAGACCTTATTCATTGCTTGGTTTCCTCTACCACGTTCTCTATTCTTGTGAATGGTTCTCCTACCCCCTTTTTCAAGTCTTCTAGAGGTCTTCGACAAGGGGATCCCCTCTCTCCTATTCTTTTTGTTATTTCGGCGGAATGTTTGGGTAGACACATTGGTAGTATGGTTAATAGAGGTGAATTCAAGGGTCTGAAACCTTCCTCCAAGGACTTGATGTGCTCGCATCAACATTTTTTGGATGATTCCATAATAATGGGTTAAGCCTCTATCAAAAATGACAAAACCATTAAAAAAGACCTTGACAACTATGCTAGTGCTACAGGTCAGAGTATTAACTGGAATAAGAGTTCTATTTTTTTCATTAATGTGCCTGAAAAAAGACAAGAGAGGCTAAAAATAATTCTTGGTTGTGAGGTGGAGTGTCTCCCAGGGTCCTATCTTGGTTCACCTCTTTGCCTCAATCCTCCAGATTCTTTTTGGTGGGATATGATTGACAAATTTCACAAAAGTCTTGCTAGTTGGAAGGGTGCTCTTCTTAGCCAGGCTGGAAAGATTGTTGTTCTCAAAGCTGCCCTTCAAAGTATTCCTTTCTATGCTTTGAGCCTTTTCAAAATACCTAAGAAGTTTTTTGAAAGTATAGAGAAAATCCAAAAGAAATTCCTATGGTCCGGAGTTGAAAAAAAGAAAAGGATGGCTCTTATTGTTTGGGAGAAGGTTTGTAAACCAACTAGGAAAGAGGGTCTTGGTCTCCGCACTATAAGAAGTATAAATGAGTATCTCATGGCTAAACTCCTTTGGAGAATGTTCAAGAACTTGAGAGAATGGAGCACCATATGGTACAATAAATATAATAGGGACAACTCTGACTTCATTAATTTCTTAAACTCAGAATCTTCCCAAGGAGGTTTGTGTATTTGGGGCAATGCACTTAGAAGGAAGGAAATGATAAAGAAGGGGGTAAAATGGAAGGTTGGTAATGGTAAGAAAATTATTTTTTGGGATGACATTTGGCTACTTGATAAAATCCTAAAGGAGGTTCCTACCTGGAATGAAATGTCTATCCTTTGTAAATAAATCTTGGGAACTCAAGTGGAGAACTATTGGGGGGAGGGTAAATGGACTGATTTGTCTAGGTTTGATCCTTCCCTCAGGGGCTTGAATAACCTTCTAAATGCTACTATTCTTATTGATGATGAGGATACTCTTATTTGGAGATTTAGCACTAATGGCTTGTTTTTGGTTTCATCCCTATACATACAGAACTTTGAAGACAATCCTGAACCTTGTTGGGCCAAAGCCTGGTTCAAGGGATTAACTACTAAAATTAATGTCTTTTTTTGGATCTTATTGCAGGATAAAGTTCTTACAATTGACAATCTCAGGAAAAGAGGCCTTGTTTTAACTAACAGATGTTGTCTGTACAAAAAAGATGAAGAGAATATCAACCATATGACAATTCATTGTTCTGTTACTAGTCAAATATGGGAAAAATTCTTTGATCTGATGAATATGGAGTGGGTGTTTCCTCATAACATTCAGGAGTTGTTTTTGTGTTGGAAACCACCGACTAACAACAAGTTTTTAATCTCCTTTTGGAATTTCTTCCTTCCCTTTTTGTGCTGGGGGGTTTGGAAAGAAAGGAATGAAAGAATTTTCAGGGATAAGGAGTCCAATTGGGATAGTATTTTTCACAAGATTAAGAGTGCCCTGTTGGAAAACTTGGGGTTGATTAAGAACTATCAAGAGCTGAAGAATGAGTGGGAGGAAAAAGTTTATAAGAAGTGGAAGCTTGAAGGAAGGAAGGTTCTAAACATCCAAAGAAATCTAAGGGAAGAGGCTAGGTGGGACTGTCCTCCTAATGGATGGGTCAAAATCAACTTTGATGGTGCCTCAAAAGGCAACCCTAGAATTGATGGCTATGGAATGGTTATCAGAGATGAGTTTGGGAACTACAAAGGGGCTATGGAAATTCCTATAGGTTTCAACACTAATCAGGTGGTGGAAGCTAATGTTGCTCTTTATGGGCTGTTACTAGCCAAAAGGAAGAGCTATACTAAAATATGGATTGAAGGGGATTCCCTAAGTATTCTTAATTGTTTGAAGAATTCCATGACCCCTTCGTGGACCATAGAAAATGTTATAAGCAAGGCTAAAAACATTATTGAGACCTTTGAAAAATACATGATAACCCACATTTTCAGGAAGGCAAATTTGGTGGCTGACTGGGCTGCAAACATGGCTTGTAAAAGCCAGGTGGAAATTGAATGGAGTGATGGTTCGGGCATCCCTTATGTTGGATCATCATTAATTAACAAGGAGAGGATGAGGAGTAAGAAACATGTTTTGAATGAAGAAATCATTAATGAGTATTGAGTGCAACAATCTGTGCAACCATCATGAAGGACAATGGCCTAATTCTGGGATAAGTATTGGGTTCCTTTGGCATGATTTGTGGGTTGTGCAAAACATTAATAGTGTTTATTATAGCTCAAGGGCTAAGTTGTAGAGAGTGGGGATTCATTTGGATAAAGACTTTCTGCTATCTTACATAGCCATGGGAGGCAGGAAGAGGAGATGCGAGCCGATGGACTGTAGTGACTGGAAATAGAACAAGGAGATATGGAAAATTGTCAAAGAAGGGGGTTTGGTGAATTTTTTGGAGAGATTGCATGGAGGGAAAGTCACAGTGACCAGAAATTTCTTCAAAACTTGGAATAAGGGGAGTGTTCTGGTTGGCACTCAAAGTATGGAGGTGACTAAGGAAGTGATTACTGAAGTGACTAGCTTGATGACTGAGGGCATCAACTTCTATAGGGACAGGAATATTTTAGACAAAGCATTGGAGGCTTTTGCACCCACAAAGCAGGAGAGAAATCGTATGGTTAAGGTGGAAAATTTATACTTTAACCCTAAGTTCATTTCCAGGCCCTGGCACCTTGTCTTATTTGTTATTATAGGCTACATTACCCTTGATGGTTGGTATACTAAAATTTACAACCACCATCTTACTCTTCTGAACCACTTTAGGCATGGGGTTAAGATTAATTTCCCTTTTTACTTGCTGAGTTCTTTGAACACTTGCCTCCTCCACTGGCAAAGGGACCTAGAGGGTGATCATGCCTGCCATGAAGGGCTCATGGTCCTCATATTTGAGGTGTTGAAATTGAAGAAGGTGGAAAGAACCTAGCTTAATAAAAAAGCCCTAGAGGACTATGACACTGATGGGAAAGAGTCTGAGCAGCCTTTTATGGAGGATACAGAAGATGAAGAGGAGGATTCTGAGGATTACCAGGAGGTCAGCCCTAAGGAAAATAAAAAGAAAAGGAAGATGGAGGATTCTAATATGGATATGGAAGTTGAGGAAGAAGAGAGTAGGGAGGAGAGTTCCAAGAAGTAGGGGAAAAATAGACTCGAACCTTTAGGCAATCGTACCAAAACAAAAACTAGGAAGAAGAAAGATGCGAAAATGGTTTTCATATCCTCTGATAAGGGTTCTTCTTCCCAAGGAAAGAATGATCAGGAAAACCATGTGGAAAACAACCCTGCTATGGAGGAGAGTGGGGGTACCAGTAAAGATGTCTGGGTTGAGGAAAAAATCCTGCAAGAGGTTGCACAGGATGTGACTAATATAGAGAAAGATGGGTACGAGAAGGACAAGGCCAACTTGGAGAAGGAGAAGGTGGAGAATCCTAAGGAGAACATGGAGGAAGAGAACATGGGTCTTGAGATTAATGAGGGGAGGAACAAGGATTTTGAGAATTTGGGGTGCTTGGCCTTCTTATCTACCCTTAGCATAATGAAAAATGATATCACTGCGATGAAGACCAACATCCACCAACTGCAAAAAGAGATAGGGGTTCTTAAAAGGGTGAACCTGGGGGAGAAAACCACGGGCCAGACAATTGATGAGCTCACTGACATTGTCGCTAGAGCTTAGATTGTTGCTTCCTTCAATGACAGACTTACTGCCTTGGAGAAGAAAATTCAAAGTAGTAATGTTATAACCAAGAAAGTTGAGACTATGGAAAAGAGAATTGATAAGCTAGAGAAGACTGTGGGGAATATTGCAAAACAGAGTTTTGCTATCCTCAAGGCTTCAAATGAGCATGTGAAGATCCTGGTTGACAAGTTTGATAATGGGAAAGGGAACCAAGAGATCATAGAGACTAAAGAGGATCAGGGGCCTAGTAGGCGTATGAGATATAGGTTCAAGAAGATGGAAGATGACAACAAGAATGACATGGAAGATCTGAAGTTGTCTGCTGCAAACATGCAGATTCTTGTTGATCAGGCTATAGAACTGATGAAATGTGTTTAGACAGCAGCTTGCTATCTTGCTTTCCTTTTTGTTGTCCTTTGTCTTTTGGTTGTTCTTTGTGTTTAAGGACTTGGTTATGTTGTGTTTTTTGGTGTTGTTGCACTTGTCTTCTTGGAGCTTAAATGTTTTATCTTTTATCCTTATGTAAAAGGTTTTGGGTCCTTTCAAAACCTATTTTTACATAATCAAAACAAAAATTCTATGGATAAAACCAACAAAGTGTACCTGGGACACCCTATTGACAAAGTAAATGAAAGTGCTACTTTAGTGATTAAAACCTTTCAGAATGAAATGAAGAAAAGATCAAGGATTCCACCATCTATTGTGGAAAAGTACAAAGATGAGATATTCTTTTTGGTTGATGCAGACTTTACCTATGTTGAAGCAATTGAGCCAAGAGTAGAATTTGTAGACCCTCTTGAATATGAAGTTATAGAAGTTGAGATTGAAGGTTATGTGAGTAGATTACTTAAGAGTAATTTGGATGCTAAGAGTCCTAGATTTTGGACACATGAAGAGAACTACAATTCCACACAATCATCACAAGCAAAAAAAAATGGAAAAGAAAAGAGTTGACAGTACCATCAAGAAAATATTGAAAGATATTGGTATGATAGAACATGAGTTTGTCATTGCGAAGTAGACAACAACAGTAATCAGGGACATTGGATATAAAGAAGTACTATCAGTTCCACCCTTGACATCTCTTGCAGCCCCTACAGGAAGTAAGGAAATCCATAAGATCCTCCTCCATCACACCAACCAAGAGAGTTAAAGAAATGGAAAGTGGACCAGGTAAAAGATAGAAAACTATCTTTACTCTAGTTCAAAGGAAAACATCAGCATCTAAGGCAGATGAAGAGGTAGGTGGCAGCAAGAACAAATGGAAGCCCAAAATAAATAAAGTGAACCCTTTAATCATAAATGAAGGTGATTTCACTAAGTTAAACAAATACTATGAAATGTATGATAACTTTGAGAAGTTGAACCTAGAAAATGTAGTTGTCAAACACATGATCCCTGCAAATAAGAAATTTGATGACATAAAAGGCAAGATCCCTGACAATCTTTATGAGAAATTGGTTAACAAAAAGAAGAGAGCTACAAAAGAAGATAGTGGAATAAGAGAAATATTTGTAAGAAAGCTATGTGAAATAAAAGATGATCATTTCAAGGAAATAATGAAAAATCTAAGTACCCATATGAGGAAGAAATGAAGAAAAATACTTATAATGGGAGGCAACTATGAGGAGATTAACAAAGAAACAAAGGAAGTGGTTGTGAAGGTAATGATCTCTCGACCAGGTGAGAAAAATAGTGAATCTGATCAAGTGGTTGAAGTAGAATATCAGACTGAACCATCACCAACACTGCCACCCTCCATCTACATTGAAGATGAATCTATGCACGTTAAAGGAACAAATATCACCCTAGACAGTGAAGAAAATCCCTTCAATGACCAAGAAGCTGATGTTGGCAATTTGACAGAGAATAATGAGCAGAAGGACATAGAAGAGAATGAGGAAGAAGAAGTTGAAACAAGAACGGAAGAAGGAAAAGAGGAAACACAGACTGATACAACAAAAGAAGAGCATGCAGTTATACAAGAACAATCAATGATCATTCCTAAACCTAAGGACACAACATAAACATCACAAAAACCATAGTTTGAATCACTGTTTGCAAGCTTAGGACATGAATTAGATGATGTTGATCAAATAGAGTTGATCTCATCTTTGAACAAGATTATTGGAAAAAACAAGAAGGTAAAAATATTGGAAGGAGCACTACTTGAGGTAACATGTAATCTTCAAGGTATAATATCAAGTCAAGTTAGTGAGGTTGATCTGCAAGAAAAAGAAAAAGAGGTTATGAAAGCCTTTGACATGGAATTCACAAACCTATCTCATATTGCAACAGTAAAATCCCAAGTAGCCCATGGTGCATAGATATTTCAAGTTGTATGCTAGAATATAAAAAATGATCTAGACAACTTGGATATATGTATAAAAGAGTTGAGAAGATGCATAGGGAGAGGGAAATAATTGTACATTCAGTGTACACAATCCCAGATCCACACATCTGAGATATCAGAGAAGCTGAAGATCAAAGAAGCAAAAATACAAGTGGCAGTAAACATTTTACAAAGCCCTAATGCGAATATCTCAAAAATTGAGAGGAAAACGCGAAAGATTTTTGATGATATGAGACTTCTAAATGATGAGAAGGAGAAGAAATTGAAAAGATTCTCTCTACTCAAAGAGCGTGTATCACTGAAAATCAGTATTTTGGAGAATCAATTGGAAGAATGTCTTTCTTCGAAGACATCTTATGGAAAATTTTCTTATGCAAATCTTAAGGCAGTAGAGATTGTATCATTTGGCCTATGTACATTTCTCAGTGTTTCTGATGCAATGAAGAAGTCATGGGATAAGGAGATAGAGAGCCTTTGAAATCATGAGGTAAAATAGTTTTTGATACATCAGTTTTGACACCTTTGTCATTGTTATAAAAGGGGGAGTAGTATAAGTTGAAAATTGTATGTATAGATATTATATGTATGGTGTGGCAGAGTATAAATATTTTGGAGAAATAAGTAGTTATGTAAGATCCACATTTTTGTATGGCCACAATTTTGTAATTTAAGTTTTTAGGACTTCGCCAATTTTCCCATATGTTGCCACCAATGACAAAGGAGGATATTGTTGGCAATTTGGCTAAGTAGTATTTTAGAATGTTTTCATTATGGAAACATATACTCAGTATGAAGATAGCATAATAGTTGGAAGCAGTCGTGTATGAGTGCACTAGAAAATTGTCTAAGTATAGTAGTATTTACCAATCTAATTGGAGATAGTTTTGATTAGCGATGTTCACATAAAAAGGTTCAGTGCATGCGCACTTGAACATGGATCATTCTATGTATATCAAAGCCACATATGAGATTGAAAGTTTGTATGACATGTATAGAAGAAGATATTAAAGATTTATGGAGACAGTGTTGAGCCGACCTGAACAGAGTAGAAGACATAATATGATCACAATAAGTTAAGGGATTATTTGGTTTATAAAAATAATGACTTAATCGTGTAGGGATGACATCCTAGATGTTAACCCTAGGGCGGCATGAATTGATTTTATATTTTGAGAAGAGTTTATGTATTATAAGCTGACTGAAAGTTATTAATTGTAATAACTTGTATATATGTAAGAATTATGTAATATGAAAGATATACATGATACATATAGAAATTGTAATAAGTTGACATATGATGTGAAGTTTTATATTATAAGAAGGAAGAAAGAAATATCTCTATGTGAAAGAAAAGAGCCTACAAAGCTACATCAGAATAGAAAATTTATTCAGCAGTAGTAAAAGGTTTTGTACTTTACCTTTGTATCAGAAGCTATTATTGTATATTGCATGTTTGGGTAGTGAGCTCATCTTGCAAACATTTATTTTGTAATAGAAACTCCTAATGGGGTTGAGGCTTCTAACAAGGCCTAGAGTCCTTTAACTAGGATAGAGACACTATATGTATGTAATAGACTCCTAACATGGTCAACATCCTTAACCAGATATCTTTTGATTAGTGGATTAGTTGTGGGTATCATCCCCACCGGGGTTTTCCCTTGGATAGGGTTTCCTCAAGAACAAACATGGTGTTATGAGTTCATTTTCTTTATTGATATTCTTTTTATTTAGTTTACTTAGTTTAGTTTCTTATGCAAGCTTCAAGTTAATTTGTTATATCCATAATTGGGCAAAAGTAAAAGTTTGTGGAATATTGATTCACCCCCCTCTCAGTATTTCCTATTTCTAACAAAAATATTATTGACTCTTTTGACAAATGTATTATCTTGCATATCTATAGGGAGTCTAATATTATTATTGATTAGGCAGCCAACTTGGCTTGCAAGGTGGATCTGATGATGAAATGGGATGACATTGATGATATGCCTTTTGAGGTTAAATCATTAATAGATAATGACCATTTACAGAGTAGGAAAAAGGAGTTCTAACTTGGCTTTTTAATGAATAGCTTTCATTACAAGGTGATGCTTATTTATTCCTTTTTTAGTGCAAAGGACTATGATGTGACTAGGCATTTTATATTGCATAGATTCTGGGTGGTGTATGAGGAGTATTTCAAAGAAGGAAACGTTCAGAATGACATTTGAGGTTTATTACTAAGAGTTACTGTGAAGAAAAACCAGAGTGAAGACATGGGAGGAAGAAAGAAAAGGTTTGAACCTACGAATTGTAAGGAGTGGAAACAAAGGAGGTTTGGGGGATTTTGAAGAAAGATGGTATGACAGATTTTATGGAGAGGCTGCATGGCAGAAACTCAATTGTGTCCAAACACTTCATCAAAACATGGAAGAATGGTAGTTTTCTCATGGGTAATTGGTACATGGAGATCAGAGAGGAGATTGTCACCGAAGCTATTGGTATGAGCATGGAGGGGCTTAAATTCTATATAGATAGGAGTATCTCTGATAAGGCTCCTGAGAAGTTCTCTTGCATAGAGCAAGAGTGAAAGCGGCTGGTGAAGGTGGATAAATCTTACCACAACCCCAAATGAATTTCCTGGCCTTGGAGGTTTTTTTTGTATGCCATTATTAAATACATTACGCTCGATGGTAGGTTTACCAGAGCCTATGGCCATAATTTTATGTTTCTTAACCATTTTAGACATAATGAGAAAATTAAATTCCCTTACTATTTGTTGAGCTCCTTGGAATATACCATCAATAGCACTCAGAAGGATCCTCATGGGGATCATGCTTCGCACTAGGGTTTAATGGTCCTAATGTTTGATCTTTTGAAAACTAAGCTGGAAAAACCCTTCCTTAAGGGTAGAGTGAGGGATGATGAAGATATAGAAGGAGATGAGGATGATGATTTGTATGGAGCTAATACTGAAGATGATGTGGAGGAAACCCTTGAGGTTAAAACCACTAAGAAGACTAAACTCAAGGGTTCTCTTTCCAAGAATCATAAGGGAAAGTCTACATTGGATGACTCTGCTACTGAGAAGGATTATGAAGATGAGGACTATGAGGAAGAAAGGGAGAAATGTGGTGACAAGAAGAAAAGAGGAGATTCCAATGGCAAGAGGAAGAAGTCTAAAACCTTCAAAAGATTTTGTAAGATGAACATTGTTATTTATTTTGAGGAAGATGATGACTTTGAGTAGAGGATAAGCACTGAGGTTAATCTAGGTGTGGAGGAGGATGCTAATTGGGATAGGGATTTAGGTAACCTGGGTCAAGACATGAATTATTTGGACAACGAGGAGGAAAACCTACAAAATGCTAACCAGGTCATCGAAGAAATTGTGGAAAAATTTGACAAAGGTGTTCTTGGGATCGAGGATAGTACAAAAAAGGAGAATGACAAGGAGAAGAGAAAAGATACCATTGTGATAAAAGACAAAAACTACCTGGTTGATTTTACCTACACTTTGGTGAAATTACTGGATGATGTTGCCCGAGTCAAAGATCAAACCCGTATTATGGGTTGTGAGGTTAATATTCTTAAGAATATGAACATGGGTGATAAACCTATTTCTATATGCCTAGAGGAAATGAGAGATGTGGTGGGAAAATCTGATGCCTATGCTACCATGGTGGAAAAGGTCTATAACTTGGAAAAAATATTGAAAGAAAAAGTGGCTAAGATTATTGATGGGGACTTTGGTGAAAGGCTTGACACCCTGTTTAAAAGAGTGGACAAATTAGAGGAGGCTATGAGGAAGATTAGCGAATAGAGTCATGTCATCCTTTAGGCCTACACTGATCATGTCAAGATCATGGTTGATAAGATGGAGCAGACCAAAGATGATAAGGACACAAAAGACCTGAAGGAAGCCACCAGACTGTGAAAGCACACTTGGGCTAGTACCGGGAAGACAGAGACCAAAAATGACAAGGACCTCAAAGAGCTTAAGGATTTTGTTGAACACATGTAGATTATGGTGGTCCAGGCTGAGGACCTGATGAAATTTATTTAGCTATCTTTTTGTGTTGTCCTATCCTTTAGTTTGGCTATCCTATTTTGTTTCTTCTATTGCTAACTTTGTTTCTTAATTACTGTTATGTTGTTTTCTGGTTTTACTATGGGGTGTTGAGGCACAGACTCATTTTTACTCTTATTATTTTTTATATAAATAATTTGTAAAGGTTTCAGGTCCTAAAAAACTTATTTTTACTTAATCAAAATAATTTCAAAACAATATTTGTCTGCAAGTATCTTTGACTGTTTTGATGCATTGTAAACAAGGAGTGAAAGAAAAATTTACTAATTTCATTGGTAGATTTAAGAATTTATATGCTCATATTTCTTATTATGTGCCTAATATTAATATACAACACATGTTTATTGCTAATTTACAAAAATACATTAGAGATAAGATTCTTCTTATTGAATTTACCTCTTTTTCCCAACTCTATGTGGTGCTTCACCACTATCAATTTTAAGTGAGTCAATTTGAGAGAACCACTCCAATGGCTCCTGTACCTATTGATAAGAGTGATGCCGCCTCTAATTAGAATAAATATCACAAACCAAACAACTATGTCAAGATTAACAAGGTGTCGAATACAATAGATGAACAAGTAGTTGTTTCATCCAAAGGTGATGCTTCTTCTTCCTCTATTTTTTGCCTGAATCGTAAGTATAATCCTCCTTCTGAGTCTTTACAAACTATGATGGAAAGTTGTTAAATAATAATATAATTAAAATTCCTCCTATAAAACTCATTCATCCCTCTATTATGGCTTCCTATTCCTTTGATTCCAAATTCTTTTGTCAATACCAGCATCAGCCTGGCCATGATACCAAGAGGTGTTATTCCTTTAAAAATATTATATAAGAATTCATTGATTCTAATGCTTTATCTATTGATGTCGATGATAGTAGTGGAAAAGAAATATGTAACACCTCCTAACTAAAATCTTCATATTTATACCAATCTTTTACCTTCACATTCTATCAACACTGTTTCCTAACCTTCTTCATCTTCTATGCAGATTGCCTATGATGAAATGTTGAAAGAAGAAAAATCCATGTTGTTAATCATGTGGAGCATGAACCTCCACCTGAAACTCAACCTAAACCTCAAACTAAATGTAGTAGAGAGTTTATTATTATCTTTGACCATTCTGAAACCATTAAGCCTTTTGATGGTCTGCTTTACATTATCGCTAGGGTTTCTAGGACTCCTTCCTACGATTTTCTTGTTGATCCTATGTCTATGGTGAATGTTATCACTGAAGAGAATTTATTTCATAAACATTTACAATGTAATTTATATGATATGAAAAATGCTTGGATTCAAACATGTAATGGCTTCCTTTATAGACCTCATGGTTCCATCTCCTTTCCTATTGAGCCTTGTGGTAAAGTGGTGGATGGTACTTTTGTTTTCATTCCTACCTCTGATCAAGTTCAAGAAAATCTTGGTCTCCCTTGTTTGTCTTCCATGCAAGCCATTGCTTCTCCTATTCACAAATGCATTAAATTTTCTTGTGATAGAAAGATTAAGACAATTAACCATAGTCTCTATCACCGTTATAGGCCTAGGGATTGTGCTACTCTTGACTTATTTTGGCCTTCCCTACCTACAACACCCCTGAATTGTCATGATTACCTTTTATGATCCTATCAAGCCTATATACATAGAAATATCATTGGATTAATTATGCCTAAGCTTGATCTTACCCATGGTATTTTTACTACACCACCTATACCAACTTTTTATGACTCTTATATTTCCACTGAGAAACATCCTACTCCTATCTCTCAACTTATTGTGGTTCCTTATGCTCCCCCTTCACAAGGAGAAAAGGACCTAATGTTGATTGATCTCATTCTACAACTTATCTCTCGTAAGACCAAATGTAATCAACATGTCTGTGACCATTGAAAGAAACATCAAGATAAAGCCAAGGCAGATGCACATGCTTACCAAACCATCTTACCTTCCTTTGACCAGCACATGCTTGATCCTATGGAGGAATTTTATGATCCTAATAATGTTAAAATTGATAAACATGGTAATTATATTCACATTTTGGATTTTATTGTGATTAATATTTATGAGGAAGATACACTTGATCATCCTATTAATACTAACAATGATTTACATGATAGTGATAATTATGAATATGAAAATATTGATATTGATCATGATTTTCCTAACATTCTTTCAAAATATTTGTTAATTACTCCTAGTCTTGAGCATAGTGACCCTCAAAATGGTCCTTGTTTGCAACCAACTATTGTTCCTACTATGTTGGATGTTTCTCCTCTTGTGATTTCCCTCCTTCCCTACATGATATAGACCAAGATAGGGGGGGGAGGTGAAGCACTTGATTAGCTTCTTTAGCATGCTAGTCTTTGTGTGCTTTCATTTTGTGTTAGTTTGTGTATTACAAGATATCGTATATTCTTCTTCAATTGTTGTTCCTCCATCACTATATTCTTCCCCTTAAAGGGTGAGTCGTCCAGAACTTTTTCCAGTCTGGTAGAGCTTTGGCTCCTAGACCTAGAGCTCTTCTCTTCAATTTTAAGGCTTTGTCCTTTTCATTCTTATCCTTCTCAACATCCTCTAAAATGGTAATTGTAAAACCTTTATGAGTTGAAGGCTTGTTTTTATTTTTTCTATAGGGGCTAAGAAGATCTAAAGGTATTTTTTCTCTTTCTAGGGTAACCGTTAAAATCTACATAACCTTGATAGGGGAAGTGCTAAAAACCATTTTATTAATCTTAGAGGAACCATGGGAAACAAAAGAAAAATTACCCATAATGAGCCTTCTCAGGGAAACATTATGAACTTATAGGGGAGAGGAATGTACTTGAGCATGAGGAGGAGGTTAGGGATTCCTAGAAAAGTGCTCCAGTGGCATAGGGTTTCCATAAGAACCCATATCTAGGACATATCTATAAAGGGAATCAGGCCTTAATGGAGTGGGAGAGAAGCTTTGCTTTCAATATTTTGTTACAATGAAGAGAATTGAAAAAAAAAGAACATTTATTTTTTCCTTGTCTCACATGGCTCAACAAAGGAAAATAATATCCATGTAGAACCATAAACCTACCCTCCAAGGAAAAATACCTCATAATATGAAGACTCACTAGGGCATAAGGGAGGGGGAAGGTCTAACCTGTCATGGCCATTCTAAAACCTTTTGAGTTGTTCGCTATTCTTCAAGAACTTGTTAATGAATCTTTGGTAATTAATAGAGCTATTCTTAGCCACTTTCATGCCAACATTATCCAACCCATTTGTGTCCTCACTATCATTTGAGGTGAAATATAAAAATCCAAACTTGCCACCTTAACCCTGCCTCCCAACCATGAATTAGTAAACTTGGAGGTGAGAGTGTCATTGTATCCTTTCATGAAATTACAAAATGGAGCCAACCAAATGGTAACAAACAAATCCTAGAGCTCAACATTCTTTTTAAAAGCTTCACAGCTGATTGGATCTGATTATTTTTTAGGGCCTCTCATGGTAACATTATTAATTTCTTTTCTACTACACTCTCTTTTGTAAATAACTAACTACCTTCTATAGAAAATGATGTTTGAATAATGAAAACATGTAATCTGATAACTTAAAATAAATTTAGGTTGGCAGTACAAGAGATCAAATCATCATTTAATGACATAATTTATCGTATTGGAAAGGTAAAATCCTTCATGGATTGTATGTGTCTCTTTTTAAAATTTAGGCAAATATTGTGATGGACTCCCAAATATGAATTCTATCCCTCAGGTGTATCCCACTAGGACAATTATTTAGAGACATCATATTAGGGGTCATGCTCAAGTGGTCAGACTTAGATGATGAAATATGAGAGACATCTATTAAATCATTATTAAATAGAGGACTTCCCCATATCATATAATTATTTTCTTTATTCATGATGCAATTGTAACAAAACTTTTTTGATTGACATTAGTCAATCTTCTTTATGAAGACTTACTTTTTCCAAATTTTATCCACATCATTCTTTCCAAATACTTCAAACTCATTCTTCTAGGCTTCATTGTAATCCTAATTATCATTTTAAAATTAACCAGTGTTATTCTCATTTGAAATAAGATTTTTTTTATTTGGTGGGACTATATCCATCTTTCAATGGCTCCAATTTTAAAAATGCAGACCTTCATTGGCAATGAAAACTGTCACCAAATTCCCATCCTAATAAATTTGTTGATCTCTAAGTTGGACTAATTGATGAGAGCATTTTATGTCCCAAATTATACCATATTTTAGCCTTCGTATAAGCCTTCACACTCATTTCTATCCCCATTTTATATTCCATTTTATCCTTCTATATTGCATATGATCTAATATTTATGAGTAATATTTAATCTAGTTATTAGATAGAATATATGAATAAATAGATGAGATTGTTTTTATCTAACAAGTTATGGTTCTTCATATCGCCTGCTATATATCTTCCTATAGCTATTTTAGAAATACAAAGTTCCATCCACTTTGAAATGTATTGCTTGCTATATCTTATTGGCATTCATTATTTCCTCAAAAATTTAAAGCATTATTCCTTCCAAGAATATTGACCAAGGAGTATGTTGAGAAAGAACCTGAAAGGAATAATTACCAACTAAAAATAAGGACAGTTAGTTTTGCATTTCCTTTTGCGAACAGATATGGATGAATCTCAAAAATCTGAGACATGGGTATTGTCCAGAACATGCCCAATTACAATCCCTCGCGTCAAAATCTTCAAAAAGTGGATGATGGAAAAGTTTGAGGCCATTTTCAAAATGTGATTTTTCTAGTTTACTATTACGGGTTTGGACTTCAATTTTCAAAGTTTGTTCCATCTTTTGCTGCTGTTACCAGCTCAACACATAACTCTTCCAGCTTAGCCGAATTCATACGTGGAGAGGATATTGCAGACTAAATTGAAGGGATTATGGATCATTCTATTATTTACATTGATGGTTGTACATGCAAACAATGAATGCGGTTGAAATAGCATATATTACAGCTGAGATTTATTCCCAAGAATTACGTGGCTGTTAAAAAAACCCATGCAACAAATAACTACATTATTATTGCTGCTAAGGAGATGAAATACTATTCTTAAGAGGGATATCCAAGCCTCACGTGGAAAGCCCAATAATTAGACTTTTCCAAATTGTTACAAACCGTGGTTCAACAAATGTGAACGCAGGAAATAGTATTCTATTTGAATGATGACAGAAAATTGGCTATTCTTTGCAAGCCATATATTTTGTTATAACTTTGTTATTTAATAGCCACTCTTTTTGTAGAGTGCATAACAAAGTAGTTATTAAATTTCTAAAGCTGCATCTATATAAGCAGCAGAAGTAGTGAGGATATAGATATGTACATTTTTCTGTAGATTTTTAATATATAGCTTCCAGCAAGGAAAACATTATTGTGTGCAGGTTTGAATGTTATTATTTTGAAATAAATAAAAGCAGCAGATTTTGCATGGTTACAGTAACATAGAACTTGGTTTTCTTCACAGTAATGTAGAACTTAGTTTTCTTCACTCACCTTCCAAACCAGAGAAAGGGCCCGCTCTTGGGATGTTTGGTGAGGTTATTAGTATTGTGAATTATTGTAGATTGTGTGTTGATAATTTCTGTAGCTTAAGTTTGGTTTATTTGATTGTTAATAGGATAAGGTTTCTCTCCAATTCAATAGTTAGTCTATATAAATAATTCTGCTGTTAGATTAATATCATAGCTGGGTAAGAAAGATTATTACGTTCTCATTATTATACAAATTATTAATAATAACCAGCATATTCTGAATTTGCTATCATATTAAGAGATAAATCAATATAGCATTATCAGATTTATATTAGTAAACCATTATATTAGATTAGTTATATGCCTGGTGTTGGTATTGTTTCCTCTAGATTAGTTGAATTTGTGATTTGTTACATTTGTTATCCTCGTAGTTGCTAATATTTATTTTTGTTTCTAATGTTCCTGTCACCAGGAAGTGACAGTTCCTATCGCTGGGATTTCTTTAGTTTTTCATAGATTCAATTTTGTGTGTTGTAGCTGCATTCATAATCCCTCATCTCACAACTATCATCCCTTGATGGCATATTGCTCGGACACCTTTAGCAAGCTTACGCTCTCAGATTGACACGTATAGACTAGCCGAACTTCATTATAAATCATTAATTCTTCTTATTATTTGCCCCAGTGTTGGCCTATCACTAATCTTTTAAGATAATTTATGTAGTGCCTCATCTAATATCTAATCTCTCATGGATCTTTAATCTCCTCTTTGAGGATACCAATGACCAATTTAGAATCCCCTCTCAACTTCAAGTTGAAAGATTCCTAGTTTCTTTTCCACTTGGATGCCTCTCTAAACAACCATATATTTTGAAAAATTGTTAGATTTAACTCCCATAGCTTTTGGAGAACAAACAATGATTTTGCCTTTGTGGTCCCTAAGAAAAACATCTTCTCAAGCCCACCCTAGGTTCCCTTTTGATCATCTATAGAAATTACACTTGATTTGGCCTTCATCCAGAGGTCTCCACTTTGTGTACATTAGATATTATAATTCTTTTCCCAATTCACCTTGGTGAGGTCTTGAGTAAGACCCCATATTTGTTTTATTCTTAATTCCTAAATATTGAGAAGGTCCTTGAAGACACTAAAGTAGGGCGCATTGATATTTTCCAATATGTGATGTTTAAGGATCATAAATGACTCTTGTTTGGAATTAGAGGCACCCCTAAAGATTCTATTATATCATTCTTTCCACAAACCCCTATAAACCATAGGAAATATTTATCTCCAAAGCTCCTTAATAACAACATGTTTAAAAGTGCACCAATACCAGGAGTCAATAAAATGTGATAAATATTTAGGCATAACCCAATCCACCAAAGTTAAGGGCCTAATCATTAACCAAATCTCCAATGCAAAGGGGAAATGGAAGAACAGATGATCAATGCTTTGGTTATAACACAAAGTACATATGCTAGCTGACTGGTGTGTGCTAAAATGTTGTCACACTTCTACGAGTCATTAAATCCAAGATTTCTCAAGAATGAGGTCTCAAATGGTGACTCATAGCTCTCTATTCATGGAGTGCAAGGGTTTATAATGGAGGGCCTCAGATTAGACCTAGTTTGTGCCCATGCAAGTACACCATAAAATGAGAGATTCAAAGAGGAAAAACAAGAATGCTAGTCTCCATGATCATCAAGTATGCTTGCAAATGAAAATGAAAGCTATTCTATATGATAACAATGCATGAAAGCAAACTAATTTATGAAAGGAAATGCTTACAGAAGATTATTCTGTGAAAGGAAATATGAATCTAATCTAATATGCAAGCGCAAGATTGATCTAAATGGATTGCCATGGAGGCATGAGAGAAGAAGACAAGAAAAGAGAATTTTCAATATTCAAGCTCAAGTGCTCAAATTCTCCTCCAAAATCGCTCTCCAAACTTGCATAACAATAACATAAATCTTGATCTCTAAAATCTCCATGCATAAAATGAGAAGGAGAGGGCTCCTTATAAAGGATTTAGAAATGAATGGATGGTCAAGATTAAAAGGCAAAAAGAAATGAGCAATGGTGGAGATTAAATCTTGGTTGATCCATGTGCTCAAGATTCAAGAGGCAAAATCAATGGACATGGTTAAGAGGCAAAAAGATGTGTGGAAGAGATTAAGAGGCAAAAGGAGATTTCACTCATCTTGGAAAGTGTGCATTTAATGTGTAGACAAAAAGTCTTTTTCTTTTTCTTTTTATTTTATATTTTATTTATTATTTTTAGCAAAGTGGTTACCATTATTTAATTAAAAGATTTTTTATTTATTTAAAAGAGATTTGTTCTTTTAATTAAATGTGACTTAGGATAAAGTGATTTTATTATTTAATTAAAAGATTTTTTATTTAATTAAAAAGGAGCATGTTCTCTTAATTAAATAAAACTTCGGATAAAATGATCAAACCTTAGGAAATATTGAAATATTTGAATTAATTATGATTTGATCAAGGAAATTGATTTAAATTAAAAATATTGCAAAGCATTGATTCAGGAAATTGATAAATTGATGAATAGGGGCCCAAAGTCTAGGCGACCATTTTAGGGTGCATACATTTTCCCCTCTTTGATTAATATGTGATCTTTATGGGAACACATGTAGTCAAAGAATGAAGTTGAAGTGTGAGATCGATTTGGGATCACAAAACAACCCAAACATGTGACCAACGGAAGGAAACACATCAGGACAAAGATAATCTGATTGAAAAAGACAAGGCCAACACCCCTGTAAATAGGTAATTGTCAAGTCTCAAGCAAGGTTTCCCCAAGAGAAGTAATTGATAGGATTGATAAAGTTGAATCAAGGATTGAAGTTTGATAGGTACTTCCCCCTCGTGATTGAAATCAAATTGAGATAGAGGAGAAATAGTCAATTGATCAATTTGATCAAATTGAACTAAAGATAAGGTTCTTGATGTAAGATGAAAGATATAAGGATCACAGAACCAAGGTAGATCATCAAGCATGAAATATTATGCCCCAAGGTTGAATCAGAAGAAAAGAAGTACAGTGAAAGCAAATGGAAGATAGAAGTTTGGAAGAGGTGGAAAGAAATGGAGAGAAGAAAGAGGATGTGCCTCAAGAAAGAGAATGCCCCAAAATCAATCAACTATTTAAGATAGGAAATTTTGATTGAGATCACAAAATAAGATAATGAAATGAAGATCAAAATGTGACCACAGTTGATTAAAAGTCCAAAATAAAGATGAAGGAAAACCCTCTCAAACTCATAATGCAGCCTAAAAATGCAAATTAACATGGATTCTAACAATGCAAGCTACATGAAAATGCAAAGGTGTACTTGCAATAGAAAAACTATAACATAGGATTTTGTGTTCATCATTCATTAGAGAATGTTAAGGAACTTATTTTCATCACTGGGCCATTATTAACGAACATCAAAAAATCACACAATCATCACTAGTCACAAGCGCAACTATGAAGATATGAATGTGATTTATATCAGATTGGAATGTGGAAAGATTATAACATAAGCATCAAAGACATAAAGGTCAAGATGACTTCGATGTTAGCTTACCCAATTTAATGTAGCAAAAGCATGCTCACATCAAGGCATAGATGTCGGGATGACCACAAGAATGGTTGTGCAAAAATAGTCAAGGATGATGCCTCAAATCTCCTAAGTGTTTCAAAGGGACAACAAGAGACACTCCAGAGTTTCAAGACCACACCCACAAGAAGAAAGCAAATAAAAACATGCCCCATGTCCCAATTCCTCTAGCTATGCATCCTAGAGAGACTTATTAGACAAGGACACCCAACGAAAATCAATAATAGTCATCACACAAAGAAAATATCATGACATAGCTCAAGCATTAAGTGCTATGTTTGAAAATTTAAGTGTGTTAACTGATACTAAGTTTGAGGATAAGGATCGAATGCTTGCAAGTAGGTAAGATCACATGACAAAACTGGGTAAGACCAACCCGAGAAGTGTTGAAAAACACTCGATGTCAAGGGTTGTGTTGAAAAACACAGTTGGGGTGGTGTTGAAAAACACCATTTGCGAGGTGTCCTAAAGACTAATGCATCCAAGAGACCAAATCTAACATAGCTATGCCCCCTAGAAAAAGACAAAGACCAATTCCAAACCAAGGCAACAAGGACAAGGCATGATGGAGAAAGCCTAAGTGTCGAGGACGCGTGCTAAGAAACAGTGGTGCAAATGCCTCAAGTAGCGTCTGTTTCCAGGTTTTCACCAATTGGATTTTATTGCAAAATTTTATTTTTTTTCAGGACTTTTTATAATTTTTTTGTATTTTTGCTACCAAGGCACCTGTTTCCAGGTTTTCACCAAGGCACTTTTTCTATTTTTTTGAATTTTTAAATTTTTTTTTTTTTTTTTTGAATATATAATTTTTTTTGGAGATACATCAAAGCGCCTATCACTAGGTTTTCACTAAGATAATCATTTTTTTAGGACATTTTCCAATTTTTAGAATTATTGACAATATATCATTTTTTTGGATTTTTTCAGGATCAATAAGTATGTACAAAGGATGCCCCCAAATAGAATGGGCATCATGGATAGAACTTCTTTAGGTGCAAGACATTAATAGGATCAGTAAGCTTCTCTCCCTCTTCAGTAGATAATAAATAAGCACCTGTCCCAAAAGCTACTATAATGATGTAAGGTCCAAGCCAATTAGGTTCAAATTTTCCCTGTTTATCTCTATGTTGTTGATTCTTAGGATTTTCACATAGGACAAGATCTCCCACTTGGAATTCTCTAGGGAAAACCTTTTTGTTGAAGGCTTTGAACATGCACTTTTGATAAAACCTCATATGGTCAAATGATGCTTTAAATTTCTCATCTAGAAGTTCTAACTCTTGAAGTCTCATGGTGCGGTAGTCTTTATTTGTAACTAGACCTTTGAGGGAAACTCTAAGTGAAGGAATCTCAACCTCTAAAGGTAACACTGCTTCAGAACCATATGTAAGGGAAAAAGGAGTAGCCCCAATAGGAGTATGAATACTCATTCTATAAGCCCACAAAGCCGTATTTATCTGTAAATGCCAATCTCTATCATTCTTACAAATTGTTCTATATAGGATTTTAAGAATGGTTTTGTTTGATGCCTCTGCTTGACCATTTTCTTGTGGGAAGTAAATGGAGGACCAATGTTGTTTAATCTTGAATTTCTTACAGAGTTGTTTAAGGTCCTTATTTTTGAACTAGCCTCCATTGTCAGTGATAATCTTAGAAGGCACTCCATATCGATAGATGATATGGTTCAGAATGAATAGAGAGACTGCCTTGCCCAAGGCAACAGAAAGTGGGACAACTTCTACCCATTTAGTGAAGTAATCAGTAGCAGTGATAATAAACTTATGTCCACCTGATGAGTTGGGATGAATCTGGCCAACAAGATCAAAGGCCCAGCATTGAAATGACCAATGAGATATAGAAGGAATGAGCTCCCTACCTGGAGCATGTATCAGGTTACCATGTTTTTGACACTTTTCACATGACTTTGCAAAATCTATTGCATCAATCTACATCATAGGCCAATAGTACCCCACCCTAAGCAACCTTCAGGCCATGGCAAGACCATTGGAATGCCACCACAGATGCCCTCATGAATGTCAACTAACACTTGGTCAAATTCTTCCTTTTCTAAGCATCTAAGAAGTGTTCCATCTAGATCCCTCCTATACAAATAACCAGAGATAAGGGTATGGCAAGAGGCATTTCGAGTAAGGTTTCTATGTTCATATCAGTTAAAGGTTTTAGGAATAATTCCATCATGAAGGTATGAGTAAATGGCACCATAACGAGATGACTCACGACCAACAAGGGTACAAATGACATGGCTTTCTTGGGAGTCATACATAGGGTGATGTAGCTCTTCCACTAGGTATTCAAATCTAGACTCATGTTGCTCTAATTGAAGGAGTGAAGCAAGTGTAGCCATAGCATCAGCTGCTTTGTTTTCTACTCTAGGGATTTGCTGAAACATGACAAATGTGAAGTATCAGTTCAAGGAATCAACCATTTTCTTGTAAGGTACCAGTTTCTCATCTTTTGTTTGATATTATTCATTGACTTGGTTGATTATCAGTTGTGAATCCCCATAGATGTGTAGCTCTATGATTCTCCAATCTATGGCCATTTTAAGTCCATTTGTTAAAGCTTCATACTCATAAATGTTGTTTGTACATGGGAATAATAACTTGTAAGACTTAGGAATCGTGTACCCATGAGGAGAAACAAACAACACACCAACTCCTAAACCATTTTGCATAAAGGATCCATCAAATAACATCCTCCATGTTCTTTCAGTCATATACATGAGGTGCTCATCTAGGAAGTCAACTTGAATAGGTGCACTATCTTGTCTTGGGAAATCAGCCAATTGATCTACTATGGCTTGTCCTTTGATTGCTTTATGCTCAATGTACTCTATGTCAAACTCTGAAAGGATCATCATCCATTTAGCAAGTCTACCTATGAGGGCAGCCTTACCAAGTAAATACTTGAGTGGATCTATTTTTGCTATGAGATGTATTGTGTGTGCAAGCATGTAATGTCACAACTTTTGGGAAGCAAACACAACTGCAAGGAAATCTTTCTCAATGTTGGTTTATTTAACCTCATATGAAACAAGAGTACGGCTAATGTAGTATATTTCTCTTTCTTTCCCATGTTCATCAAGTTGAGCTAGTAATGCCCCCAAGAAAGATTATGTCACTGAAACATATAGAATAAGTGGTTTCCCTGGGATAGGAGGCATTAAAATAGGAGGATTTGCCAAGTATTTCTTGATTTGGTCCATGCTCTTTTGACAATCCTCATTCCAAACACATTTGACTCCTTTGTATAAGTTCTTTTTGAAAGGTTGAGCTCTGTCTGCCAACTGTGAAATGAACCTTTGTATGGATTGAAGACATTCTTGAAGACTCCTCATTTGACTAATGTTTCTAGGAGTTGGCATATATATGATTGCTTGGACCTTTTGAGGGTCTACCTCTATTCCTTTTGCTGAAATGATGAATCCTAGAAGTTTTCCAAAGGTGACACCAAATGCACACTTTTTAGGATTTAACCTTAGTTGATATTGTTCCATGCGATCCAGAATGACTTCTAAATCATCTAAATGTGTGTCTCTTTTCTTAGACTTGGCCAAAGTGTCATCCACATAATCTTCCATGTTTTTATGCATCATGTCATGAAAAATGGTTGTCATAGCTAATTGGTAGGTGGCTCCTACATGTTTTAATCCAAAAGGCATAACGTTCCAACAATAGGTACCCCATGCACAAGTGAATGCAGTCTTTTCTTGATCTTCAAGAGCTATCTTAATTTGATTGTATCCAGAAAAACCATCCATCAAGGAGTAAATCTAATAACCCGCAGTCATGTCCACTATCATGTCTATATTGGGTAGTGGAAAATCATCCTTTGGCCATGCTCTATTGACATCTCTGAAATCTATGCAAATTCGAATGGATTTGTCATATTCAGAAATTGGTACAATGTTTGATATCCATTCAGCATAGTCAATAGCTCTTATGAATCCTGCACCAAGGAGTTTCTCTAATTCTTCTTTGACTAGAAGAGCTATGTGTGGATGCATCTTTCTCAATTTCTAATTGACTGGTTTTACACCTGGAGCTATGGACAAGTGATGCATGATAAGATTAGTGTCCAACCCTGGCATGTCTGAGTAAGTCCATGCAAAATTGATCTTCTTTTTCTCTAAGAACTTGGTGTACACTTCTCTTTCTTGTGGTAACAAGGACTAAGCCAAGTGTACTATCTATGGAGCCTCATTTGTACCCAAATTGACTAGTTGTGTTGGCTCAACAAGCACCGAAGATCTATCTTGAAATTAACTAGGGAGACAATCAAGGACCTCATCCTTAGGCACCTCAGAGAGGTTTTCACCCTTGGATATGTCATTTATTTTTACTTTTTTTGGTTCTGACACCGCCACATAGTGGTTTTATCCATCAAAACTCTTTTTATTTTCTTTTTATTTTGTGACTAAGGTACTTGATGTCTGGCTCTGTCATGCTGGTAGTCAGTTCACTTGTGGAAGAGACTATGGGTTCAATGGCATTCAAGTAACAGGTTATCTCATAGTCATTTTGGAAAGTTAAGAGCTCAGGTTCTTGATAGCGTTGGGACCAATCAATGAGGTTAGGATGAGCAAGAGGTAAGTCAATGATTGTTTCCAGGTTATGAATGTGAATGATATCATCTCTGGTGGCCAAAGAGTCAGAGTTCATCAAGTATCCTTCTAAGCTACCCAAATCAGGATTCATCCTAACAAGAGAAGAATCATCCACTAAGGCAACATGTGGGTTCAAATCCTCTAATCCTACATGTGACTCTTCAGCTACCTTGGGTTGAGAACTATAAGTGTGGATGACATCAACATCCATGTCAACTGTGGAAGAATCGGAGAGAGAGTCCCATTCATACTCATGTGAATTTGTTTCTGAATCCCGACTAGGGTGTTTACACCATGAAGATTTGGGATGTCTTGATGTGGAAGCTCTAATGTCATCAAGGGTAACATCTCTCTCCATCAAATGAATAATATTCTTTTGTTGACATTCTCTAAAAGGATCTTCTACATCCAATTTTTCTTGTTCTAAGGTCACAACTGTCGCATGAGCAACTGGATTATCTAAATCTCCCCAAAGGAGATTGGTGGAAGGGACCCAATCTTCACACATATCTTGTTGATTTGTCAAATTAGGCATGTATTTTGGTTCATCTTCACTATCTAACTTATCAAGGATAGGAGAATTTTTCTTGTTATGATTCATAAATCCTATGCCGACCGTCTTCTTAGACTTGCGTCCAAAAATAGCATGATCAAGAGGTTCAGCTCTAGCATCCAATCTGTGACTAAGAGGGCCATATCCAGGATAGCCCATCTACTTGACAAAAGTATACCCTCTTCCATAAGCCTTAGGAGAGGGAGCTAAGTTCTCATTGTCCATGTATTTCTCTTCTCTATAAATCCAATCTTTAATAGCCACCTCTTCTTTCTCATCTTGAATAGGCACTGAGGACTCTACAAATGTACCAAATAAAGTCATAAATGAAGACGAAGGTCTCATTTCTTGTGAAGTTTTTCCATAAGATCTAGGTGAAACTGGAAGCTTTGTAAAAGAGTTAAGTTGATACCCTCCCATGCCAAGGTCTACTAACTTAAGCTTGTCTTTACATTCTGCTAAAGTCACATTGAAATATTCTACTTCTCCATTGAGGGGAACATGAGTAATTTCCCAAATTGAGTTAACAGATAATGTGCTATCCCCGGGTATACAAATTTCTACTCCATTGTAGGGAAACTTAACACACTGATGATAGGTAGATGGAACTACTTGCATATCATGAATCCATGGTCTACCAAGTAAGATATTGTATGCCAAAGGACTAGCATCAATAATTTGAAACAAAATATCCTTCTCAATAGGGCCAATCCTAATAGGAAGGATGACTAACCCTTTTGAACTTCTTTCCACCTCATCGTAGGCTTTGATTGTGATCTTCTTTCTGGTATCTATGACTTGTTTAGAATAACCTAATGTCTTTAAAAGACTCAAGGAATAAATATTAAGCCCTGCACCCCCATCTATAAACACACACTTGACACAAGTTTTTTGGATCATGACTTCAATATGAAGAGCGAGATTGTGTGGGTGGCTCAAAGCTTTATCATCATCCTCTGAGAAGGTAAGGTAATGAGGGCTAGCAATATGGTTAACCATGTTTTGGAATTTATCAACATCTAAGTCGTTAGGGACATTCGTCGCACGCAAGACATCCTCAAGGACTTGCTTATGCCTCGAGGACAGCTCTAAGAGCTCAAAGATCAAAATCTAAGTTGGGGTTCTCTGCAACTGATCTACAAGATTATAACTCATTTTAGGATTAAATATTGGTTTTGAGGTGACATTCTTGGATGCCACTTGCTTTGGTTTACTGGGTTGACTTGAATTGGGTCCTTTGATGACAATGAGACCTTGACTTCCTGTGACAACATTAAGAGCTTGGGATGACATTCTATAGTTTGGACCCCTTAGCACCATGATAGGTTCTTCATCAAAGATAGGAGGAGAGTCCATGTCTAGATCATAACCATAGGTATCTTTATTTCTTGTCATATTGACATTTTCTTCCACAACTTCAAGCATGTTGACAACATTCTCCGCAGCTGTGTAAGTGTAATTGATCTCAGCCTTGCCATTCTTAGGTTTAGAGGTTTCCCCCTTCTCATACTTGGGAAAAGGTTCTTTGAAAGCCTTATGATCAGCATTGGTGTTCAAACTATCTATCTAAAGTTTTCCATTCTCAATGAGATCTTGGATGATATGCTTAAGTTTCCAACAATTTTCAATATTATGTCCAATGCCATTATGAAACTTGCAAAAGGATTTCTCATCCCACCAATGTGGCTTAACATCAGGTATATGATGCTTTGTGGCATCTTGAGGATGTGCAAAGTTGTTGGCAATGAGTTTTTTGAAGACATCCTCATATGAATCACCAAGTTTTTCAAATTGACACCTCTCTTTCTTGGGCTTATCTTGATATCTTGGCTTGCTCTCATGTTGATTAGAGGCATTGAGTTTCATGGCTTGAACTGCACTAGACAAGTGAAGAATAGCTTGATCTTTGGGTTGAGAAGAGTCCACAACTCCATCATTGACCATTTGTTTGTTTCTATTCCAATGTGAGTTATTTCCTTTATCCTTATTAGAGTTGTTGTTTCTATTGTTGGCCAAAATTCCTTGTTCTTTCAAAACATCCTCAATCCTACATGCAGTTTCAACCATGGTGTCAAAGGAATCAAAGACCATTTTCCTAAATTCATACCGCATCTCAAGAACCAAGTTGCTAATAAGGATGTCAATCTTCTCATGTAATGCCCCTCCAACCCTATCAAGTCTTGGTTATGCTCACTAGAAATTAGGAAGAGCTATATGTGAGAATGATCCTTCTTGAGATGGTTGCTTAAACTGAATCTCTTCCAACTCACCATAACTTCATATTTTAATGTGAGAAATAATAATATTGCATAGGTATGTTCCTATACATCTTCTTGTGTGTCAATAATAGTTTAGGACCTTAATGCTAAAAGGATCACTTGATAGACGTATATGCTTTTATGTGAAATTCTCATTATTATTATTTATGTATACCTTAGGTTAATTGATTATAATCACTTAAGGGTTAGATGTGTTATCTTCTCTAATAATGTTACTTGGGATTAGACATGATTAATGCATTTAGGGTTATATGATTTATTTATCTTGATTTGATAATGGGACATTTTGAGTACATGCTTGATGGTTAAATGGGTTTGTGAAAGTTAATAGATGATTTATATTTACATGATTATTTTATGATTCATTATTGTTATACAAATATGGAAAAGAGATTATTCTGGTACTAACCACACTAATCCAATTATGCTTTGTTGATTTCACTATCTGATGTGAGTGTAGGATGAGGAGAGGCAATCGTAGTTACTCTTACAGGAGGTCCACATGATGTTGCACTCTCCCTCCTTGTTTTCCATTGCTTGTTTATATATGTATGTATGCATGTCGATTGGTGTTGCAGGATGCAGGTACCAAGCATCGACTCCACCTGGCTACACAGGTCTAAGCGTGCCTTCAAAATCCTTGAAATGTTGTTGTGTGGAGGTATTACCAAGATTACTCTCAAGGTTACCATGGACTTATATTTCTTCCTAGGAGATTACCCTAGCTGGAGGATTTGAATGCACTATGTGATGTGGTCTAGTGATTTATGATTTGATGTTGTTTTGTGATTTATGACGTGAGTTAGATTTATCCTTATTAGTATATGTATATATATTTATTATATATAAGTGTATATTGATTGTATGTTATATAGGTATGCGTATATGCAGGTGCACACACATATACCCATGCTTATATAAATAATAGTATTTGTATGTTTTTAATGATTTTTTAAATGGTATGTCAATTATAATAATTAAATGAAGTGGATTAAATAAAAGTAAAAATAATATTAATAATAATAATAAAAAGAAAAGTTATTTGTAGTAAAACTAGCTATCTAGGAGGGAGTTGAACTCGAGACCTCCTAGAAGTTAGGCTAGTTGTTTTCCAATTGTGCTATGTGTTTTCCTTGAAAGCTTAATATTTATCCTTCTTGTTATTGGTTTCTTTGGAGGCAATTTTTGATTAAATTTATTAAAACTTTGATTAAGTCTTTTACGAGAATTGTTTGGTCCTCCAACGAACTATGGAAGTAGGAGAAGTTCCTTCCCATAAAGCAACTCCTCCAACCACATAATTGGAGAATAAGTATTTGCATTTTTGGGTTTTGGAGGAGGGAGTTTTGGGGAAGATTTTTGGGAGAATTCTACATTGATTTTTCCATAAATGTATTTGAAGTTTTTCCATGAGATTGTGAATTCTCTAGTTTGGTGAGGGAAAGTGTATGAGTGGGTTGATTGAAGATTGGTTTCTAGAGGAAGATATCCAAGAGGCTACCTACTCAAGACTTGGAGATTTGCAGAGAGTTCTCTAGCTAAGGGAAGAGGATTCTCCATAGGACCCTAGGTAGGGTCTAAGTGGGAAGAATCTCCATTATTTCTATGTGTGTATGAATATTTGTGTGTATGATATGATATGATATTATCCTCTAAATTTTTTCTATGTATTTAAATGGAAATGTAAATATTTATCTTCTATGTATTTCTATTGTGATGTTGAGAAGTAATTATGTAAATGTTTGTATAGTTTTAATGGTGAAATCTTTCCTGGGAGTCTAGGATTTGTTTTGATACTTCATTTTGGTGTTTTTGAGAGTTATGTAATGATTTAGGAAAGTTTAGGAAGGTCTGACATGGTTTAGGAAAGGTTGCAGTCCTTCTTCCCCATTTTTCCTTTTTGCAAGCCTTCTTTGTGACTTGATGTTTTTAATTTTATTTAAACTTAACTAAGACTTAGGTAGTGTTGAGGATGTGTTTTGGATGTGGTACTAAGGTCCCTACATCAGGTTTATCTCAAGGAACCTTTCCCAGGCACAATCCATGCCTTAAAAAGTCATTTTTTGGTCTTTTCAAAAAATTTTGAATTAATTTCATAACAGTGTTCTGCAGTTTCGTATGACATTGTAGTCATACCCATATGACACTTGGTCAAATGTCATATGGGAATGAATACATTGTCATATGGGTTCATATGTAAAGTCATTTGGAGTTTTCACGAAGTTTAAAAGTTAATTTAGTGGAAGTGTTATGTAGTGTCGTATGACATTGTAAGCATATCCATACGACAGTTGGTCAAATGTCATATGGGAATGAATACATTGTCGTACGAGTCTTTATACAAAGTTTTTTGGAAATCTTAGGGTTTCAGGGGTTTAAAGTTTGCAAGATTTATACAAATATAACATTTAAGTATAGGTTTCTTATACTTTAAGTTATATTTGTATAAATAAATTAAATAAATTCCAGGATGTTTGTGAAAGGTTTCAGCTTCAAAGGAGTTAAGATGTAGATTCTAGATTTTGGAGTTTTCCGAAAAAAATCAGACTTAGCCAAATTTCAGGCACATGAGTTTTTCCTAGACTTATAAAAACAAGCTATGGAATGTTGTGTTTATGCATGTGGAAGTTTGTATCCCCTATGTATGTTTCTTACTTGTTTTTTTAATGTTATATGGTGTTACTTATGATGTTTTTACATTTGGCATATGCTTGAGCTTAGTTTATGAGGCTAGGACTTGTCTTGGTGGCCTGTGAACATGAGAGGGTTCCCTACACCTATAAGTAAGCTGTGAAAAGTGGTATTTATGAATGTGGCAAGTTCTATGTTATGATTTAAGGTGTCTTGTGATAGGCACTCTTCCAATGGTTCCTTTTATGTATATGGGTACGGTTAGGACTCGCTATAAGGGCCTACGTGTGCAGGGGAGTTTCCTAAACCTATGAATCAGGACATGGAAGTGTTATTTTGTGTCTTTGGCTTGTGGTGGGATAAGGGAATAGGAAACCTATGTGAGTGGCTTGCCATAGGTTTTGGGACCCTAAAGTGGTTTCCAGATGATCCTATGGGTGGATTTGTAAAAAGTGATAACCTTAAAAATTAACTTGGGAAGGGGGGATTCAAAAGATAATGAAAGAAAACATAGTAATGGCCACACAAACTTGATTGGAGTACCGGGACTAGGGATAACTACCAGGGTGGATCCCTATTCATAAAGGGGGGACTGGGGTTACATGGTTTCTAGGGTGGATCCCAATACACAGGTTGTGTGATGACACTCACTTAGGTGGTCTCCTAGAACCTTAACCTCGGTGTTATAGTATGATAATATTTTATGTGCTTTATTCTTGTTCTTTTGAGTTTTGGATTTATTGGTATTTGAGACTTAGATTGTCTTAAGGTCTTGAGAGTACCTTGGTTCTATCTCCTAGCATGGGGGGTGGAACTTTATCAGTTTCACATGGTTGGGTGGCAAATCTCTTTCGAGGTATTGTTCGTGGTTCATGTCATGGCTTGGATTATGAGTTGTTCAGTGGTGAGGATCCTATTCTTGTATCATGTATCTCTATCTTTTGAAATCAAGATGTAAATATGTATTGTAATCCCTTGGGAAACTTGATGTAATTATCTTTCTATATGCCTTTGGGCAATGTGCAGTAACTGTAATTATGTTTGTAAGAGGAAATTGTAAGAAATAAATTCTATATATGGGAAGGGTAGAATTATGAATCTAAAAAGGGGATTGAATATGGTTAAATCAATGAGTAATTCCTACCGTATATCTCTTGTGAATCTTAAATGAAATTGGAAGTAATGGTTCTATGAAAACCTTTGTAATGCAAGTACTTATGGATGTAAACCTCTTTAAAAGGAAACCTGTTTTGATATGTGTAATAGTGAAGATATATGCTAAGGGTTGAAGGGTATCTCCAAGTGAAATAATAAGGGAAAGGAAACATGTATGTTATTGAAAGTAGTAATGATATGTGACTTCTTAAATGTATAGTTCAATGTGAGTAATATGTGATTATTCAAACAAGATTGTAATCTCAATTCTTAACTAGACTTATACAAGGTTATAGATGTTGATTTGTGGAAGTTAAACTTATGGAAAAAATGATTCATTTAATGGTTTATGTTGGTTATCAATATATGGTTAAGTACTTTATGCTCTTTCTATTATTATCTTGAAATTAATATAGAAAGTGAGGACTCTTAATGGAAAAGCTTAATTGAGTTTTGATGGTGCAAATGAGTTGAGCTTAGATAAGGTTAAGGAGTAAATAAATAGGAAAGAATAAATGTACTTAGTGGATGAGATAAGTAATGTGCACTTGTTGCATTTCTAAAAGTAAATGATGTGTTAGTTTGGTAAAGAAAATGAATTCAATTAATTCATTAAGGCAATTGGTTTTGAAGTATAATGAAAGCAATGTCTCAATGTAAATTGAAGTTGAACTAGAAATAGAATTCGTTAGATTAAGTAATACTTGATAATGGTAAATGAATTCATTAAGGGAACCTTAAGGAATGTACTTGTGAATGGTTACGACAATATGTTAGAATGTTAAGAAAAAAAATTGTTAGTTGTAATTTTAGGTCATAGACCTGATTCCTTATGGGTTCCCTGGTGGGGACATTACATCTCATCTTCATGAATGGTCCTAGAGTAGCGAGAGCATTGTCATCTCCACCTTTGAAAAAAAGTGACAAAGGATTCCCCTTGATGTTGCTTTAAGTTTCATAAGTCCAACATGGTGACAGATCTTGAAAGGTTGTAAGCAAAGTGTTGGACAAATATATAGACTAGCTCTTTGAAATTCTTGACGGGGGGAGTTATGTTGGTGAACCATTCCATCGCTTGACCCTTAAGACTCCTTGGGAAAAATCTCATGAGGTATGAGTCATCTTGATGGAACTCAAAACTCATAATATAAAATTGATGCACATGATCATGTGGATCTCCATTACCATCATACTTGTCATATTGGGGGATCTCAACTTTTCTAGGAAAATCTTTCATACTCACACTCTTGTCAAAAGGATTGGGACAAATCGAATCAAGATTGAATGAGCTCTTGGGTGCCAACATCTTTTCCATCATACTCTGAAGTTTTTTGATCTTCTCATCCTTAGATGGACCTTGCTTCTTGATCTTTCTATCCACATCAAAGTTGTAAGGGACTTTAGCACCTGGACTTTAGCACCTTTGTTGATTAAACTCTCTAGGAACTTGTCTTTGTTTTGCTCCAAGTATCTCTCCACATACTGTTGGAAGAGTGGTTCTTGTTGTGTCTTCATGAAATCTTAGGATTCGAGGTCAAGACTTGAGCTACTTCCCCCATATTGTGAACCATGGTGAGCATGTTGAGAAGGTTGTTTTGAGTTCCTAGGAGGTGTTTGTCTCCTATAATGATCATATTGTGGAGCCCTTCTTCCTCTAGGGCTAGGAGATCGTGAAGGTGATCTTGAATATCTTCCACTTCATGGAGTCTTAGGAGGAGTGGGTGGAGGAGAGTTATTTCCACCACCAACATACATGTTGTTGTATTAATCATTGCATTGCTGAGCCAAGATTCTGTCTTTCTCTTCTTGTGAGGCTCTCCTTTCTATTTCCAATAAGGCTTGTCTTTCTGACTCTAGGAGTCTAAACTTATCTTCCTTTGCATCTTGTTCATCTAGGAAGGCTTTCTTTTCATGCTCAATTCTCTTGAGTCTTTCACTTGTGTATCTTGAAGTTGTTTAAAAGGTGAACTTGGTCTTGAATGTTTAAATAAGTCATTGGTATATGCTGCATTCACATGAGTATCATGAGGTTCATTGTCTTGAATGTCATATTGTGATTGCTCTTCTTGAGAGAGTTGCCTCTTATCTCTCTCAACCATTTGATGTGCATCCAAATATCTAGTAGAAATAAGAGATGAGACTGGTTTATTTTCATGAGATGAACTACCAAACTGAATGTTATCTCTATGTCTTTCCAATATGCTGTCAAGACTTTTATCCCTTTCTTCCATCTCCCTTCGATTCATTGTGTAACTCATATCCATATCTGAATGAGAAGGTGCTAAGGATGTTCTCAACTCGCTAAGATTACTCTTGGGATCAAACCAAGCTTCTGAGGTATTCCTAGGGGATTGATAAAAAATAGGCTCTTTTCCCTTACATTTATGGTGAGTTTGAACTAAGGGTAATTGATCAAAGACTACTTGAGGTCATTTTCCTTGATTTACTTGATATCTTGTTGTAACCAACATGAAAGAAAAGATCCTAGGTGATAAGATGACCCTAAGAAACATTGGTATCAAATTAGGATAGTAAAAGCACTCACTTGTCCAAAAGAGAGGTGATAAGATAGAAATTTTGCAAGAGGCATAAACCAACACTACCATAGAGGTGCCCAATAAATGGATGACTATCCTAACACATATGGATTAGGAGGATGATTTATCCAAGATTTATCTAATTGAATTTTAATTTTTTATGGAAGTGAATGGACAAGAGATTACTAAAACTCTCCAAGCATGTTATCAAAGAATCCAAAGGTTTATCTTCTCAACAAGGATGATTTCTAACTTACCAACTCCAAGAAAGGTCACTTGTGAAATCAAAGATTACTAATTCAAGAGGTCAAGACACATGAACCCAAGGTGCAAACAGGCTTCTAATAGTGGGGTAAGTGACCTGATTGGACCCAGATCAACCGAGGAAAACTAGGAATGGCAAGATAGCAAATTAGGCAAGCTGTAAAAAGTTGGTGTTTCAACTTAGGAACCCAATTTTTGTTTGTTTTAAAAGATCAAGTAAACACATCAACCAATTTTTATCATTGATCAAGCACATAAGACAACAATCAAGGAGTTCAAGCAAACAAATGTCTTCAAACAATGAGCAAGGGACAAATCAATCTTGCACATGAACAAGAATAGTGACTTAGTATGCTACTCCTTAAAGATTCTACTTGTGTATGTTCTCAAAATGTTTTTCCAATCACGCACATAGTCCTAGAAAGACAAATTTGGTTACACTATGGTTCTTAGTAATGGTTTGACTCTGCAACTTTTGCAATTTCAAGGGCAAACTCCAATCTAGGCACACTGGGGTTTTGACACATTCTGAAAATTTAATCAATCAAAGATGCTAAGGAGATCTTACAGCCCAACAAGAAACTACACCCATGGAGATTTCTTCCACAAGGACATTTGTATAGCAGTTGTTGCTACCATGGCGAAAATGGCTATTACCACTTGAGGTTTCATCTATGTGGTTTACCCAATAAAGGGAGTGTCCACTATAGTTAACCCTCTGTAACAAGGTGACTCACAAAAAGGACCACATGAGGACTTGGTTTAAATTCAAGGATCTAAGTTTTTGATACTACCCATAAAGGGAGTAGAGCATAATCCTCTAGCCTCTTCACTTCACCCAAACATAGAAAATAGATTCATTGACATGCTAAGATTGAAACCACCTCACCAAGGTTCATATGTCAACAACAATGTCTACCAATCTCTCTAAATGGGTCCAAGAGAGAATGTATCGATCAATGTTGAGGACTAAACCAAGTAAGACCGTGAGATAGAAATAATATCCTCCCTACCTACAAGGGGTTCTATCATCAAGAAAAGATTTGCAAGAAGCCCGCCCTCTCAAGAATGCCACAAATAGTGTTCATAGGGCCTAATTACTATGTGAAACATATATGCAAGAAAGTGAATCTATGTTCTTTTTTAGAGCCCTAAATTGAAGTGTGATCTATGAAAGCAATAAACACTCAAGGTAGACACATGAGAGATTCATTTTATTCCCAAAATCCAAATGTTATAGAGATTTTAACAAAATACCTCAAGTCCAAAGCAACACGCTTAGTATATTTTTGTTGAGCTTTTTTGTGCAAGCAAGCCATGAACTCTCCAACAAGAAAACAAGCATGCAATGTATATCCAACTTATGCAAACCCTAGGATTAGATCTGAAAATTAATTGTTAGAAGCTATAATAGCCAGCAAATAATACAAATGACAACTCATATCATGCATTGAACAATGAAAAATAAGTGCATACTCATCACAAAATTTTATTTTTTTTGCATTTGACCTAGTCAACAAGATCTAATTTTTTTGATATGATTTCAGCCACAAAAATAGAGATACAAAATAGAGACCCCTACTAAAAAATAGAGAGTTTTCCAAAAATGTAAAAATTTCAAAAAAATCTCTTCATTTGTGCCCTAGAGACCCATTTTACCAAAACAAACCAGTGTTTATAAATTGACTATTTGAGCTATGATATTGCATCCAAATTTAAAACACAAAAATGGACCCCCTGTGAAATTTAAAGAGCTTTCCGAAAATGTAAAAATTTATGAAAAATATGGTAATTTGCACCGAAAATTAATTTTTTATGAAAAATAAATAAAAACTATAAAAAATAAAAAATACCTCAAAAAATTTTAAATTTTATAGTGGATCTTCTCTGATATGTCACCAACTTGCAAACAAAATTTTAGATCAAAACTCCTAGCCGTTTGGGAGATATGATCAAATCTTTGAAAATCTAGGGTTTTTGTCTCCAAGCAAATCTGCACAAGGGGGTTAGCTCCAAAAATAACCAAAACAAGCATGTAAAGGTGGGATGCCCCATGGTGGGTGCCAAAAATGTGTGCTAAAATGTTGACACTGTTCTATGAGTCATTAAATCCAAGATTGCTCAAGAATGAGATCTCAAATGGCGATTTATAGCTCTCTATTTATGGAGTGCAAGGGTTTATAATGGAGGCCCTCAGATTAGACCTAGTTTGTGCCCATGCAAGTACACCATAAAATGAGAGATTCAAAGAGGAAAAACAAGAATGCTAGTCTCCATGATCATCAAGTATGCTTGCAAATGAAAATGAAAGCTATTCTATATGATAACAATGCATGCAAGCAAACTAATTTATGAAAGGAAATGCTTATGCAAGATTATTCTATGAAAGGAAATAAGAATCTAATCTAATATGCAAGTGCAAGATTGATCTAAATGGATTTCTATGGAGGCATGAGAGAAGAAGACAAGAAAAGAGAATTTTCAATATTCAAGCTCAAGTGCTCAAATTCTCCTCCAAAATCGCTCTCCAAACCTGTATAACAATAACATAAATCTTGATCTCTACAATCTCCATGCATAAAATGAGAAGGACAGGGCTCCTTATAAAGGATTTAGAAATGAATGGACGATCAAGATTAAGAAGAAAAAAGAAATGAGCAATGGTGGAGATTAAATCTTGGTTGATCCATGTGCTCAAGATTCTCAAGAGGCAAAATCAATGGACATGGTTAAGAGGCAAAAAAATGTGTGGAAGAGATTAAGAGGCAAAAGGAGATTCCACTCATCTTGGAAAGTGTGCATTCAATGTGTAGACAAAGTCTTTTTCTTTTTCTTTTTATTTTATATTTTATTTATTATTTTTAGCAAAGTGGTTACCATTATTTAATTAAAAGATTTTTTATTTATTTAAAAGAGATTTGTTCTTTTAATTAAATGTGGCTTAGGATAAAGTGATTTTATTATTTAATTAAAAGATTTTTTATTTAATTAAAAAGGAGCATGTTCTCTTAATTAAATAAAACTTAGGATAAAATGATCAAACCTTAGGAAATATTAAAATATTTAAATTAATTATGATTTGATCAAGGAAATTGATTTAAATTGAAAATATTGCAAAGCATTGATTCAGGAAATTGATAAATTGATGAATGGGGGCCCAAAGTCTAGGCAACCATTTTAGGATGCATAAAACTAGAACCATTTTTTAATGATATTGGCAATAATGAGAATTTTTTTGTGAAAAAATAACCAGTTCAAATGAAGATAACTTTTGGAATAAGCTTCAAAAACCACAATTTCTCCATTCAAACTATTTATATCTTATGGGAGTATTTTGCAATAAAAAATAAGAAAATCTAACAAATAATTCACTTGAAGGGTTAGGTCTCCACACCCATTCATCTTCTTTGTCCAAATAAAGAAGGGGACAATCACCCAAAAGGTCCACTATATTATTTATGCTTCTTTCTCATTCGGGTTGCTAGCTATTCTTTAATTCCTTATTTCTAACAATTTGATCCTTTATGTTAATCCAAGCTAGTTTTCTATTCTCCCATTTAATGTAATCATTGTTGGTTAACAGTTTGTCCTCCCTTTAGATTTATAATCTTTGACTCTTCTTAACACCCAAGGTGAGAGAACAAAAGGATGTTCACCAACAAATGGGTCAGTGTAAGTCATCTATCACTGCCCTCTGAATTGACAGGTATAGCTCCCTGATTGTGTATGATATGCAATGAATATATTTTTATCTTGATCACCAGGTTGTCTCTTATGAGTTTTAACCAAATTTCTTGTAGACACAAACAATTCAGGCAAGGATAATGTGAAGATAATCTACAACCCTCAATAGAATGTTGATTATAGATCATCAGAAAGACTACCTTCTAACTAAATCTATCTATTCTAAGAGTGCATATTCTACTAATGAGAACAAAAGCAGAATCATATATGAACAGCAAATGGAATTGCTTTCACTGCAACCTCTGACATGAAATGGAATCCAAGTGAAAATCACAGCTTCATACATAATTGTACTTTCTATCCAGAATGAATCTAACTAACACGATGAATAGGAGAAGAGTTACATATGATAAGCAAATGGAATTACTGACCGCAACCACATACATGAAATGGAATTCAATATGTAATCACAACTTCATACATAACTGTCCTTTCTATTCAGATGCAGATGATTAACTAAAAATGGAACAACAAAACCAAAAATAAAGCTCAGTAAATGGAATCACTTTTGCTCCCATATCTAGTTTGCCGACTTTTGAGCTTTATATTAATACCATAAAGATCAAATCCTTCGAAGTCTTCATGAGGATGGAATCGATCAAGAGTTAAAACCCGAGCTTTAAGATGAGATCCCCTTCCTTTTCTCTTAAAATGAATAGTCACTATATCTGATGTGGCTTATGGTCACACTCCATCATATTACTTCATATCTCTGTTTCAAAGGTACTTGTATGCTAATTATCAGCATCATTACATTCTTCAATATAGTCTAGAGATCAATCAACCATTCTTGAATCAAAGCTTTCAGATTGACTTCCATCAGCAAAGTCTTTCATGTAACAAACATAATATTTGAGAAGTCACAACTTATATTCCATTGATACTACTAATCCTTCCAAACCTTTCAAACACAATGGAGGAAGAGAAAAACTCTGCACTATTGTTAAATCCAATGCATTTTGAGAACTTTCAAGAATAATCCTTTGTCACCTTATTGAAGATTTTGAGATATTGTTAACATTCTGAGATCACCCATACAAGAGGTATATCTTCTATATATGAAATAGACTTCTTTGAATGCCCACATCAGTTCTGACACTTCACTATCCAAATAAAGAGCCCTTTTTTTGATTCCTTGTAACCTCTGAATATCATGACTTGAGACCAATCTTCTGCCTAAAAAAGAAACATCCATTGAAGCACAAGCCTCTGCCGGGTTAGGATCTACAACCTACCCAAATGATGAGACTTGATAACAACCCACCTGGCTAAAATATGATGGCAAATGAAGGGGAACTCGGCAGAGACTTCCTGTCCTAGGGAAGACTTAGACTTAGACACTAGACTTGATTAGACCACATGACTCCAACTATTGCCAAAAAAAAAAAGGTTGACTGAAAGTCAGACAACAATCATGAACTTTCCTTTCGACAAGAAACATGCAAGATTATTTTATATGTCCATTAGTGCATACCAAGGATAGAGGAGAGTCTCTGTTCTAAACCTTATTACATAATAGGGCATCTTTACCATTTTCTACCACCTTTCCAACTCCCTTTCTTATAAACTCTTTTAATTTGAGAAGATTGTTGAATATGATAGAACCATACAAAAGTCCTTCCTCATGAAGGAAAGATATAGGATCCTCTCCCCTGAGATAATTAGCCTTTAAAATATGCACCCAATCCTTAGAGCCCTTAAGGATTTTCCAACCAATCTCAGAAAGAAGAGCCTTGTTGAAAGGTTTTAGTCTTCTTATGCCCAGATCACCTTGATTCTTAGGGGAGCACACTTTTTCCCAATTAAATAATGATATTTTAGCCTTGTCTTCTACTCTATCCCAAAGAAACTTTCTTTTCACCCATTCTATTTGATTTTCTACATGCGTTGAGGTTTTAAAGAGAAAAGTAATAGGCGTGGATGTTCTAAACAAAAGCCTTTATAAGTTGAACTTTACTTTCTTAGATGAGAAGCATTTTTACTTTCCATCCGACCAATTTCTTATAAAAGATTTCAATTAGACTATTCTAAAAAGCATTATTGGGGGATTTAGAGATTAAAGGAGGGCCAATATAAAAAGTAGGAAAATCTTCCCTTTGGCACCCAATTATATTCATAACTTTATGCATCACTCTATCTTCTGTATTGAAGAAGTATATCTTACTTCTATTGTAATTAATGAATTGTCTTGAAGTAGAAACATAGTCATCTATAATAGCCTTCCATTTATTATCTTTCACAATTGAAGTAGCACCAAAGAATATAGTGTCATCAACAAATTGTTGATAAGATTCTATAATTAGGGAGATGTAGCTTCAACACTTTTGATGAGACTTTTGTTAAGAAATTTATTACAATTCCTACCTAGAGTTTTGACAATCAAAATAAATAAATAAGGTGATATGGGGCCACCTTTTCTAAGACCTCTTCCACAAGAAAAGTACTCTTTCAGGGAACCATTCATAATAATAGAGTAGGAAGGAGTTGTGTAGAAAACTTTTAGAATTTTAAGAAATATACCTTTAAGCCAAAATCTTTTTAAAAATTCATATATGGAAATCTAGGAGACCTTGTCACATTTTTTTGATATATTTTTATCACCATACCTATTTTATTTGTAACCTCCATTGAGTGAATGATTTCATGAGCTGAGGAAACAATAAATAATATGCCTCCCTTGAACAAAGCCTTTCTAGTTTGGGGAGACCAATATTTTAAGCCCGAAGACCACCAACTCAAACATAATTTTATACATTGTATTGGAGAGGCTGATGGGAAAAAAATCCTACATTGAGGAAGCATCTTCTTTCTTGGGTATTAGTACAATTAAAGTGTCATTTATCTGATTTTAAATTCTTCCTATCCTAAAAAGTTTCTTTCTATCTTATAGATATCATCTGCAACTAAATCCCAATGTTCATGGAAGAATGTTGAGGGAAATCCATCTGAGCCAAGAGCTTTAAATGAACCAAAAGAGAAGACAACCTTCCTCACTTATTCCAAGGTCATAGGTTTGATAATTTCATTTAGTTTTAAAGTAATTAATATTGGGATAACTTCTAGGACTTAATCCATCTTTTGAAAATCTAATTTGACTTGTTGATGAAGGTCGGAGAAGATTAAAACAACTTCATCAAATATCTCATCATCCTTGTTGAGAATAGTAAATTATCCTTGTTGAGAATAGTACCATGCTCTCCAATTAGCCTCTTGATTCTATTTCTATCCCTATGTTTTAGGGTGGATTGTTGAAATAATTTAGCATTCTTGTCTCCATCTTGTAACCATTGAATTATTGAATTTTGTTTCCAAAAGATTCCCTCCTCTTTTATAAGCTTGAACTAATGGGATGTCAACTATCTCTAATTTGAAAAGATATCATTATGCATTAGGCTTTGTTACATTTTATCTTGGATCTCTTTCAATTCTCAAGAGAGGGATTTTTTCTTTTGGAAGATGTTTCCAAATGAGATTTTGTTCCATCCTTTAATAATATCCTTGACCTTCTTAAATTTTTGAGTAAGAATGAATATAGTATTGCCATTGAAAGTGGTATTCCATCAATATTTAACAATAATTTTAAAATTGGTTGAAAAGCCCACATGATTTTATACTTGAGAGGAAAAGGACCTTTGATTATTCTATCCCCCCAACTAAGAAGTAAGGCATTATGATTCAACCTAGTTTTAGGGAGCGAAAAAAAAAGTAAGCATAGAAAGAATGATACAATTGTTGTTTATCATAAATCTTTCCAATTTAACCTAAATTAAGTGTTCACCTGAGCATCTATTACTCAAAGTGAACTTAGTCTCTCTTAAGTCTATATCAATCAATCGTGCTACTGAGAAGAAGGAAACTAGATCAAACATACTATATTTGGAGAAATCCTCCTAATCCCCATTTTTTCTAAAGGGTAAAGACTCTCCACCAATCATCCAATGGTCCTATTTCTTGTTTTGAATATAATCTACTAGTTCATTCCATAGTTCTTCCCTACTAATTCTAGTGTTAAGAGAATATATATTACTCAAGTTCCATCTTTCCAAAGTATTAGAGTCCTCCATTTTAAGAATAATACTATTCCTTTTGACAGCCATAGGGGAATCCTTGAGAATAAAATAGTTCCACATAATAGAAAAACCACTAGATGCTCCTTCTGAACTAGAAGCAACAAAATGATCCAAATTCCATATATTCTTAACTATAGTTTCAAAAAAATCTTTTTTTCATTTTAGTTTCTTGAATAAGAACAATGTCCACTCTATTTTCAATAAGACAACACTTGAAAAAATTCTTTTTAAAAGGATTTTTGAGTCTTCTTAAGTTCCATTAAATAATATTTACAAGAAAGGGTGGAAGCATAGCCCAACTTAATCATTATCTTTTGAATCCCCATTCCCAAGTTAATTTTTAAGGTTATCACTTTTTACTAACCCACACATAGGATCATTTGGAAACCACATTAGGGTTCCAAAACCTATGGTGAGCCACTCAGCTAGGGTTCCTAGTCCCTTACCCCATCATAAGCCAAAGATACAAGATACCACTTCCATGTCCTGATTCATAGGTTTAGGTAACTCTCATGCACACTCAGGCCCTCAGGACGAGTCCTAACCTTATCCATGTACATAATAGGAACCATAAGAAGGTTTTCTACCAAAAGAAACCATAAAATACAACATATAAGTTTCCAGATGCCTTAAGACAACATTCCCTAGCTTATTTATAGGTCTAGGGAACCCTCTCGTGCACACATGCCACCAAGACAAGTCCTAGAATCAAAAAATGAGCTCAAGTATATGCCAAGTGCAAAAAAATCATAAGTAACACAATATAACATCAAAATAACAATTAATGAACATACATAGGTGATACAATTTGCAGCCCAATCATAAGGAATGAGTTATAGAGGTTCTAAGCCCAAAAACTACAATTTTTGAGCCCCTAAAACCCTCAAAAACTCCAAATGACTTTGTATAGAAACCCATATGACAATGTATGCGTTACCATATAAAATTTGACCAAGTTTTTTATGGTTATGATTACAATTTCGTACGACACTGTAGGATTCTTTCATGAAACTGAATTCAAAACTTCCTGAAAATGCTAAAAATTGACATTTTTAGGCGTGGAATGTGACTAGGAAAGGTTCCCTGAGGTCTACCTAATGTAGGGACCTTAGTACCACACCCATAACACATCTTCAACACTACTTAACCCTCAGACAAATATAATAAAATAAAAACTACAAATCACAGAGAAGCCTACATAAGCAAAAATGGGGAAATATGACTGCAACTCTTCCCTAAACTTTCCTAATCTTTCCTAATTCTTCCTAAAAATCCCTAATAAATTCAATAAAAATATAATACACCATCATAATCAATAAAAATAATTTATAAACTTCCAAGAAATATTTCATAACCCAAAACCCATACAAGCATGCTTAATTACTTCCCTGATGCATAGTTGAACACACAGAAAACATAACATTTACATTTCCTTTTCAAATTCATAGTAAAATATCATATACTAATCCAATAAAATATCATTCATATACATAAACACACACACACAGGGAGAATAGAGAATTCTTCCCAGATTGAGACCCTACCTGGGGTCCTGCGGAGAATCCTCTTCCAACGGCTAGAGAACACTCTGCAAATCTTCAAGCCCTAAGTTGGTAGCCTCCTGGATATCTTCCCTCTGGAAACCATCTTCTTCACACAAACCACACATACATTTTCCTCACAAAACTAGAGAACCCTCTCAACCTCACAGAAATCTCAAAATGAACTTTCCAGAAAATATTTGCAAAAAACTTCCAAAATCTCCCCAAATCTCCCACAAATACAAATATTTAACCTCCAACTATATGTTTGGAGGAGTTTCTTTACAAGAAGAAACTTCTCCAACTTCCATAGTTGGTTGGAAAATCAAACCAATCATTCCTGTAAACACTTAACAAAGTTTTTAATAAATTTAATTAAAAATTGCCTCCAAAGAAACCAATAACAAGAAGGATAAACATTAAGATTCCTCAGAAAACACATAGCACAATTGGAATCCAACTAGCTTAACTTCTAGGAGGTATCGAGTTCAACTCCCTCCTAGATATGTAGTTTTACCCCAAAGAGATTTTGTTTTATAATCTCTTATTATTACTATTATTTCCACTTTTATTTAATACATTTAATACACTTTATTTAATCATTAAAATACCATTTACACAAGCAAATAAAAACACTTAAATAATATTATTTATATATACATGGCTATATACGTGTGCACCCACATATACACATACTTATATAGCGTACATTCAATTATGACATAGACATACAATAAATTATATAGATATACACACGGATAATTCTAACTCACATCATAAATCTCAAAACCATAAATCACAAGACCACATCAAAAACTGCATTCGAATCCCCCAACTAGCGTAACCTCCTAAACAAAAATCTAAGTCTACATGTAACCTTGAGAGTAATCTTGGTAATATCTCCACACAACAACTGTTCGAGGATTTTGAAGGCACGTTCAAACCTGTGTAGCCAGGTGGAGTTGATGCCTGGTACCTGCATTCTACAACACCAACCTATCGTAGTTACTCCTACATGAGGTCCACATGATGTCGCACTCTCCCTCCTTATTTTCCACTACCTGTTAATGCTCGATACAACTACTAGACTTATAGAAGACATAGGAGGTGGTTTATATATATATATATATATATATATATATATATATATATATATATATATATATATATAAACCACCTCCTATGTCTTCTATAAGTCTAGTAGTTGTATCGAGCATTAACAGGTAGTGGAAAATAAGGAGGGAGAGTGCGACATCATGTGGACCTCATGTAGGAGTAACTACGATTGCCTCCCCTCATCTGACACTCATATCAGACAGTGACATCAACAAAGCATAAATGGATTAGTGTGATTAGTACCAGAATAATCTCTATTTCATATTGCATCATAACATAATCATGTAAATGTAAATCATTTATCGACTTTCACAAACTAATTTAACCATCAGGCATGTACTCATAATGTCTCATTACCAAATCAAGATAAACAAATCATACAATCCTCAATATAGAAATCATGTCTAATCTCGAGTATAACAAGTAACATCATTAGAGTAAGAAACACATCTAACCCTTTTAGTGATTATAATTAATTAACCTAAGATAATCTTAAACATTAATAATGAGCATCTCACATAGAAGCATATAAGTCTATCAGGTGATCCTTTTAGCATTAAGGTCCTATACTATCACTGACACACAAAAATATTTATAGGAAAATACCTATGCAATATTATTATTTCCCAAATTAAAATATGAAGTTATAATGATTAGGAAGCAACCATCTTAAGAAGGATCATTTTTTTACAAAATAACCTTGAAATCACGTATAACACGATCTAACTTTCTAGAGAGAATAACCAAGATTGTTAAGGTTGGAGGGGAATTACACAAGGTCTTCAACCTTAGAAGTAGAAGAAAAACCAATAATGGAGAGATTTCTTTATAATTTTTCTTTCTTTGGTTTGATCAACAATATTCAAGAGTTTATTTTCTATATCCTAAGAGAGGAAAATTTATCCTTCCTCCATATCCTGGAGGGAGAAAACCTCAACTTGTTGTTTCAATAAATTTGTAGGACTTTCAATTTGAGAAACAAGAATAAAAAAGGTTCTTACTAGGAGAAGGGTAGGCATACTTGTCTTCTTCAATTAGAACTAAATTATTAAGCACCAAATCTACATCCAAAGATTGATAATCCTTAGAGATCAACCTATCTTCTCCAATAGAAGGTTCAGAGATAGCATCTTCAAGAAAACCCTTGTTATTGTTGTGCTCCCAATGTTGTACCTAAGGATCAACCCCCTCTTTCTTATGGTTTATAATCTCAACCATAGTGTTTAATGGATTTGAAGAGGCATCAACATTTAAATAAACTACCCATTGAGAATTTTTTTTAGATCCATTTTTCTTAGCCCCATTGATATATCCTTGCTCCTTTTACCTTCATCAACCGCATTGTTCTCTAATTGTTGATTTTTTTTCCACCTTTTGTATCCTCTCCTTTTTTGTTTTTTTGGTTCGTTATAAGCCTTTTGATTTCTCCATTCCTTCTCTTATTGAGAGGAGTGTTTAATCTATTTCCTTCCTACAAAATCATTTCTTAGTGGGTAGGTTTTTTGTAGGCCACACTTAGGTTACCAATATATTCAATATCAATCAAAACCAAAAGGCTCGATTTGAGCACAATCAACTTTAATTAACATGAAAGTAGTTGGTAATAAAGTCTACAAGTATTCTATCTCATAATTATACCAGAAAAAATATTCAATTGATTGAAATACCAATATTATTATAATTAAAAATCTCAATCCTTAGAACGGAGAAAACTACCCCTCTTATAGACCAAAAATCTAACCAGAAGATTTCATTTACAATTGAAAACCCATGCCGATCAGACCACCAATTTAAAAGATCATTAACTAGAGCTATTAGAGAAACTATCATGGATCACTGACATCATATAGCCTTGATTTTCTTATCATGTATCCAAATGGAATAAAAAATTGGTAGTTGCAATCATTCCAATTCTCGTCAGTGAGAAAAGTCACTTCAAAAAGATACAGGGACACATGGACACTCCAACCCACACTGAAAGGATCTCTAACATGTGAAAGGTGGACGGTCTGTATAGGAATATACAAAATTGGCAAATCTTGGGGAACTTGCTTGCAAGGTTCGACAAACAAAATTTATGGTTCCTACAACAAAAGAAGAGAGTGGCCATGGTGGACTGTAAAGGAGCGCACTCTTTTTCACTTGGGAAACTATAAAGTTGGAAGTCGTGGAAGGTGTTGTACAAGGTGATCTTCTCCCTGAAGGTAAAACTGTTGAATACACCCCACGAAGTGTTCAGACTGGACTGTAGGAATACAAGTGGGTCTAAGTCTATCGTGAATTGTGTAAATTCAGGGTCAGGGCTCAGGGATTTCTCAAAAGAGATATCTTGATGCTTCAACTCCAATTTTTCCTTAACTTGTTCTACGCTAAGATTTTTTCCATAAAGTCTGAAAGGTAATTGAAGTCTGGCTTCTAGTAGCACTTGTATTTTTTCTTGCTTCAGGGCAAGTGAAACCTTGAGCTTTTCCAATAAATCCATGGCATTTGCGATCGCTTCTCCACATATGATGAACTCACCTTCCTTCACCATTTCCAATCATCTATCTATGATTCATGCTGATAACAAGGTGCTATCATTTTCTTCATAAAGCTTTTTTATTAGGCCTTCTACCTCATTTATCCTAGGAATGATCTATTTTTGGGTGGCCTTCAAGGAATTTTCTACTTCTTTACTTAATTATGTGGCATTGGCTATCAATTTGAAGGTTGGCATCAGGAAAAGTGTGGATGCTTCAATTTCATCCTATAAGGATGTATGTAGGTTTTGGTGCACCTACAACTATTCATTGTGTAACCTTTGCTAACAATCAGTCAACTCTTTTGATGTTTTCTTCACCTTTTCTCACTCCTGGTCCAAAGTACTCTAGAGATTCTACAAGTCACCCTTAAATGTCCATTTTCATATGAGACTTATATGTCCTTGATGATCTTAAACAATCATGTCCTAAGATAAATCATCATATTACTAAAGAATAATCCATAAGCAATAAACAAGTGAACATGCCCTAGGATCATTGTCTCTCTAGTCAAAGACATCCTGGAGATAAAAATTTTAATCAAAGACATCTCAAAAAGACTAAAAGAGATGTCACCAAATATAAATAAAGATTAAAAAAATAATTAAAGGCATCAAATAAATAGCCATCATGCTTCATGCATAAATGATTCTATTCACAATTGATGTGAATAGTTTGATAGATTGATAGAAATATTGTTATGTCTGTTGATTGTAGTCTCATTATCATATGATTTTTATTAAAGTCTAAAGCTACTCATGTTTATCTGAAAGTTGTGTTCAATCCATGAAATGGATGTTTTTATTACAGAGCACGGATGATACAGGTTGATGGTGCAAGTGAAATTTTATTATGGATTGTGAGTGAAAAGATTGACATCAAAATGTAAATTTTCTCCAACCACAAGGTCCCAAGTGTCCCAACCCATAGCCAAGGTCGACAAGATGCCTCAATGAAGGATATAACTAGTTTATTATGCATGAAGAAGCATGTGTATGTGATCGATGCCAAAAAATCCACAAGCCATGGTGAACGTGGAAAGGTTATTATGATATGGATGGAAGATAGATATGGAAAGAAAAGTAGAATTTTAAGGACAAAGGATCAAAATTCCTACACATGGCATCAGTTTCCCCATTTTCAACACGGTACTTTCCCAAGGTGCCACCGAAGTAGCTTTCACCATAGGACATATTTATTTCTCTTTACCTTTTTTCTTCTATTTATTTTTATTATTTTACTTTTGTACTTTTTTAGGAATTTTAGAGAACTTTTTTTTATTTTTTCATGACTTTTTATGATTTTTTTGTATTTTTTAAAGATTCTTATAATTTGTTTATAATTTTATTAGGAATTTTTATGATTTTTGGTATTGTTTTCATGACATTAAAGGATTTCTCTGAGATGATAAGGTGTAGAACCTGTGAAGGTGGATGTTGTTGATTAGATCATCCAAAGCATCACCCTTAGGTGCAGCCAACTGATATGCTCCTGATCCATATGTTGCAATGATAATGTATTGACTGAGCCAATAAGGTTCAAACTTTCCCTTTTACCTCACGATCTTGTTGATTTCTTGAATTTTCTTTAAGGAAAAGATTACAAACCTTGAATATGCATTGCTTATCTCTACAATTATAATTTTTGTACACATTTAATTAGTAATCTCTAAGAAGATTGAAATTATTTTATCTTCGTTCATCCAATAGTTCTAGTTCATAAATGAAAATACACCTAAAGAAGATAATCATGCTATCCATCTCTCACAATTAATCCCTCCAAAAACATTTGACTGCACCTCAAGATCCATGAAAATGAAATAAAATCATAAAGAACTTAAAATAAATAATGGGAAATGTCTCTTAAGTGATAAATTATCGAGTAGACTAAGAGTGGAGAATGATAATTCTCATCCAAGATATGCAAGTCATAACAACTAATCCAAGAGCAATCTCCTCATATGTTTCTATTAAACTACATCTAGCCAAGGTGTAGGCTACTCATACTTCTTGTTGAAATATTTTCAAGAGTAACCATGTCAACATCATGTTTCTCATCTCAAGTGAAATCTAGCCTCACCCGAGTCTCTGTTTATCCATGAGAAAAAACAATTGATCAACACATGCTAAGCTCCCAATGCATCTTTGCACCATTATGAAGTTTCTTAGGCATGTGACTAATGCACCCAATATAAAGATAACTCACTAGAGCATTTTCAAAGCTCCAATTATAATTGAATCAAGAACCCATCGTGACATCATGATCTAACCATCTTCTCCTAGGAGATCACATGCTCCAAGTGAACATACCATGGTCTCAAGAGAAATGCATCATGCCAAAACTCTAACCAGTATTAAGAGTACACCATAACATAATACCAACATACTCAAAACCAACATCACTTGTCAAGAGCCACCAATGCCTCAACTACAAAATTGAAGATTCCTCCATGGCTCTAATATGTTACACATCCTCAAATAGTGTACATGCAAAGTTTAAGGAACCCTTCTACAACAATAGGATCTAAAAATCCCTCCAAATCATCTGCATCACTATAGAAGATCAATCATATCCATGTGATGAGTACATAGTCACTGTTAAATCTCCTATTGAACTATGATATCAAGCTCTCTGAGTACTTGTGTGGACCTATATCTTGGATTGTGCATCCTTATGTTCCTTATGTGATCAATGTTTCACATTCTGGGTCTAGTCCTATTTTGGGTACCTATTCTAACGGTTAGGATGGTGATATCTGGCTTGCAGTGAAGATTCACGAGTTGCGGTTTCTTGTGGTGCATTGTTCAATGCTCTTATATTCATGGTTGGATTCCTTGTATGATCGCGCATCATATTATATTCATTTTTGGATGTTCTTATGGGTTTGGGTCCTAACCTATATATTTGTAAAATATTTTCTTTGTCTTGGAGATTGTGATCAGATAAGCTGACTTGTGGCTGGCGATCTTGTATTGAAGCTAGGTATCAATTCTTGTTTAGGGAGAAAGTAGAAGTGAGGAAGTAGAGTAGCTGGGATAGATTGAGATGTAGATCTGAGATTGACTTCTTTGTATTGGTTGTAACTGGGAAGGCCTTACAACCCAACATGTTGCATGAAATTTGATGCAATTGGATGTTATCAGATAATAAATTTCTATTGTTTTTGGTTATATCTCTGTTGTGTGTTTTTATTTTTTGTTGTTTTGACTCTTGCTAGAAGATTAGAAATCTCATTTGGAGGTCTTTCCACTCTTGACTGCATCAAGTGGTATCAAAGCATGGTTTTATCTTGCAGTGGTGTGAATGCTTTTGTTTGAATTTGTGAAGTTTCAGATTTTTTGTTTGTGGGGTGGTAGAATTGAGGATCTGATTTGCATCATCAAATAACTTGCGCAAGGTGGTCAAAGGGAATTTTTGTTGGAAGGCTAAGTCCTTGTGATGGTATGAGTGATTTGCAGATCTTGAAGTGATAGATTGTTGATCCTAAGCTTGTGATCTTGTGAGTGGTTTGTTTGCGGTGAAAGAGTTTGGATCTTACCTACGATTGTAGAGGATTTACACAAGGATGGATCAAAGAAAAGTTGTTTCTATTGATGGTTGTGAACCTAGGAGGGAGGTGAAACCCTTGAAGAATCCCTTTGTAGGTGAGTCGATCGCCAAATTGAGGCAATTTGTGAAGATGTTCAATAGATCGTCAAATGTGAGGTAGCTAGAATCTTGCAATCATATCGCCAATCTGGGGTAGTTGTACCATGGGAGAGAAGGGAAGAACCTGATGAGGAAGGTTGATTGATTGGTGGAAGATGAAGTCTTTAGCTGACTTGAAAAGGAGATGAAGGAGAATGTAGATCTGATGCATTGTGGTGTGGTTGTTGACCAGTTTTTTATTGTGAGTTAGTTTGTTGATTGGTTGGTTGTAGTGCAGTGGTTGCTTGTGTACCAGTTTGTCTTCTTACATTTGACGATTAGGAAACTGATGGTCAAGATAAGACTATGTTAAGATTTTCTTATGGGATCAAAGTGTGGGACACACTTTTCTATTAACCCTGGGTGTCTAGTGTAGGGGCATCTTGTGTTCCTAAGGATCTTGAATCTTCTTGGAGGAATTACCTTATGGATTGTTGGGGTTCCTTGTTCTAGGCAGTTTTTAGAGATTCTGTGTGCGGTCGAGTTGTGGGAATATTTGGTGTATGCAATGAAAAGGGTTTTTTCCTTGATGTTCATGGAGGTTGTCTATGATTGTACCTCTTCAAGTGGCATGTTTTGTGAGATCTGGAATGTTCTTTTCCAACTAGTTGTGTTTTTCATGTCACTAGTTGATTGTTGGGGATCATAGCCATATGGTTGGTGATCGCTGGGTTTGAACGTGTGCAGTAGAGGATCGTGGTTGTTGGGACTTGTGTGGACCTGTACCTTGGATCACGCATCCTTATGTTCTTTATGTGATCAGTGTTTCACATTTTAGTTCTAGTCCTATTTTGGGTACTTGTTCTAATGGTCAGGATGGCGAGATCTGGCTTGCGGTGAAGATTCACGAGTTGTGGTTGCTTGTGGTGGATTGTTCAATGTTCTTATGTTTGTGGCCAACTTCCTTGCATGATTGCACATCATTTTATATTCATTGGTGAATTTTATTATGGATTTGGGTCTTGACCTATATGTTTGTAAAATGTTTTATTTGTCTTGGAGATTGTAGTTAGATAAGCTGACCTATGGTTGGCGATCTTATATTTAAGCTAGGTATTAGTTCTTGTTTAGGGAGCAAGGAGAAGTGGGGAAGTAGAGTAGTTGGGATATATTGAGATGTAGATATGAGATTGACTTCCTTACAACCCAACATGTTGCATGAAATTTGATATAATTGGATGTTATGAGATAATAAATGTGTTGTTATTTAGTTATATCTTTGTTGTGTGTTTCTATTTTTTGTTGTGTTGACTCTTGTTGCAAGATTGGACATCTCCTTTGGAGGTCCCTCTGGTCTTGATTGCATCATATCCATAACGATCATCTTGCCAAATATAATGTAAGTACAACATAGAAATTACTACAACTAGGAATAGATGTCCTCCTTACCTCACACCACTTGTCAAAAATGAACTCCACAATAAATTCTAATTACTAAAATACAACTTCAATGCACAATATAAATTGCAAACCAAGACTCTTTAGTCAACATAGGAAATTTCCAAATCAATTTCCACTTCAAATTGGAAATATATGACAATAGGTTCCCAAAACTTAGTATCTTCCAAGTGGGTGCCAACTTCCTAGAAGAAAAAAATGCCATCTATCACCTGCCATGTAGGATGCCACCTCATCAAGAGGTCCCACAAAGTGAATGAAAACTTAGGAAGTTAATAACTTAGAATAAATCAATTGATTAAATAATTCAACATGTTAGGACTCTTAGGTTGAGACACCTTATTCCCAACAACCTCTTCCACCTTCATATTTGTTTATTAAGAGAATTCTTATTCCTCTGTTGTCACTGTTGTTTTGTTCACCAAAAGTAGATATGGATAAACCACAAAAGGAAGTGTCACAGAAATGTGAAAAATATCTATGGTATTTATATGGTTTGAATCATCCACTAACCAAATTGAGGCAATATGTCACTACTGCATAGTTGGCACAAACCTATATTGTTGTCACAACTTATTATTATGATCAATAGTTTGAGAAATTACTATTTACTTATCATGTTATACTTGGCCTCTTATTTTACCCTTCAATTATGTTGTTACAATAATCTACCTTGTTTGGTAGTAACTAGTAAAATTTGGTAAGGTAGTTAATATTCCTCGTTAACCGATTTTGTTAATCTAAATCATGTACACAATTTTTTATTATTTTATTGAGAATTTAGTCCCTAAATATTTTTTTGATACATTAAATTTTATTTTCCAGTTGCGGTCATCCAAGATTATCAACCGATGTCATTTGTAGAGATAGGTCACACCCCCTGATTGATTTTTGTTTTGGAAATGTCAATGGTTTTAGCACTTGAGCTTATCTTCATTGACAAGAATTTAGCTAAATTATTGTTTACATATTACTCTTCTTTATTTTTTATTAGTTTTCCCTTTTGAGTTAATAGGTATATGATTAATAGTAGAATGTTTTCTCTCAATAAGGAATTTTAAACAACAATATCTTCTCTTGTATTAAGAATATTAATCTATATTATTATTTTATAATTTAGTTCCTCAATAGTATGAAACAACTCATCTATGATGATTTGCATTGATAGCTTTTCCACTAATTTTAAATTTTTAAAATTTGAACTTTGATAACTAAGATTTGGAGTTCTCTACAAACTTGTAATGGTCTACCCCAAGTTAGACAAAAGAATCTTGATAATACTTTGCTTCTATAATTCAATTCCTTCATAGTATGACCCAATTTAGAAATCCATCCACCAAAATAAGGTATCCTCTTACTCCAATAGACATGTGATTAAGTTGTGGCATAAAAATTGTAGGCTACAATCAAGTGTGACTCAAGTTTAGAAATATTTAAGGATGTGGTGAAAACATGGCTCACACTGCATTAAAGTCAGCCTCACCAAGAAAAACTAGATAAGTGCATACAAAATCATGACATAAACTATGCATCACAATTAGACACCACCTATGCCATACCATTTCTTTCCAATTTATGAATATTATTTTCATACAAAGCTGAAAAGGGGAAAATCCCTTCCATAATGTAGTATACTAGTATGATTCCCTACTAGTAAACATGGAGGATCAACTATAGTATGTCAATATATTTCCAAATATTACTTTATAAACAACATATATAAACTTATATCTCCAACCAAATAGAATTGTTATCACAAACCATAAAAATTCTCAAATGGAGTGGATTTGATGATTAAGCTTTCCTTCAAAAGTGGAAACCCTGGACATATACCAGAGACTCATAAGACTCCTTAAAATTTATATACAATAGATAGCCTATATAACTAGGAGTACAACAGTACTAGATTCATTAAGCAATTAAATTAAGAAGCTAGTTTCTATGCTCTCTAAGGATTTAGCATACCCTACCAGATTCAACTCTTCAACTAGTCTTGATCAAACTTTTAGACCATTCCAATGACTTGATTTATTAATATCAAAAGTTTTTTTTTAATGTAGTTTTGAACTCTTGAAATAAAGTATTGTTGGAATGGATCCTAAGAACACAATATATTTTCAACCAAGGGCCTGAAATTCAATATAGTTTATGATAATATAAAAATTATTTCCATAGAAATATGTACCTAGCTTGAGTAATTATAGACAAATCAACATCCCCAACTCTTGTGGTATTACTCCACTAACTAGTTACATGGAATGCCAAGGAAAATAAGTGAAAAATTATTTCCTATATATTTTGGGATGCTAGGTCACCAAGTTGATAACCATCATAAATATCATTTGCAAGTTGGTCAACATATCCATCTCTTATAGGATTCCCACTACAAGCTTGTTGCAAGGTACAAAAAATCTTCTCAACTATAGTGCAATTCATGAGAGATGAGACAATTGCCAAGATTTGGCTCTTTCAAGAGAGAAGTGAACCCAATTCTACATGAATTTTGCAATACACGGAATTCATTTGGTTCTCAGGCACCTCCAAAACTCAATGCTCAACATTGAACCAATAAGCATTTCATTTACCATATTGTTTAATTGTTCTTATTATTTCAAAATTTTCGGTTTTTAGTGTTAAGTTGTACATACACTTGATATGAACTTTAAGTATGATTCCACAAGGTTTACGTTTACCTTGAATTATTTGTGATGGATATTACCCCGGTCCCACAACACTCAATTGAGTTCAAATCGCACACAATACTAACTTTGATATGCAAGAAATAATTTGATGTTGAGATTTTCAACTCTGTTGGATATAGAGAATTGCTTACATAATTTGTCTTGCCCTTGAAAATATAGAGCACAAAAACACAGACTTATATAACCTTGGTTGATTGAAATTTGATGCTAATAATTAAAAGAAATCCAAAACTATGAAATAATCAAGAAATTCAACAAGGAAATGTACCAAATTATAGTATGTAGTGATATAGACCTATATGTTCATATAATTGATTAAGCAATGTTAGAATAATAAGCAAAATTATGCAAATATAAACACACAGAAGAGAACACAATAACACAAAATTTAACATGGTTCACCCAATCCCTGGGCTACATCCACCAACGAGTCCAATATCTTTATTATTATCCAGTGATTACAATCTGAAGCCTGCAACTCAATACCATCATAGGAAGCTACAAAACCTCATACAATGAATCTCAAACCCTAAGCCCTTTTACAAGTATTTTTTACATAACAAAATTAGGGAAAAAATACTCCGACTAATAGAAAATTGATGGCCGCCCCTTGACCCCATAGATAAGTCAGGGGGAAACCGCACCAAAAGAACCTGAGTCTGATTAGGCTCCACATACATAACAAGCAATGTTAAAATTTGTTACATCTTCCTTCCATCTACTTGTCAACTTATCCCTTGTACCTCTTACAACTACAAGTATTAATATTTAAAATTTCATTTAACTTGCATAGTATGTTGAAGTCTAAGTCACAAAGATGTAAGATGCTTAAGTAAACTTGATGCCCATTAAAGATAAAAAGGGATTTGCCCCGTAATATTTTCTTAGTCATCCATTCAACATCTTAATAGTTCTTGACCAGTAGATGCAGACCATTTGAAAATCAATATAAAAACATAGCATTATTTTCCTATTTATAAACTCAACGCCATTTGTTGCAGGGATGTTTTAAATCCCAATAACTCAAACAAGAATTAATCTAACCACTTTCCAGGCTCATAATGGAGATTTTAAATCCTACTTATTGATAGTTGTACAACACTGTAAAATTCCAACTAAGCAAAGGGAATATGGGGATAATAGCTTGCATTTAGAGAAAGCATCACTACTTATCTCATCATGCACAAAGGATACATGTAGAACTACAAATATCTCATCCAATAACACACCAAAGGAACTAGGGTCTAGAAAATAACTCTTCATTAGATCCACAAAACTGAAAGTTTTTTTCCTTTAACTATGCAAAACTTTCAAAACACTATGTTCAAGGACACCCATGCACATCCATACCCACTTCTCATCTAGACGACTCAAAATTATAAAAAAACACCAAATAGACTAACCTATAATAATGGATTGTCATATATGAGCATCACCATATATTTTTAAGGAAAATCTATAAACCCCTTTGATCCAATTAAAATGAATCTAATCCATGCAAGTACAATAATCCATAAGGAAAAAACAATACAAGAACTCCAAGTCTGCTTGTAGACCAACTCCATAACCACCACTACTACATGCATCCGAGAGAGATGGGCTATTCCAAAAGCTTCCATATCATCTAATGATCAAATCCATAACCTTCATACATTCAAGGTTACAAAAAAGTGTTCCAATACCCATGCATCAGGAAATATTATGATGTCAAATAAGAGTTCTAGATCAATGTCATTTCAACATGATCAACCCCATTTTATCTATCTTCATCATCCTTCAAAAAATGCATGTTGGACATCTCCTGAAAAACTAAATCAATTGAAAGAATTTCACTCATTAAAGGATTAATCATTAGCCAATTCCTTAAAGCTCTCCAAACTAAGAAATCTTAATAGAAGAAATACCTAGAACCAAAAACATTGGGAATCCTCACATGCAAGTAGAATGCAAATCACAAAACTAAGCCTTGATACCAATTGAAGGGAAATGAGGGCATCCTAGAAAGTCATTTGAGATCGGTGTTCACATCTAGTATCTAATAGTTTCTTCAAAAGCTTCCAACAAACTAATACAAGCACATACTAGTATACCGAAAAAAAGGAAACATGTAGTTTATTTTCCACAATATAAACCTTAGAGGAAAGTGACCACAAATTACAAATCTACAAAAATTTAGCAGCATTACAACTTACAAATTTAATACTTCAAAATCATGAAACTAGAAGAATGAGACAAAAGAGAAAAATACAGATATGCGTGGGGAAAATCCTTTTGGGTAAAAACCCCCACACTCCAAAATATCAAGCCAATGTATTATTCAACAACTTACAATATGTTTTTAGTCTCTAAGCATTTACATGGATATTTACACCTTGTTCCATCCTGGAGTATATCTAGAAACATAACCCTGTAAAATGAACTCTTCTCCCCTTTCCTAAAATCAGCTAAGACACCAACATATATATAGAGCTCAACACAAAGAGCTAGGTGCCCATGGTTTCCAAAACCACCTTCAACACCTAAGAGGTAAGTTATGTCATAATGTAAGCAACTTGTCATTTCCATGACATGTTTCTCATAGCAACTTCCAAGGAAATAACACATATCTAATCCATAACAATCATCTTTCCAATAGAGTTTAAGTACAACATAGAAATTACTACGACTGGGAATAGACGTCTTCCTTACCTCACACCACTTGTCAAAAATGAACTCCACAATAAATTCTAATTACTAAAATACAACTCCAATGTAAAATATAAATTACAAACCAAGACTTTTTAGTCAACATAGGAAATTTCCAAATCAATTTCCACTTCAAATTGGAAATATATGACAATATCTTCCCAAAACTTAGTATCTTCCAAGTGGGTGCCAACTTCCTAGAAAAAAAAGAAATATGCCATCTATCGGTCTGCCATGTAGGATGCCACCTCATCAAGAGGTCCCACAAAGTGAATGACAACTTAGGAAGTTAATAGCTTAGAATAAATTAATTAATTAATTAATTCAACATGTTAGGACTCTAAGGTTGAGATGCCTTATTCCCAACAACCTCTTGGACACCTAAATATTTGTTTATTAAGAGCATCCTTATTCCTTTGTTGTCACCATTATTTTGTTCACCAGAAGTAGATATCGATAAACCCCAAAAAGAAGTGTCACATAAATGTGAAAAACATCTATGGTATCTACATGGTTTCAATCATCCACCAACCTTATTGAGGTAGTATGTCACTGCTGCATTGTTGGCACAAATCTATATTGTTGTCACAACTTATTATTATGATCAGAGAACTACTATTTACTTATCAAGTTATATTTGGCCTCTTATTTTACCCTTCAATTATGTTGTTACACTAATCTACCATGTTTGGTAGTGGCTAGTTAAATTCGGTAAGGTAGTTAGTATTCCTCTTTAATTAATTTTATTAATCTAAATTGTGTACACAATTTATTATTATTTTATTGAGAATTTAGTTCCTTCTATAAAAAAAATTGATACATTAAATCTTATTTTCACTTGCAGTCATCCAAGATTATCAATTGGTGTCATTTGTAGGGATAGGTCACACACCCTGATTGCTTTGTGTTTTGGAAATGTCAATGGTTTTAGCACTTGAGCTCATCTTCGTTGACAAGAATTTAGCTAAATTATTGTTTACATATTACTCTTGTTTATTTGTTATTAGTTTTCCCTTCTGAGTTAATAGGTCTCTGATTAATAGGTAGAATGTTTTCTCTCACTAAGGAATTTTAAACAAGAATATCTTCTCTTGTATTAAGCATATTAATCTATATTATTATTTTATAATTTAGTTCCTCAATAGTATGAAATAACTCATCTATGATGATTTGCATTTATAGATTTTCTACTAATTTTAAAATTTTAAAATTTTAACTTTGATAACTAAGATTTGGAGTTCTCTACAAACTTTTAATGATCTGCCCCAAGTTTGACAAGAGAATCTTGGTAATACTTTGCTTCTATAATTCAATTCCTTCATAGTATGACCCAATTTAGAAATCCATCCACCAAAATAAGGTATCCTCTTACTCCAGTAGACATGTGATTAAGTTGTGGCATAAAAATTGTAGGCTACAATCAAGTGTGACTCAAGTTTAGAAATATTTAAGGATTGGTGAAAACATGGCTCACACTGCATTAAAGTCGACCTCACCAAGAAAAACTAGATAAGTGCATACAAAATCATGACATAAACTATGCATCACAATTAGACACCACCTATGCCCTACCATTTCTTTCTAGTTTATGAATATTATTTTCATACAAAGTTGAAAAGGGGAAAATCACTTCAATAATGTAGTATACTAGTATGATGCCCTACTAGTAAATTTGTGGAGGATCAACTATAGTATGTCAATATATTTCCAAATCTTACTTTATAAGTAACATATATAAACTTATATCTCCAACCAAATATAATTGTTATCACAAACCATAAAAATTCTCAAGTGGAGTGGATTTGATGATTGAACTTTCCTTCGAAAGTGGAAATCTTGGACGAATACTAGAGATTCATAAGACTCCTTAAAATTTATATACAATAGATAGCCTATATAACCAGGAGTACAAGAGTACTAGATTCATTATGCAATTAAATTAAGAAGCTAGTTTCCATGCTCTCTAAGGATTTAGCATACCCTACCAAATTCAACTCTTCAACTAGTCTTGCTCAAACTTTTAGACCATTCCAACGACTTGATTCATTAATATTATTTTTTTTTTTTTTAAATGTAGTTTTGAACTCTTGAAATAAAGTATTGTTGGAATGGATCCTAAGAACACAATATATTGTCGACCAAGGGCCTGAAATTCAATAGAATTTATGATAATATGAAAATTATTTCCATAGAACTATGTACCTAGCCTGAGTAATTGTAGACAAATCAACATCCCCAACTCTTGTGGTATTACTCCACTAACTGGTTACATGGCGTGACAAAGAAAATAAGTGAAAAATGATCTCCTATATATTTTGGGATGCTAGGTCATCAAGTTGATTAACCATCATAAACATCATTTGCAAGTTGGTCAACTTATCCATCTCTGCTAGGATTCACACTACAAGCTTGTTGAAAGGTACAAAAAAGCTTCTCAACTATAGTGCAATTCATGAGAGATGGTACAATTTCCAAGATTGGGCTCTTGCAAGAGAGAAGTGAACCCAATTCTACATGAATTTTGCAATACAAGAATTCATATGGTTCTTAGGCACCTCCAGAACTCAATGCTCAACATTGAACCAATAAGCATTTCATTTACCATATTTTTTAATTGTTCTTCTTATTATTTGAAAATTTTGGGTTTTTAGTATTAAGTTGTACATACACTTGATATGAAATTTAAGTATGATGTCACAAGGTTCAAGTTTACATTTACCTTGAATTGTTTGAGATAGATATTACATCGGTCCCACATCACTCAATTGAGTTCAAATCACACACAATACTAACTTTGATATGCAAGAAATAATTTGATGTTGAGATTTTCAAATTAGTTGGATATAGAGCATTGCTTACATAATTTGTCTCCCCCTTGAAAATATAAAGCACAAACACATAGACTTATATAACCTTGGTTGATCAAAATTTGATGCTAATAATTAAAAGAAATCCAAAACTATGAAATAATGATAGTATAAAAGAAATGTACCAAACTATGAAATTTACTACATAAGTCTTCCACACATGCTACTTACCATATGTTGTCATCAATTACAAACATACAGTCAGCACTGGCTTGCTAGCAAATCTCCAATAGATATCTCTTTCCTTTACCATTTTTCCTTCTTAATATATTTGCAAGCATCATGATAAGTATAGTCAAAACTAGTTGGCATCAATGACAATACATTAATTGATTTAATTGTCTTACATATACTTTAGTATCTCGGTGATCATCAATCACTATCTTTTAATTATCCATTGCATTGTCAAAATTTCCTTCAATATATTCAATCAGTTGTAGATTATCAAGCTTATCCCACATCTGTCTAGTAGTAGTGCATGTTAACATCTTCAAATTCAGAATCTGATAAGGAAGTAGCAAGGTCTATCATTGTAGTGTTGTGTTCATGTCTTTCTCTCATCTGATCAACAATCAAAGGTCCAGTGGGAAAAATGAACTCATTATCCAAGTAGTATATTGGAGACTCTCCAATCCCTGATAGGTACAATCTCATTCTTCTTTTCTATATCGAGAAGTTGTCTATGTTCAACTTTGGCACCTCTCTCTTATACATCTTGTGATCTTTAGCTCAAGTCCTTCAAACTTTTCCTTCAAGAACTCCATGTTGTGATACCAGTTGTTAGATAACTGAGAGGGGGGTGAATCAGTTAAGTCCAATTATCCTACAGTCCCAAATACTCCCAGATGTATATAACAAAACTTTTAAACCAATTAATCAACTCAATAAAATATCAACTGTGCCTTTCTCTTCATATACAGATTACCAGTAAATTAAGTATTGTGTTTACTAATCAATCCAGTAACAACAATGTGTAAATTAAAATAATAATTCAACACATCCATACACATATAACACATAGATTTTTAACTTGGAAACCCTGTTAGGGGAAAAACCACCTGGGATCGGTAACCCAAAATAATTCACTCTTCTAAAGTGAGATTGGTTAGGAACCAACCTTGTTAAAGGTTACAAAACACAATATGAGGTGTGACCTGGCTAGAGGATTAATCACTAACAGTTCTCCCTTGACCAAACATTCACTATGGGGTCAACAAGAAAACAATCAGCATTCATTGAATGTCATACTAAAATATAAAGATTGCTAAGTCCCACTTGATTAAGAGATTTATCTGTAGCAATGGTTAAACTAATACAATAATGATCTAATTCAAATACAACCTGATTCGCAGATTTTCAAATCTATGCTAAGATCAAAAATACCTCTGATCAATAATCAATTCAATATCTTTATTTCCTCCAACTCTATTATGCTTGGTAATTAATTACTTTATATGTTTCTTGATGTTGTCTTCATATTTACTCAGTTCTATCTTCAACCAGTTTGATCAGCATTGCGTGAAATCAATCTTTTCATGCAAATTCTCCTGCAGCATTAGACTCAATAATGAATCTCATGTGTCTTTATATAGACATCATAAACCATTTTATTTCCATCCATAGATTTTGCCTCTTAATCTTCACCATAGATTTTTTCACTTTAACCTTCCTCAGTAGTTGTGTCAATAACATGTTTCATTCTCCTTCATCCGATCATCTTTGAATTTTGTCAACCGTTTGATCATCATAACAAACATTATCATTTACCTCGAAATCATAAACAATTATCTAGTTCATCATCTTTAGTCAATAGTCACAAGTTCCATTTATTTCTTTCACTCGGTCAATATCGTAATGTGTCAGTGCTAACTAGCTCGGTTAACACTATACTCAGTATACACTACACTTGCTCGATGTATACAAAATTCTTCATTTACTGACTAGATAAACTTGTCCAGTCTTGATATTCAATACATAATAGATTCATGTAATATAATCAAATAACTAGCATAATGTCATAGACTCATCAATAAGTTATCTAATGTATACCTTATCCATATCCTTCTCATCAATCTCATCTTCATGTAGATATCTAATTTCTTTACCATTTTTCCTTCTTAAGATGTTTTTAACCATCATGATAAGTACAATCAAAACTAGTTGACATCAATGACAATGCATTAACTGATTTAATTGTCTTACATACACTTTAGTAGCTTGGTGATCATCAATCACTATCTTTCAAATATCCATTCCATTGTCAAACTTTCCTTCAAGATATTCAATCAGTTGTATTTTATCAATCCATCAACCATCTATGAAACCACCTAAATCTTAAACATGCTCTTATACTTCATCTAGACACTAGTCCAAACAACACAAGTATAAGACCTCAGTGATAAGAAAGGCTACATAATACTTCCAACACTCCACTTTTCTCACAAGCTATATAGAAGCATAAAAAATATCAACTTCAAATGCCAACACAACTACAAAGTAATCCTCCAAAAAATAAGATAAATCATCAGCCAGAATAACAACCAAACTGATTGCTCCCATCCAATTGATAAACCCATGAGAGTGAAAATAGAATCCACAAAAATGCTAACCCATCCAATCACGCATACCTTCAAGGTATACAATATCAATAAACTCATTCCACCAACATAACCAACCCATAAACTGCAACCTCAAGCTCTATGTGAACGCTAGTCAATGAAGACCAAACACATACAGGAACCCCCACTACATGGGTAATATCAAATTTGAAAGATCAAAGACATACTAAGTTTAACAATAACAACACATAGAAATTGAAATCATGTAGTACCAAGGACATCCATAAAGATATGAAATTCCTAAAACAAAATTGCTACAAGAAAAAACTCTCTCAATTGGTCTTTATAGCCCTCCGAGGTTCTCCACATCTAACAGAAGAAAGAGATACAAAAACCACCATGCAATCACTAAAAACTAAGTGATAAAACATGACCACAAGATAATAATAACTACACATCCACACAAAAAACCTCACATCCAATGTCAAGTTAATCTGAACATACAAAAAGATCACTAAGATTAAAGAGAGAAACAACAAACCATAAACATGTAGAAAATACTTCTATATACATCTATAAATGTTAACTATGCCAATTATGATCTCCTTCACAACCCCAAGATAAAAATCTACAACAACATCCAAAAAATTTCAACCTCAATATATTAAACCATAATATCAATTATATACATGGATGTAAGCCTCTCGAAGAAGATTTGAAAACTACTATGTTTCCCAATTCAGGAAATGGTGTAGGAGAACCTCATTGGGATGCCTCGTGGATGATTTATATTTGTTTTTGTTTTTAATTTTTTTTCAATGTTTTATAAGGTCATATTGACCATTTGGAATCAATTCAAAGCACTTTGTAAGACTATTGAAACCATTAAGTTCATAGTAACATATAAGATCCTAATATAGTCAAACATGGTCAAACCAATCAAATGTATCCAAATAGAGTGGAACTGATGTAATTTGAGTCTTGAATTAATTTGTAGAATTTTTGAAAGTCTTTGGGAAGGTTTTGAGTCAATTAGACAAATTTTACAAATGTTGTCAAATCTTGTAAAAAAATGTCATAAAATTACAAAAAAATGCAAGATTGGAATAAGAAGAATCATAAGTCAAGTAAATGACAGAAGTTTGGAAGTTTGTGGTTGGTTGAGTAGTTGTAAATTCTTTTAAAACCATAAATATGTAATTCTAACTCAAATTTGTGGTTGAAGAAATTTGGGAATGAAAGAAAACTTGTTTTTGAAGCCATTGCATACTAGTTTTCTATGATGGTTTTTTTGTAAATAGTTTGTTACTTTGTTTGGCACAACATGGTACAAAATGATAGATATCTAAAACTTATATAGTAGGAAAGATAAATGATTTAACTTTCATTTTAATCTGGTTTGGTTCAATTTAATAATATTTTCATCAGTTATGATAAATTTTTGTAAGTGTGGGTCTGAATCTGCCTAGGGTTACCAGTTTTGGGGAAAATGGAATAACTCTCCATTCCATTGTTGGATCTTCATACAAATTGGAGGAAATATATGTAATATACTAATATAAAATCTCACTAGAAATATTTTTCTCCTTATGTATTTTGAATAATTTATGGATGATTTTTTGACTATCTCAGGTTGAAAACCAAGTTTGATTAGGCATACAATCTAGTTACCAGTCAAGTTTTAGAATCTTTTTGTTCCAAAATAACCTACCTTGGAATTTTTATGTCTAATAAATCAATAAGGTATGTACAAATCTTATTTTATAATATTCATATGAGTTCTACATCCAAATTTATCAGTGATTGTTCCATTTGTGAGGGCTACTAGGCCTAAGAGCCATTATGAAGGAGAGTTTTGAGTTTGTGAAAGTATGGTATGGGTTCTTTTTTGGGAATTGATCCTTGAATTGTCCTTATAAATTTTATATGTTGTATTGTCAAAATATCTTTGTTGAAGGTGAGCTCTATGACATAAGTTCTTGTCTTGAGTTTGGTGAAGGGATTTAAGCCCATTGTTGTGAAATATGCCTAATATGCATTAAGGTGTTTCAAGTTGTCGAGTCATGAGCCGAAGCCTCTACATTAGGAAACCATCCTACCACCATCTCCTATTAAAATAATAAATGAAAATACACCTCAAGAAGATAATCATGCTATCCATCTCTCATAATGAATCCCTGCGAAAACATTTGAGTGCACCTCAAGATCCATGAATATGATAGAAAATCATAAAGCACTTGAAATAAATAATGGGAAATACCTCTTAAGTGATAAATTATTTAGTAGACCAAGAATGGACAATGATAATTCTCATCCAAGATATGCAATTCATAATGACTTATCTAAGAGCAATCTCCTTGTATGTTTCTATTAAACTACATCCAACCAAGGTGTAGGCTCCTCAGACTTCTTGTTTAAATATCTTCAAGAGTAACCATCTCAACATCATGTCTCTCATCTCAAGAGAACTCTAGCCTCACCTAAGTCTCCATGTATCCATGAGAAAAAAATAATTGATCAACACATGCTAAGATCCCAATGCATCTTTGCACCCTCATGAATTTTCTCAAGCATATGACTAAGGCACCCAATATAAAGAGAACTCACTAGACCAATTTCAAAGGTCCAATAAATTGAATCATTAACCCATCATGACATCATAATATAACCATTTTCTCCAAGGGTATCACATGCTCCAAGTGAACATACCATGGTATCAAGAGAAATTCATCATACCAAAACTCTAACCAGTATCAAGAGTACACCATAACATAATACCAACATACTCAAAACCAACATCACTTGTCAAGCACCACCAAAACCTCAACCAAAAAATCCAGGAGTCCTTTGTGGTTTTAATACATCCTCAAATAGTGTGCATGCAAAGTTTAAGGAACCCTTCTACAATAATAGGATCTAAAAATCCCTCCAAATCATCTGCATCACTATAGAAGATCATCCATCGCCATGTGATAAGTACATAGTCACTGCTAAAGCTCCCATTGAACTATGATATCAAGCTCTCTAATCACATGACATATGACATACTATCTCCCAAATCTAAAAAACTATACAAGTCCACACACATACAAATGTACTACTAATCACACCAAGTGAAACCAAGAAAATTCAACATGTCAGAGGATCCCATAACCAACTATCCAAGTAATCACTCATTATCAATACTCTCATCCCAAAGCAATCACTCCAATGTGTAAGTGACCGCATACAAGGCCAACTAACAAGTCTGCACCAACACTGAATCAAATCTTGTGGATATAGACAATCCACATCTAAGTTATCCCATTGCAACTGAATAGGTGGTCATCCCACACAACTACATAACTCGTAGGTCAAATCATTATAGCATGAAAAAATGTTATCACATCAGTGACATGCAAATATGAGATCTCAAAGAGAACAATGATGTGGACAACATGACTCAAGCACTGAATCAAGTACTGATCTAATTTGCCAATTATGTCCACATCAAGCACCATAGTCTAGGAATCCAAAAAACATCACCACAAAAATGTTGATTGATTGATCACATACCAACATCCCCATGCAAATAAAGCATCACAAATTATCTCACCATGCACAAAGCATACATGCAAAACTACAACTATCTCATCTAGTAACACACCAATGGATCTAGGGTCTAGAAAATAGCTCTTCATTAGATCCAAAAAACTAAAAAAAATTCTTTCCTTAATTGTGAAAAAATTACAAAACACTATGTTCAAGGAAACCCATGCACATCCATACCACTTATCATCTAGACAACTCAAAAGTCTGAAAAAACACTAAATAGATTAACCTAGAATAATGGATTTTTATATATGAGCATCACCATAGATTTTTAAGGAAAATCTATAAACCCCTTAGATCCAATTAACATGAATCTAAGCCATGCAAGTAAAATCATCCATAAGGAAAAAGCAATATAGTAACTCCAAGTCCGCTTGCATACCAACTCCACAACAACCACTAGTACATGCATTTGAGAGAGATGGGCTAACCAAAAGCTTACATATCATCTGATGATCAAATACATAGCCTCCATACATTCAAGGTAATAAAAAAGTGTCTTCCAATACCCATACATCAGGAATTATTACATCTTTTGGTTTTACAATTCTTGCACTCTCTCTTCCTGCTGATGGATCACAGAGTGTGATTTGAAACGTTGATGCTAAAAACACACACACAATCAAATCCAAAAACACGCATACATTTAATATACTACATTATTGAAGTGATTTTCCCCTTTTCAACTTTGTATGAAAATAATATTCATAAACTGGAAAGAAATGGTATAGTATAGGTGGTGTCTAATTGTGATGCATAGTTTATGTCATGATTTTGTATGCACTTCTCTATTTTTTCTTGGTGAGGCCAACTTTAATGCAGTGCGAGCCATGTTTTAACCACATCCTTAAATATTTCTAAACTTGAGTCACACTTGATTGTATCCTACAACTTTTATGCCACAACTTAATCACATGTCTATTGGAGTAAGAGGATACCTTATTTTGGTGGATGGATTTCTAAATAGGGTCATACTATGAAGGAATTGAATTAAAAAAGAAAGGTATTAGCAAAATTCTATTGTCAAACTTGGGGCAGATCATTACAAGTTTGTAGAGAACTCCAAATCTTAGTTATCAAAGTTCAAATTTTAAAAATTTAAAATTAATAGAAAAGATATAAATGAAAATCATCATAGATGAGTTGTGTCATATTATTGAGGAACTAAATTATAAAATAATAATATAGATTAACATGCTTAATACAAGCGAAGATATTGTTGTTTAAAATTCCTTAGTGAGAGAAAATATTCTACCTATTAATTAGAGACCTATTAACTTGAAAGGGAAAACTAATAAAAAATAAACAAGAGTAATATGTAAACAATAATTTAGCTAAATTCTTGTCAACGAGGATAAGCTCAAGTGATAAAACCATTGACATTTCCAAAACACAAAGTAATCAGAGGGTGTGACCCATCCCTACAAATGACACTGGTTGATAATCTTGGATGACCACAAGTGAAAAGAAGATTTAATGTATTAAAAAAACATTTAGAAGGAACACAATTCTCAATAAAATAATAATAAATTGTGTACATGATTTAGATTAACAAAATTAGTTAAAGAGGAATATTAACTACCTTACCAAATTTAACTAGCCACTACCAAACATGGTAGATTAGTGTAACAACATAATTGAAGGGTAAAATAAGAGGCCAAATATAACTTGATAAGTAAATAGTAATTTCTCGAGCTATTGATCATAATAATAAGTTGTGACAACAATATAGATTTGTGCCAACAATGCAGTAGTGGCATACTGCCTCAATATGGTTGGTGGATGATTCAAACCATGTAGATACCATAGATATTTTTCACATTTCTGTGACACTGCTTTTTGGGGTATATCCATATATACTTCTGGTGAACAGAACAATGGTGACAACAAAGGAATAAGAATGCTCTTAATAAACAAATATGGAGGTGGAAGAGGTTGTTGAGAATAAGGTGTCTCAACCTTGGAGTCCTTGTTGGAAAAATGGTCAGCGCTCCCCTCGGGATTCGTGACATGGTTTAACCACCTCTTGTGTCTTCTATAAGTCTAGTGGTTGTATCGGGCATTAAAAGGTTGATCTTTTGGTGCAACGAAAACCACTACTTGTAACAAGTGGTATCATAGCTTGGTCACAGGTTCGAATCCTCTCAGGTAACGCTAAGAGGGAGATTGTTGGAAAAATGGTCAGCGCTCCCCTCGGGATTCATGACATGGTTTAACCGCCTCCTATGTCTTCTATAAGTCTAGTGGTTGTATTGAGCATTAAAAGGTCGATCGTTTGGTGCAACGACAACCACTACTTGTAACAGTCCTAACATGTTGAATTAATTAATTAATTTATTTATTCTAAGTTATTAAATTCCTAAGTTGTCATTCACTTTGTCAGACCTCTTGATGAGGTGGCATCCTACGTGGTAGGTGATAGATGACCTCTTCTTATATCTCTTGAGATGGGCTTGGTCTACATCTTTTGGTTTTACAATTCTTGCACTCTCTCTTCCTGATGATGGATCACGGAGTGTGATCTGAAATGTTGATGCTAAAAACACACACACAATCAAATCCAGAAATGCACATGCATTTAGATATGGATTGTGGAAATCTGATATTATTAATGTAGTATATTGGTATGATGTCCTATTAGTAAATGTGGAGGATCAACTACAGTATGTCAATATATTTCCAAATCTTACTTTATAAACAACATATATAAACTTATATCTCCAACCAAATATAATCATTACCACAAACCATAAAAATGCTCAAGTAGAGTGGATATGATGATTGAACTTTCCTTTGAAAGTGGAAACCCTGGACTTATACCAGAGACTCATAAGACTCCTCAAAATTAATATACAATAGATAGCCTATATGACCAGGAGTACAAGAGTACTAGATTCATTACCCAATTAAATTAAGAAGCTAGTTTCCATGCTCTAAGGATTTAGCATACCCTACCAAATTCAACTCTTCAACTAGTCTTGCTCAAACTTTTAGAACATTCCAACAACTTTATTCATTAATATAAAAAAAGTTTTTTTTTAAATGTAGTTTTGAACACTTGAAATAAAGTATTGTTGGAATGGATCCTAAAAATACAATATATTGTCGACCAAGGGCCTGAAATTCTATATAATTTATGATAATAGGAAAACTATTTCCATAGAACTATGTACCTAGCTCAAGTAATTGTAGATAAATCAACATCCCCAACTCTTGTGGTATTACTTCACTAACTAGTTACATGGCGTGACAAGGAAAATAAGTGCAAAATGATTTCTTATAGATTTTGGGATGCTGGGTCATCAAGTTGATTAACCATCATAAACATCATTTGCAAGTTGGTCAGTTTATCCATCTCTTCTAGGATTCACACTACAAGCTTGTTGCAAGGTATAAAAAAGCTTCTCAACTATAGTGCAATTCATGAGAGATGATACAATTGCCAAGATTTGGCTATTGCAAGAGAGAAGTGAACCCAATTCTGCATGTATTTTGCAATACAAGGAATTCATCTGGTTCTGAGGCACCTCCAGAATTCAATGCTCAACATTGAACCAATAAACATTTCATTTACCATATTGTTTAATTGTTCTTATTATTTCAAAATTGTGGGTATTTAGTATTAAGTTGTACATACGCTTGATATGAACTTTAAGTATGATGCCACAAGGTTCAAGTTTACATTTACCTTGAATTGTTTGAGATAGATATTACAACGGTCCCACATAACTCAATTGAGTTCAAATCACACACGATACTAACTTTGATATGCAAGAAATAATTTGATGTTGAGATTTTCAACTCAGTTGGATATAGAGCATTGCTTACATAATTTGTCTCCCCCTTGAAAATATAGAGCACAAAAACACAAACTTATATAACCTTGGTTGATCGAAATTTGATGCTAATAATTAAAAGAAATCCAAAACTATGAAATAGTGAAGAAATTCAGCAAAGAAATGTACCAAATTATAGTATGTAGTGATACACTTATATAGACATATATGTTCATATAATTTATTAAGCAATGTTAAAATTTGTTACATCTTCCTTCTATCCACCTGTCAGCTTATCCCTTGGGCAACGTCTAAACATCAAACTAAAATGTATATCTTACCAAGGGGGACACTTAGTATTTTTTTCAAATTCCCTTTATATATTTTACGGTTTATGGTTTAGTTGGCTATTTAGCCACACTCTCTCTTCCTGATGATGGATCAAAAAGTGTGATCCGAAACGTCTTTCTTTTTTATGCTAAAAAAACTCACACAATCGAATTCAGAAACTAATATTGCATCATAATGAATTGTGGAAATCTAATTTTGTTAATATTTAACCACTACCTATCCCTTGCACCTCTTACAACTATAAGTATTAATATTTAAAATTTCATTTAACTTGCATAGTACATGACCTATAGTTGTGGTCTAAGTCACAAAGATGTAAGATGCTTAAGTAAACCTGACGCCCATTAAAGATAAAAAGGGGTTTGTCCCATAAGCTTTTCTTGACCAGTAGATGCGGACCATTTGAAAATCAATATAAAAACATAGCATTAAACTCCTATTTATAAACTCAACGCCATTTTTTTCAGAGATATTTTAAAGCCCAATAACTTAAACAAGAATTAATGTAACTGATTTCCAGGCTCATAATGGAGATTTTAAATCCTACTTATTGGGTCTTGTACAACGCTGTAAAATTCCAAGTAAGCAAAGAGAATATGGGGATAATAGCTTGCATTTAAGAATGTTTGTCAGTCATAACAAGCGAGAAAAGAGAAAAAGGTACGTAAGTGAGAATTAAAAGTGTCACATAATAAATGGCATTGAATAATCTCAACCTCTGCCGTTTATTCATCCCATGATACAGTCCTGGGAATTAAAGCCGTAACCCTAAATATTAATTACAGTAGAGGACGGAGGTGCATTTTTTATTGAGCTCATTTCATTTTTCCACTGAAATAAATTCTGCTTCATTTCTTCGTTAAAGTGAAATAACTTGTGCTGCTATTTTTTTAATGAGAATTTAAGATGTAGTGTAGCAGAGTACAGAGGTTATAAGTGTGTTAAATTGTAATAAACTATATGTGTATTAATTTCTATATAGATATTTATTGTGGCTTCATTTTAAATATATTATTGATTTTCTATTAAATAAGTAAATAGCTATAAGCATTATGGAAAATTAAAGTTTCTAGAAATTGTTTATGATAAGATAAGAAATGACAAATAAATTAGATATGAAGTTTGTATAAATTAATCTTGGAATTGTTATAGATTAAGTTGCTCATGTCGCTAGTTGTGATGTTTTCTTGTCATTTCAATGTACAGAATTTAAATTTAAAACATATACATAAGGCATGAAGAATATATTTATTTGTTTTTTTATATTAAAGGAGCCAAAACAAGGGGGTTGCCCCTTGAATACAAACGCCAAACATGGTAAGGCCACAGATTAGCACTTACTGCACATAGTCAGCGAAAGAATAGACAACACATTAACACATATTGTCATCATCCCCCCCTTGATATGAGAAACCCCTCCCAGAAGCTGGGGGTCGGTAAAATAAGCATAGAACCATCCAACCCCTTATCTTGAAAGTCTTAATAAAGCAAAGCATGAAATAAACTTTAGTAGTTAACCATATGAGTCAAGTCATACTTATCATCCTACAACCATAAGCATAGTTATAGAGCATATAGTCCATAGAGTAATTAAAAACATGATTTAAAAGTCACATAGGTCCATACCAAAAAAGATGATCCCTAAGGATCAACCAAAGTCTACTAAAAGAAAAAACAACCTAACCCTAGTTAAGTTCTCCAAACCAGGAACACCATCCCGCAGCTCCACCTGCACTAAGAAGACATACCACATCAATTCTTCTTAACTTCGTTCTCCTCTAGCTTTGACATCAGTAGTTGCATCCAGTCATCAGTGAGGAACCTAAACAATTCCTTAGAGATTTTCTCCTCCATGTCCTCTTTATTCTCCGTGTCCTGCTACAAAAGGCAAAGGGTAGCTGCAAACAAATGCATGACCTTCATAGCATAGTTGGCAAGTCTGGTGAAACTTTTTTCCAACACGTCCAAGTCCTCCTTGATTTTTTGTATCTCCTTGGCATTTGTCGCACAACCTCCACAGCCTCCATCATCGGCAATCTTGCTATTGACAGAAACTTCTTTACCTTTATCCATAGTATGGGGCAGGGAGGTAGCAGTCATAGGAGAGGGATTCTTGTCCAAGGTGTGGGGTGAGGAGGTGGTCATGGGAGAGGTGTTCTTACTTTTCTCCTCTTTCTTGTTACTAGCAGGATCCATGGTTTCAATTTTGAAGCTAGTAGAGACATGGGAAGAGCTAGTGCACTATTGTGGGTGGTGTCATTTTCAATGCCAGACTTGTCACCATTCTTAGACTCAAACAAATCTTCATCCTCCACGAATCTCTCTCTCTCTCATCATATTTTCTTTCGTTCTAGGTTTGGTCGCAATTCTGTTTGACCGACCCGGGGTTTCGACACCCTCAGCATCAGATTCCACAACATGGATTTGGGCCTCAATTTTGGGTTTTTTAGGAGCCTTGTACTTGGGGGGCCTGCTTTTTTATTCTTGTTACTTGTCTTCAAGGTAGACCTAGACAAAGGTGAGGCTTGGGGAGACGGGTGTGGGGTCTTGGGTCTTTTTAGCCCTTTCCTTTTTCCTTTGCAATCATCAGTGGTACCTGGAGGTGTGGAAAAAGAGGAGGGAGAACCCAGGATAGTTATAGCTTTTGGTGGGTACAGAGCAAGGTGGAAGTTATATAATATAAGCATAAGGCCCCAATGAAGGTGGTGAACTTCTTACCTTGGCTCCTACTCCCCTAACATCTTTGATAGTGTGTTCAAGGTCGTGAAGCAAGTAGAAAGGGAAGGATATCAGGTCATGGTGGCGAAAGTGGGTTAAGAAAGGAAAAATGATAATAGTAGGGTGAACCAACAATACTGGGTTACAATTTTTCAAAGGAAGGAATCCGTCCTGAAAAACATTTTTGGCAAAATATTATTTACCAACTTTCGATAGAAATTGGCTTGAACTTTCGATCGTAAGTACTAAACTTACGATCGAAAGTCCTTAGACATGGGACTTTCGATCGTAAGTAACTTTAGATCGAAAGTTCTTACTAACTTTCGATCGAAAGTTACTAAGGGACTTTCGATCGAAAGTCCCTTAGTAATGACTTTCGATCGAAAGTCATTAGTTAGGGTTTGTTTTTGGTGGAAAATATATCCGCTGAAAGTGAGTTTCACTATCACTTTCGGCGATAGTGAAATAGTGGGGACGGCTTCCGAATTCTCAAACACAGTTTTGAGGTATTTTCATTGTTCATTTTTATTATTTTCAATTTTTCATAGATGCATAAATAGTATATATGCATATATACGCATATATACATGTGTATATATGCATATATACACATGTATATATGCATATATATGTATATATACATGTATACATGTGTATATATATATGTATATATACATATAGATATACACATATATACATGTGTGTGTGTGTGTGTATATACACACACACACACATGTATACATGTGTATATATATGCATATATACATATGTATATATGCACATGTATATGTGTATATATATGCACATGTGTATATATAATTATATAGATTTTTCTTTATTTAAAGTTTGTGATATACATGTGTGTATTGATTAAATATATAGATTTTTCTTTATTTAAAGTTTGTGATATACATGTGTGTATTGATTAAATATATAGATTTTTCATTATTATATATATATATGCATACAATATAGATATATATATATATATATATATATATATATATATATATATATATATATATATATATATATATATATATATATATATATATATATATATATATATATATATATATATATATATATATATATATATATATATATATATATATGTATGTATGTATGTATGTATGTATGTATGTATGCACATGTGTATATATACATGTGCATGTATATATATATATAGATGTATATACATACATATATATACATGTATATACATATATATACATGTATATATATATATAGACACACACACACACACAAACACACACACACACACACATGTATATACATACATATATATACATATGTGTGTGTGTGTGCGCGTGCGCATGTATGTGTGCATGTGTGCATGTGCATGTATATGTATGTATATATATGTATGTGCATGTATGCATGTATATATATACATATGTGCATGTATGCATGTATGTGTGCATGTGTGCATGTGTGCATGTATATATGTATGTATACATACATGTACATGTGTATAGATAGATTTTTATGTATACATTGTGTATGTACATAAGACCTAGATAAGACTAATTATGTACCTAATAAGACCTAGAGATAAGACTAATTAAGACTAATAAGACCTAGATAAGACTAATTATCTACCTAATACTTGACTAAGAAGACATAATTAAATATACTTAAAATTAGACCCCCTGAGTAAATTGTGACCCATTAAGACCTAATGTTTAACCTATTACCTGACCTAATATGAGTAATAAGACCCAAATTAGGACCTAATATCATTAATAAGATGGGCTTTAAAGACGTAATTAGACCTAATACTTGACCAATTAACACCTAATAAGACATGTGTAACTAGTCTCAAGTATACCTAATATGAGTTTGAGGACCCCTTAAGACCTAATTAGACCTTTAATTAGACCTAATTAGACCTTTAATTAAGACTAATTAACACCTAATATCATGAGTAATAGGACTTGCTAGTACACCTAATATGAGCAATATGATCCCTTAGGCATAATTAGACTAATTAACCCATAACAAGACCTTTAAATTATACCTAATTTTATACTATTTAATTTACCTTTAAATACATGTGAGTAATACATACCTAATATAAGTAATAGGAACTAATATTGAATAGTAATAATGCCTACGTAGGGACATATTTATGAACTTAATAGGACCCCTTAGTCCAAATTAGTCATAATAGCTTGCCCTAATTATCTATGTATAATATGAGTAATAGGACCCCTTCTAACCTTGTAATTAGATCAAATTTAAAGACTAATTAACACCTAATATGTACTCGAGTACTACATGACCCTTTAAGACCTAATTAGACTCAATACATGCTTAATATGAGCTCTTAAGACCAAAGTAGACCTATTAGTTCACCTAATTAAATCTGCTTAGATGCAATTAGACCTATTAGGACATCATAATTCCTAGTTATCTAGGTCTATTTTAAGAGGTAGATGATAGGTTATATGACCCCTTAAAACCTTTTAGGACCTAATTAGACCCAATTAGATGTATTACGACCTAATTAGACCTAGATAAGACCTATTACAACGGAATTAGACCTAATTAGCACCTAAATAGACCTAGTTAGACCTATTATGACCTAATTCAACCAAATTAAACCTATTAGGACCTATGACAGGTTATATGACCCCATTAGACCCACTATGAGTAACATGACCCCTTAAGACCTATATTAAAGCACCTAATTAGACTTATTAGAACCTAATTAGACCCAATTAGTTGTTATGACCTAATTAGACCTATTAGGACCTATAATACCTATTATATGACCCCTTTAATACCAAATTAGACCCACTATGAGTAATATGACCCCTTAAGACTTATTAGTGCTTCACCTAATTAGACCCAATTAGATCAATTGGGACCTAATCACACCCCAATTAGACCTAATTATACCTAATTTAACCTACTAAACATACCTAATTGGACCTATTAGGACCTATGATAGGTCATATGACCCTTTAAGACCCCATTAGACCTATTAAAATGTAATTTACATTTAAACATGTAATTTATGTAATTGATTTTACTTTCAAATAATGTAGTGAAATGCACACATAGTATTCAATTTTATTTTTATTTAAATTAGGAAAATGCACATGTATATATGTAGACTTTATTTGATAATAAATAAAATCTTTCAGGTACATACATATTCTAGATCTATCAAATATTATTACACATCACACATGGTAGATGCACCGATTCCCCCTGCAGAACTATTTTCACACACTAATAGAGAGATTCAATGGCTGCAAGAATCTATAAATAATTTGTCTAGCTCTACTGTCTATAAGAGCACGTGTCAATCCATCCTTAATAGCTTGACTAGCATTAGGGATGACATTCATGGTACCACTCCATATGCCCCAGATATTATAGAGTCCATACTTGAGAGGAAGAGACAAGAGGTTGGCTCTGGTCTTTCTCTTAAGGAGGTACAGGCTTTAGTGCCTAAAGCGACCCTGAAAGGGGAAGTTTTCCCATCTTATGCAGATAAAAATTATGTGAAGGGATATCAAGTTACTAGGTGTGAGGATCCTGCTATATCAACATTGATATACCCTAGATTTCTAGTTGTCCATGGTCGTTATCCGAATAATGACCAAATTCCACTGTACTTTACATAGCAGATTTTTACTGAGGTTCATTTAGGTCATGTTGTTAATTACATTGATTTGCTAGGACATCTAGGACAGGGGCGTGGCAGGCTTGCTAATAGAGATGCTTATCATCGAGCTGATCAAAAGAGACCAATACATAGGTCTATTGTTGGTTAGAGGGAACCTACTATAGCTCCTTCATTGGGCCCTATTGCAGATGATGTTATTCGTAGCACCCAGCTTCAAGCTATGATTGATAGTGTGGGGGACATTGCAACAGCTGCCACATCCATATCTAGTGATCAGGTTGGTTAGTACTTGATGTCTCGACGACACTTCAGATTGTTAGGTGGAGCATCCGCTAGTAGGACTGCAGATGACATGTACACTACAATAGACATCCCTTCACTTTCTAGCATGGAGGGACTTATAGGGGAGATGACACGGGTGACACTGACTAGCTTGGCTAAGGATCTATTGGATGCATATGCATTTATAGCAGCAGAGCATGATATCCCCATATCAGAGGTTAGATCTCGTGGGGGTACTGTCAGATATGCTCAGTCACATCCTTCTCACCTAGACCATGGCCATAGTGGCAATGCTCATGAGGATCCACCTAATGACCACTATATTGTTGCACAGGGAGAGGCACGACATACAAACCCTTCAGTCAGTGTAGGTCATCAGTTCTCTGATGTTGGTCTTGACAATGTTGAGTTCAGCATGACCACTACAGGTTATCTAGATTTGTTTACACATGATGATATGACTTCCATGCCATCTCATATGGTTAGTCCATTGCATTCATCATTAGAGAGGCGTGTGCAGTCTACTCATGTTGCAGATGTACATTTGAGCTTGGACCAAGCACATCAAAATCTTGATACCTTGGTTGATAGGATTGAGGCCAGTGAATCCGAGTACTATTAGTTTCCACCACCTACACAGGTATAAATCAGATTATATACATATATTTAATGTTACAATTAAACTTAAATTTATTTTCAAAATTTTAATCAATTGATTTATTTTTTGTCTACCAGGTGTACACACAAAAGTAGTGCACTTCTATGAATCCTTACAATCAAGAATACTCAAGAATGAGGTCTCAAAAATTGATCCATAGCTCTTTATGTATGGAGTTGCAAGATTGTAAAATTGCTCTCAGCTAGAGCTATTAAGCTAATGACCTTGCTAGTCAACCACACAATGAGAGATTCAAGTGAAGACAAGGGCAAGAATGCCAATATACCCAAGAATCAAAATGAGGATGCAATGCAATGCTATACTATGAATGAAAATGCAAACTAAGCTATGAAAAGAAATATGCAAGCTATGCTATGAAAATGAAAGAACAAGTATTACAAGGCCTCCTAGTTAAGCTAGATGAAGTAATCTAAAGTATAAAGGAAATCTATACTATGAATGCCATGATAATGAAATTAGAATGCAAGAAATGAAACTAGAATGGAATGTAGATGCAAAAGCCAAGAATGCTCCAAATCTTCAAAAGCTCCAAAGTGACCTAGAAAACCTACAGCATAACATTAGTATTCAAAAATGCATGTGAAAATGAAGAAGAGAGCTCTCCTTTTATAAGAAATGAAAAGGAATGGACCATCGAGATTAAGAGGCAAAAGACTTAATCAACGGTGGAGCATCAAAGAAGAGCAATCCATGTGCACAAATATCCTCCAATGAGAAAATAAGAGTTGACTTTTGTGTCCATATAATACAAAAAGTACTTTTTCTCCCTTTTTTATAAAATAAGAATAATGTTTTATTTGTGCAACTTAGGATAAGAGGAAAAAGTGGGGCTTTTTATTTATTAAAAGGGGAGGAAATATTCCTTTTGAATAAATAAAGACTTTAGGATAAAATGGTTAGCCCAAGGCAAATAATCGAAAATGATAAAATAGGACTTGATCAAGGAAATTGATATAATTGATAAAATGTTGATTTTTGAAAATATTGATTTAGGGATTTGATAAATTGCAAGAATGGCGCTCAAAGTTTAGGCGACCATTTTAGGGTGCATACATTTGCCCCTCTTTGACTAATGTGTGATCATTTCGGGAACACATGCAGTCAAAGAAGAATTGAAATGTGAGATCAATTTGGGATCACAAAACAATCCAGATGTGTGTTCATTTTGGGAACAGGCCAGGACAAAAATAAGCAAAAGCTGAAAGACAAGACCAACACCATCGCTACTAGGTGCAATTCAAGCCTTAGACAAAAACTATCATCGTCGCTGCTAGGCAATAGTCAAGTCTGAAAAATAGGAGATAAAAATTGAAAGACAAAATCACCATCATTGCTGCTAGGCAATAATCAAGTCTCCAAATAAGAATCTCAAGCTGAGCTGAATGATAAAGCTGAATCAAAGATTAAAGCTGGTAGGTACTACCCCCTCGGAATTGAAATCAAAATCAGGTAGAGGAGAAGCAGCAAATTGATAAACTTGATCAAAGTACTAGAAATCATAGTCGAGGAATAGGACAATAGGATAACCATCAAGTAGTGAAAACATGCCCCAGATTGACTAGGTTTGACTGGGAAAGATATAGGATAAGAAGTATGTCAAACCTTAGAGAAATAAAGTGAGTCAGAAGGAATGATAGACTAGGAGTTTGAAAGAGATGGGGGTGAAGAAATGAAGATGCCCCAACAAAGATCAAAGAATCAGGCCTCAAATGGTCTACCAACTGCGTAGATGAGGGTGAAATTTTGAAATGTGATTTTGACTATCAAGATTAACTCAAATTTCAATTTCGAGTCCAAAAATAGATCCAGAATGTCTAAATTAGCTAGGGGTGCAATTTTTGTGCAATTCCGAGGTGTTTTGAAAATTAGGTCAAAAAGTCAAAATGTTATAAACAAGAAAAGGATGCGATTTGAAAGACAAGAGGTGAAAGACATGATTGAGAAGAAAAGGAAAGGTGAGTGCAATTGATCGAATAGTCCATGTGAGATGAAAAGGAGAGCTCTCTCCATATGCAAGGTGCAAAACTAATCTAACATGACCCTAAAAATGCAAGCTACTATGAAAAGTGGTTGACTTGCAAGGTCACAACGCTTATAGACATCTAATTATCATCATCGAGCATTTTTGGTAGCGTCATAAGATCATACAATACACACTAGCATAACTATGTGGATCTGAATATGATCTATATCAGATATGAATGTGGGAATCCCACCTAGGCACCAAAGACATGTAGGTCAAGATGACTAGTGCAATGAGATTACCTAAGTTTAATATAGCGAGATTACGCTTGCATCAGGACATAAGAAGGTCAAGATGGCTATAAGCGTGCACTCACGAAACAGTCAAGGATAATACCTTGTCAATCCCTAGTGTCAAGTAAGACCAGCATAAATGCTCATGACAGTTAGGATCAATGAAATATACCCACAAGTAGATAAAGAAATAAAACATGTTCTCATACCCTCAGTTTTCTAACTATGCATCATTGAAAACTTCTCAGGGAGAGACCACTCATCAAACAAATCCTCATAGACAGCACACAAAATAAATACAGTCAACATATCTCAATTGAGTTGATTGTTTAAGTGCATGTGTGTTGGTCATAGAGTCAAACTTCGAGCATCAAATTTGCTAATGGGCGATATCACATCATACTTAGACTAGTGGGTAAGACATCTGATAAGTGTTTAGAAACACTTGACGCTAGGGTAGTGTTGAAAAACACTGTTTGGGGTGGTGTTGAAAAACACCTGTTTGTGAAATGCCCCAAGAGACAAACGCACCTAAAGGACCTATGCTAATAGGTATGCCCCCTAGACAAAGACAAAGACCAATTCCAAACCAAGGCAACAAGGTCAAGTCATGATGGAGAATGGCTAAGTGTCGAGGACGCATGCTAAAAGACAAGGTGCAAAGGCCTCAAGTAGCGTCTGTTTCCAGGTTTTCACCACTTGGAGAATTTTTTGATTTTTTTGTATTTTTGCTACCAAAGTGCCTGTTTCCAAGTTTTCACCAAGGCACTTTTTCTTTTCTTTTTTTTGAATTTTTTATCATTTTTTTGTATTTTTTTTAGGACTTTATATGCTTTTTAGGATTTTTTCAGCATCGCATATGAATTTTTTTGGAATTTTTTCAGGATCCATAAATATGTACAAAGGATGCCCCTAGACAGAATAGGCATCAAACTCTCAAGCAAGATCACATCGTGAGCTTCGAGCCCCACGGTGGGGGCCAGAAATGTACACACAAAAGTAGTGCACTTCTATGAATCCTTACAATCAAGAATACTCAAGAATGAGGTCTCAAAAATTGATCCATAGCTCTCTATGTATGGAGTCGCAAGATTGTAAAATTGCTCTTAGCTAGAGCTATTAAGCTAATGACCTTGCTAGTCAACCACACAATGAGAGATTCAAGTGAAGACAAGGGCAAGAATGCCAATATCCCCAAGAATCAAAATGAGGATGCAATGCAATGATATACTATGAATGAAAATGCAAACTAAGCTATGAAAAGAACTATGCAAGCTATGCTATGAAAATGAAAGAACAAGTATTACAAGGCCTCCTAGTTAAGCTAGATGAAGTAATCTAAAGCATAAAGGAATTAGGGTGCATACACCAAGATATGCCTCTTGTTACTCCTTCTTTGGTATTTATTGTGTACGTCGTCGGGACTCACTCGATGATGACATCAGTAGTGGATAGGTGAGTTTTTAATTTATTATCTATGTGTACACACTTTATAACATGTTTTCTTGTACAATATTTTAAATCAAACTTAAGAGATCTTTGTACAATGTTTATATATGTTTTAATTTATATATATCTTTCTTTGTAGGGATCTGCACATCCTTCACAATATGATAGTCACTCTGGGTGTGACCACTTAGTGAGGAGTCGACATGATGAGTCCTAGGCACTTTCATATTTGATCAGAGACATATTTCATATATATATATATATATATATATATATATATATATATATATATATATATATATATATATATATATATATTCATGTTTGATGAACTATATTTCATTTCTAGACTCTACATGACTGATTGATGTGTTTGATGTGATGTTATATTTCATTTCTAGACGGGATTTTGATAGAATGTTTGACGTGCATGATTGATTCATATGTTTCATAGTTACAGTACTTGATCTACACACATGATTTTTGTTTCATGCATACATTATATATATACGTTCACTCTAGATACATGTGTCTGTGTGTGATGAACTTGTAAATTTTCAATACTTTCAATAGATTACATATACACTTGTACATGTTTAATTTAAATTTGATGAACTTGATTTCAATAGATTAAACATACATGAATCATGTTTGAATTCAATAGATTACATACATGAATGATGTTTGATTGTACACATTTGTTATTTAAATGTACATTCGATAATAGTTGTGTGCATGTACTTTTAATTTAATGTTGTTGTACTTCAAGTAGATTTTATATTTAAAACATGCACATCCTAATGTAACACATGAAAATTCAATACATACACACATTCATATTCCAAAGTTAGAGTACTTCATATTCAGGTAGATAATTAATATATCATATCTAGTTGTAAGACATAAATTTGAGATCTATATATTCTTAATTTTTAATTTAATTCAAGCTCCATTCACTATGGGCACCAGTAGGAAAGAATGGAGCTAAGAAAACCTTTGGTCTCGCCCATGAAAAATTTAGTTCAAATCATATTTCATGCGTGATTTAGTCCACATCAAGTGGTTCATCTCTCTCTCGAATAACATTTAATATTCTCTCATGGTCGTCAGTATTAAGTCTCCACTTACGAATGCCACGTCCCGTCACAGGAACAAGAGATAGGACGATGGAAATTACAAGATGACTATACTGATAAACCTTATTGTTAGGTTGATAATCAATAAAATGAATCCCTTGTTTAAGTATTCTGGTTTGCTTCAAATATGTTCCTTACACGACAACTGAACCTGTACAATGTGTTCCTCAATGTTAAATATATAGATGTGATAAATACTAATCATATAAACAAACTTAAATACAGTATTAGAACCTGTGGGAAACATAATTCCATCACTTGTTTCACTCTGTGTTAGCTTCATCCTCTCCTTACAACAACGTAATAAATAGTAACTAACACCTTCCACATTTCCAGGCTCTGCTACTACTGCAAAATTATGTCCTGCATTTAAAGTGAACTTTTAATTTTAGGAACTTGTCAATATAAATTAAACAAACTTTATTTAAATGAATTGAGAACTTATGAGTCCTTTTGAACATGTACATAAACACACACGTACCAATTTTGATCAAACCTGAAATATCATCATAATCTGTAGAAATCAATGGAATGTCGTCAAAGCTTTCATCTTGAACGTTATTTGTGTTTGTAACATCTAGTGGAACCAAATTCCATTCACTAACATATCCACATTTTTGGTTGATACATTCGTCATAGTTTTCAAAAATGCAGTCATAACAAAAGCATGAATAATCTCTAGTGTATAATGACCACACATTACTATCCGTACTCATAACTGAATGTAGGGATCTTGTTTTGTCTACTCTCTTGCATCCATGGATTGATCTTCTATCAACACTTGAACAATAGAGAGGTCACATGTAAAAATTAAAGACATATATATAAGTTAACTCAAACAATGATCAATAAATTTAAAATTAGTACCTGTTATCTCCTAGAATACTCGGAAGGGTATGACTTGATCTTATTGTGATGATGTGTTATCACGATTTGGCACTATAAAATGCATCTTGCACCACTTAACTACATCATGAGCATTATTTATACAATATCCATGATAGTCTAGTTGATACTTTCTTAAAGCACGTTTGATACAAGCTACTGCACCATCATGCTCTCCCTTTCCATGTCCACTCTCAAAGAAACTCCAAATATGTGGTATCTTTTGGTATCGATGATATCTACATAGTGCGTAAAATGGCCTTGCTGATTTAAATTGTGTTGCACATCCATCCGACCAAACAAAATACTTTTAAATTTTGATGCCTTTGTTTTCCAAATATCCAAAAAATGTCTTAAAGCAATGCTCGACAAAATGTATGTCATGCTCTTTATCATCACTAATGTAAAAGTGATATTCTTTCTTTATGACTCGTGCTTCATATGTACTTTCAACACCATCCAAATCTAATTGTGCATGTCGATAAGACACATGTACCATGATAGTCACCTGCTTTGTATAGTAGTATTCTGCTTGAAGTTGTTTTTGAGATACAAAGGAGTAGTTCTCTACAAAATCAACAACCGATAAAATCATTCCAACTGGAAAAGATTCTTTTTGTATTTGGAATTGTTATGCCTACCATTTAGCGAAAAAAAACATGTCGTATGTATGGTTGAATCAATTTACGAAAATTCTCCATAAATGTTGCAATAGGTATCTCGTCTTCTACATATTCCAACCTTGTTGATTATTTCCCAACTTTTGTTTCAGACTTTATGTACTTGTATCTCTTGCATTTTATCATCCTCACCATGTCAGTATCTTCAAGTCTCAAAGGAAATTTAGCCAAATCCCCGCATGTTTGACAAGTTCCTCTTATGCAATCTATTTCAGGTATTTCATGATCAATTGATTTGTTACATAAGATTGATGTTATGAATTGACTTGGACATTTAGGAAAATCATTTTGAGAACCACCACTTTCTTCTATCATCTTTCTAAACCCTTGGTAGTAGAGATCGAATTCAATGTGATATCGACAACAATAATTTTCAAAAGATTTATTTATCTTTACAAAAAATGGCTTTAATCTTTCAAACATTATTTGTCCAATCTTAATGTTAGGATTTGAGTTACAAAATGAGAGATACAATTCATGTTGTGTGGTGTCCAACCAATGTTTTGTGTGCTGGAAATATTCCTTAGGCCTAGTCCTCTTCTTGATAACGTCTCTTGTATTTGGTGAAGGATGAGTATGATCAGTCCAAAATGACGTAACTAAGTTCCTAACTATTTCATTAATTATATCAGACCGAGGAGCTCTACACATTAGTGCCCAATTACCTTCCAATGTAGTATCATCCAAATTGATTCTTCTTTTCAAATAGTGTGTCATTGTCTTCCTACTGTACCCCATCTGAGATGAAAGTGAAGAAATTTGTCTTCTTTGGGACATGTTTTTATTTAAAATAGATGTCAATATTTCTCTTCTTGAAATGGACCTATCTGTAGATCTAGTTGTTTTCCCAATGGAATGCAAACCTTCCTTAACACTGTCAACAATATTTTTTTGTACGTTACTTGATTTTAAATTTTTCAAACTTGCATCTACACCCAATAATTTTAATGGCTCTTTTAAGTCATCTTTAAGAAGTGTAATTGATAACAGTTGAGTTTTTTCAAGTGTACCAAGATTCTCAAATTGTTTCATTATTTGCTTAGACTTTTTATTCAATGCCCTCTTCATAATATTTATGGGTTGCTTAGCATAATCTCTCAATTTTTCCACATCCATTTCAATTAAATGATCTATGCTTTTATGATTAATTTTTCTCTTCAACTGTTGGAGTCGACTATCATTCACATATGTTTCTTACACTTCCACTGAAAATAAAATAAAATAAAAAATCTTAATATCTCATCTTAAGGGGACCTTCATGAAATACGTATTTACAAGCTCTTGATCATGTTCTACCTATAAATTATTATACATTAATGAGAGAAACACATACTTGTTTGACCTTGGGTTGAATCAGCTTGGGATGCCCTTTGTCCAATGTTTTCATCATCAAAGGCTGCATGTACACAACAAAAACAATAACTTATTCTTAGGGGAAAGACCCAAAATGTATATTCACCAATAAGAGACTAAATTGAGACAGTGACTAAATCGAGAGAGTCAATGAGAGAAAGAGAGAGATGTGTACTTATTTGATATTTTGAGACTTGTGCTTGTTGAGCTTGTGATAACCCTTCTCCAACTTTTGAAGGTTGGGCTTGTTGAACTTGTGATGACCCTTCTCCAACTTTTGAAGGTTGGGTTTGTTGAGCTTGTGATGACCCTTCCCCAACTTTTGAAGGTTGGGCAGCTTGTTTAGCTTGTGATTCTTGAGCATTTCCTACACATGTATGAAGTATAAATTGGTCAATATTAGTATAAGTTGGTATAATAGGTCATATTAGGTCCTAATTGGTCCTAATTGACTATAATTGGATCTAATAGGTCATAATTGAATCTAATATGTCCTAATTAGGTCCTAATTGGTCATAATTGAGTCTAGTTAGTCCCAATTGAGTCTAATAGGTCATGTTAGGTCCTAATTGGTCCACATTAGGTCCTAATTGGTCCCAATTGAGTCTAATTGGTCATGTTAGGTCCTAATTGGTCCATATTAGGTCCTAATTGGTCCCAATTGAGTCTAATTGGTCCTAATTGAGTCTAATTGGTCCTAATTGAGTCTAATAGGTCATATTAGGTCCTAATTGAATCTAATTAGTCCTAATTGAGTTTAGTAGGTCATGTTAGGTCCTAATAGGTCCTAATTGGTCATAATTGTGTCTAGTTGGTCATAATTGGTCCTAATTGAGTCTAATTAGTTCTAATTGAGTTTAGTAGGTCATGTTAGGCTTAATTGGTCCATATTAGGTCCTAATTGGTCCTAATTGAGTCTAATAGGTCATATTAGGTCCTAATTGATCCTAATTGACTATAATTGGATCTAATAGGTCATAATTGAATCTAATAGGTCCTAATTATGTCCTAATTGTTCCTAATTGGTCATAATTGAGTCTAGTTAGTCCTAATTGAGTCTAATAGGTCATGTTAGGTCCTAATTGGTCCATATTAGGTCCTAATTGGTCCCAATTGAGTCTAATTGGTCCTAATTGAGTCTAATATGTCATATTAGGTCCTAATTGAGTCTAATTAGTTCTAATTGACTTTAGTAGGTCATGTTAGGTCCTAATTGGTCCTAATTGAGTCTAATTAGTCCTAATTGAGTTTAGTAGGCCATGTTAGGTCCTAATAGGTCCTAATTAGGTCCTAATTGATCATAATTGTGTCTAGTTGGTCCTAATTGAGTCTAGTTGGTCCATATTAGGTCCTAATTGGTCCTAATTGAGTATAATTAGATCTAATAGGTCATAATTGAATCTAATAGGTCCTAATTAGGTCCTAATTGTGTCTAGTTGGTCCTAATTGAGTCTAGTTGGTCCATATTGGTCTTAATAGAGTCTAGTTGGTCCTGATTGAGTCTAATAGGTCATATTAGGTCCTAATTAGTCCTAATTGACTATAATTGGATCTAATAGGTCATAATTGAATCTAATAGGTCCTAATTAGGTCCTAATTGTTCCTAATTGGTCATAATTGAGTCTAGTTGACCTCCTAATTGAGTCTAGTTGGTCCATATTAGGTCCTAACCAATCCTAATTAAGTCTAGAATTAGTCCTAATTGAGTCTAATTAGTCCTAATTGAGTCTAATAGGTCATGTTAGGTCCTAATTGGTCCATATTAGGTCCTAATTGGTCCCAATTGAGTCTAATTGGTCCTAATTGAGTCTAATAGGTCATATTAGGTCCTAATTGGTCCTAATTGAGTCTAATTAGTCCTAATTGAATTTAGTAGGTCATGTTAGGTCCTAATTGGTCCTAATTGAGTCTAATTGGTTCTAATTAGTCCTAATAGGTCCTAACTGAGTCTAATTAGTCCTAATTGACTTTAGTAGGTCATGTTAGGTCCTAATTGGTCCTAATTGAGTCTAATTAGTCCTAATTGAGTTTAGTAAGTCATGTTAGGTCCTAATAGGTCTTAATTAGGTCCTAATTGATCATAATTATGTCTAGTTGGTTCTAATTGAGTCTAGTTGGTCCATATTAGGTCCTAATTGGTCCTAATTGAGTATAATTAGATCTAATAGGTCATAATTGAATTTAATAGGTCCTAATTAGGTCCTAATTGGTCATAATTGTGTCTAGTTGGTCCTAATTGAGTCTAGTTGGCCTTGGTCCTAATTGAATCTAGTTGGTCCTAATTGAGTCTAATAGGTCATATTAGGTCCTAATTGGTCCTAATTGACTATAATTGGATCTAATAGATCATAATTGAATCTAATAGGTCCTAATTAGGTCCTAATTGTTCCTAATTGGTCATAATTGAGTCTAGTTGACCTCCTAATTGAGTCTAGTTGGTCCATATTAGGTCCTAACCAATCATAATTAAGTCTAATTAGTCCTAATTGAGTTTAATAGGCCATGTTAGGTCCTATTTGGTCCATATTAGGTCCTATTTGGTCCTAATTGAGTCTAATAGGTCATATTAGGTCCATATTGGTCCTAATTGAGTCTAATTAGTCCTAATTGAGTTTAGTAGGTCCTAATTGAGTCTAATTAGTCCTAATTGAGTTTAGTAGGTCATGTTAGGTCCTAATAGGTCCTAATTAGGTCCTAATTGGTCATAATTGTGTCTAGTTGGTCCTAATTGAGTCTAATTGGTTCATATTAGGTCCTAATTGGTCCTAATTGAGTATAACTAGATCTAATAGGTCATAATTGAATCTAATAGGTCCTAATTAGGTCCTAATTGGTCATAATTGTGTCCAGTTGGTCCTAATTGAGTCTAGTTGGTCCATATTGGTCCTAATTGAGTCTAGTTGGTCATAATAGGTCCTAATAGGTCCTATTAGGTCCTAATTAGTCCTAATAGGTCCTATTAGATCCTAATTAGTCCTAATAGGTCCTAATTAGTCCTAATTAGGTTCTAATAGGTCCTAATAGGTCCTAATTAGTCCTAATATCTCCTAATAGGTCCTAATTAGTCCTAATAGGTCCTATTAAGTCCTAATTAGTCCTAATTGAGTCTAATTAGGTGTTAATTGGTTTTCATTGATTCTAATTGGGTCCTAATAGTCCTAGAATAGGTCCTAATTAGTCCTAATAAGTCTTATTAGTCCAAATAGGTCTACAATTAGGTCTAGTTAAGTCTAATAGACCTATACAATATCACATTTATATGAACATTAAGACAAGTCTTGACCATCAACTCAAAATATCTATCTAGAGACATCTTATATATACCCTGATTCCGACGATGATATCTTTTTCGTGATTCTTCACGTAGTCTTTGTTCAATCTCTTCTGAATAATGTCGTGTACTTTTGTTTAGCCTTCTTTTTTAATTTCCCATCACAACTTAGAAAATTATTCCATGCCAAAATGTCTTCCTTCTCCTAAATGCGAATTATTTTACAGCTTTCGGATTTATGAAATGAAAAAAATATACATTTATTTATACCAAATTCTAATTACCTGAAAATGCCACCAAAAAGGCCGACATTGGTTTCGATCAAAAGTCAAACTTGACTTTCGATCGAAACTAAGGGACTTTCAACCAAAACTCCCTTAGTATTAACTAAATTTAGCATTTTTTGCCAAAGTACTTTTGATAGAAAGTACTTTCGATCGAAAGTACCCAAAATAGGAGATGGTTTCAAGTTTTCAAGAAATTTTGAGAATTTCATGGCTTCAGGCCTCAAGCGCACTGATCAAATGGATGAATAAAAAGACATCCTTTTGCATACAACAAGTACTCGGAACTAGCTTTCTAACGATTATATATTTGACTATTTTTAAATTTATTATGTGTACGATTTTTGACGTTAAATGAATGTAGGTTTTTTATCAAATATAAACCTTTGAGTTTGACATTCAATGAAAAATAGTAAAACAAGGAATTTTTTTTTTGAAAAATAATAGTGCCCTCCGTATTCGAGTCTACTTTCTATTAAAAAAATAATAATTGAAATTCGATAAATACACAATAAGTTATAAGCTATGTAGTCAAGGTAGGTCAAAATTTTGGTTTCGTCAACTTCAAACGTTAATAAAATATGCAATAATAGTGGTAATGTTGTCAAACCAATTGCATGCCCTCTGTATGGATGTTAAAAAACTAAATTTGAAAGAATTGCATCCATATCTATTTTACAAAAAAAGTTATGCTCTATGAAAACAGTGTTACTATTTGAAAATGACGTTTTCAGCACCATACAAGTTTTCATGGGAGAAAGAAAAAAGTATTCAAATAAATTCAAAAAAAATAAAAATATATATATTTAGAATCTAGACAAAAAATCCTAAAAGACTCTAATTTACTTCATCCTCCGATTCCGAGCGGTTCAACAACAATATGCATCCGAATCTGAAAAATTTTCTAAAAATGTAGAGTTCAGTGTCCATTCAGGCTAAAAAGTGTAACCCACTATTGTGGGTTCACCTAGTAATAAACACTAAAGTGACCTTCCAAGGTAAAATATTTTATAATAACAACACACACCTTGTCCCAAGGGTCGAGGAGCTTCTCTATGTCGAAGCCACTGCAAATTTTAACAAATTCCTCCTCTTTGTGAAAGAAGCAATTAAGGTTGGCTTCGTTCGAGATCCAATCCATTTTTTTCCATTTTCGCCCCTCCATCGACAAACTAATGGCCTAGGAAATGACTTCCTCATTGAATTCGAAAGTGATGCCCCCTATGGTCACTTTCCTTTCATCCCAAATGTTGACAAATTGAAGAGAGTTCCTTTCATCAAACCCTATCATAGCCTCCATGAATAGAATAATGCCCCCCCTCATCAATAACCATCCAAATCTTAGGGTCATTGCAAATGGGGTCCTTAATGTGGTCCAGCTCCACCTGGACCCTGTCACCACCCATGTCTGAAACTCCCAACGTGTTGAGCATAGAATTATCCTTGCTAGTAATGGCATAATAATTACAAAGCAAGCTAAACTTTCTACAATGTTTGTAAATGTCGAAAAACTTTCTCCTAAATTGTCTTAAAGGGGTATAATTATTGCCCAAAGTGGCCCTTCCCAAGAACAGTATGATCCAACTCCTTCGAATGTGTGGGAGGTCACACCATTTAATTGCAACCTTGTCATTTTTTGAATTTTGAAGGAAGTGTCTAGGATCCAGCCATATGTTAAAAAAATCCTATTTATTTTTCATTGTCATTTCCCAATTAAAGATATAATTAGAATTGTGCCCAAGAATATCATGAAAGATCATGAACTGATGTGTCAAGGCTAGGTTTTTAGTACATGTAGGATTGTGGGTTCTGCAAGTACCCACACGAGAGTAGTAGGAATATGAATTCATAATGAGGATATCTCCTACCTTCCTCGACATCGACCTGAGTAACCAATAGAATTTCTAGCTTTCCAGAATAACTTGTATCATCATTATTGGTAATCCTGTTGCTCTCTACCTATAAGGGATTTTGTAGCTTCTAGGAGGTTTGTCAGTTTCTTCTAGCAAAGAACTCCCATCCTCTCAATACCAAAAAAAGTCGAGGAATCTGCCACAACATTACCCACTCTGAAAAATGTATTGTATTTTGAATTCCTCCAATCATGTCAACATAGCCCTTATGTCCATAGGGATGTTTCCAATCCTCCAATTGGCTTCCCTATTACCTTTAATGGCTTCAACAATCATCATTGATTCCCCTTCTATGATCAACCATTTAATCCCAATTGAGAGGGCAGATTTAAGCCCCCATAAAAGAGCCATGGCTTTAGCCTGGTTACTAGAAGTAAGACCCAAATTTTCAGTGAAAGATAATATCAAGCCTCCCTTGTGGTCACTTACAATACCACCTCCCACTGTTTTCTCATTGTTGGCAACCCCATCAAAATTTAGCTTGTACCATGGGGGGTAGGTGTTGACCATCTTGTTTTCAACCTAGCCTATCTCTTAGAGCTATCAAAGACATAGAAAGTATTTGGTAGTTTCCACTCTCTAGCCAGCTTACAATCAATGATTCATGGCGGATCCTTCGAGGTTTTCTACTTGCAGACAGAGATATTTTCCAAAACTGATTTGTTAAATGAATAAACTATTGAATGTGATGTGTCATAATTCTTTTTATATAAAGTATAAAATTATAGCTTTTATAATTAAAAGGAAATGGTAAAAGGCTAATTGGTTGGATAAGATTCTCCTTACATCATTTTTTAATTAGAAACTCTTCATATTCAATCTATTTGGAAAGGATGACAAAAGTATGTCAATTTTTAATACTATGACGGATCTTCATTTCATGGTTTTAGCTTATCTCTTCTTCCATTTAATACAATATGCTTATCCAATTTTTAAAAAAAACATTGGCCATAATGTTTCATATGCAAGTTTATCATTTCTTTTAAAAAATGTTAACAAATTTAGTACTATATGGGACTCATTTACTTTGCAATGGTCTTATTGATTGATCATTAAGGTTTCATTTGACTTGAATAGTCATTCTGAACACTTTTATCTAGAATTCATAATCCCATTAATTTTAATTGTTAAATTATGCTATGATATCTTATAATTTATTTAAAGTTTGGTTACTTTCTTCCCAACATTTGACATTCTTTCCCTTAAAACAAATATACCTTCACCTTCTTTTCAAAATATTCATAGTCCTCAACCTCAATATTGAGTGGAAGTGTAGATTTGGTCATATAAATTGGACCAAAGTGAGTGCACAAACCTCAACGTTTAGTGCTAATTCAAATGCTCAAATGATTGCTTTAAAAACAATGCATTACAAATTATCTATTGATGAGAGACTAAGATCTATGCTTGTTTAACTAAATAAATATATCTTTTACCATGTTGAGGAAACTACAAAACAATCATTTTGATTGAAATATAGGGTAAATGACACAATAGAGTTATTAAAAATTTAATGAAAGTTAATAAACTTTATCAATGAGTTAATAAAGGAGTACAATTGATGAATCAGAAAACTAATAAAATTAAATCATAACATTAAGTATACATAAAGAAACCCTTCTAGGAAAACTCCACCAAATAAAGAGATTGAAGATTATATTTAATACAATCAATGTACAAGAGTACCTCTAAAAGAAACTTAGAATCCACCATTACATGCAAAAGAAACATAGAATCCACTATCACATGCGAAAGAAACTTAGAATATGCTATCTATCTAATAGTAATTTGATAGCATGAGAGTATTTGCAAAAGAAACTTAGAAATCATAAAGTGTTATCGAAAATCATGATTAATGGAAAAAATCCAATGCTCCTATGGTTTATGGTCAAGCATCTTGGAATAATATGCAACTCTTCTTAAATATTTTGTGCTCTTCTTGTACACATCATAAATTTCATAGAGCCTATGCTTTATGAGAGCACTCAATTTTGGTAACATGAGCATCAAATTGGAAGATGCTTTGTAACTTTCAATTTGATCTTTTCAATGCAATCTCCCTATTCAATGCCTTCTTGCACAATATCTCAAACATCATGGAAAATAAACCAAACCATCCTTGTATTGTTTTGATGAACCCTTGAGCTATATGAGATTGAAAAAAAAACGTAGGTGAAAATATATTGCCCATTTTTACTCCCTATGCAAGTTCCTTCATATCCTTCCATTGTTTTTACAATCCATTAAGATTACATATATGTTTAGAAATTCCCTAGCATAGAAACCACAAAGCAAGCTTCCAATACACAATTCATATAGCCCAAAGACTATCACATAGTTTCCTTTCTTGTATGCTCTAAGCATAAAGACTTCAATTCATAATACCAACCACCCTCACACAAACAAAGGAACCGTGCAAGATATGAAATTTTGTTCTTTTTCACACTTTTTTAAAACACTGATATATGCCCAACAATAAAATAGAATAAAATATGTCTTCCTAACAATCACAAAATAAAATATTTAGTTAATATGATTTAAAACATGGTTTTTTCTCCTATCCTTTCCAAGAAATTGAAATATGGTTGTAGAGGTCCATTATTGAACTTTAATATACCCATAAATTGCCAAAAATCTCATCACACCATTTAAAACTCTTCTTTCATGATGAAAGTTGATCTTAGTAAATTCCAAACCCAACAATAGGATCTCTTCTACATAATACCTTGCAATCTTCAATTGGAACACACACATATTTATGAATAACATTAGTAAGAGGGAAACACCTTCTACCATAATATTGAACTTAGCTTCCTTTAAGTTATTGTTGTCATATCCACCATAAAGCTTCCCCTTCCACCTCATTGATCTACATTTAATTCCCATATAGAATGAAATTCCGTATAAGAATCTACTTTAGCATTCTTTGGCATTAAAGTTGTCCTAACACTACTTTATATTTCTCAAGATACTTCATCAAAGTTTAATTCTACATGCCCTTATCGAAGAGAGATACATTCCAAACTAGTAAAATTAGAGACTATGATTATATTGATATAACTAATTTATCATATCTTACGCTTGAGTGGACTAATTTATTATTTTGATAAAATAAAAAAAATTATGTTATATATTCAATAATTCTTTTAATTACACAATTGTATTTTATTTATTTTTAGTGTATTATTTTTAGTGTAGTATTTTTTATTGTTTTTATTAAATATTAGCAAAACAAAATTGGCATAGACCAATCATTATGCCACAAAATAAATAAAATAATAATTTTCGATCAATTAAGTAAGTCTAATTTCTACAATCCATAATATCCTAATTGTCCTCATTTTGTTGAAAGCGATTTTCGCTCACATTTTGAGAACGGGTCCCTCGAAAGTAATAGAGTGGAGAAAAACATCAAAACAATTTAGATTGTGTTTTAAATATCCTTGTGTACGGAGCCAAATGGAAAAAGTAAGCAATTGTGAGAGGTAAAAACATAGCTATTAACGAACGTCATTACCTTTGTCTGTGTCATTCATGAAAAGACTACAAAAAAAGACACACTACTGGAAAAACTCCATTTCTCCACAACGAGGCGGACAGGATACCATCAATTAATGTCACGCCAGGTACCTCTATTCATTTCCTCACTTTTTTTAAACAAAAAAACAAAGGTCCAAGAGCAAGAATATTTGGGTCAAAACATCTTTTAATTAATGAAAACGCATTAAATTTATTATACTTCACATCATTGGGAGGGAATCCTATGCAGCATAATAGCTCTTGATATTGTTTTATATTTGTTTAATGCCTCCAAATAGTCTTAGTAGAGATTATTTTATGAAATTAATTTAGATATTTGTATCTTTGGCTTATATAGTGAAAACATATTCTCGTGAAAAATTGCATATTTAAATATTTTAATTTTAGAGATTAATTAAATGATGTAGAGTTGGTTCTCTTTCAAAAATATTTTATCTTTTGAGACAAAAAAAATTAGATTATATAGATATTCTATTTTTGATTTATATAAGGAAAGAATGTATATCTAATTATGACATTTAAATCAAAGATGTTTTTCAATAAATCATATTTTTACTAGTAAAAAATCTAATTCTTTTAACTTTCTATTTCTAATATCTTGACGGTGGTTCTAAGAACTTGATCCAAAATATCCATTCAATAACATAATCAATGAACAGCATTATAGACTATAAAAATATAATATCATTAGAATTGAATTTATCAAAATTGAAATCATATTCAACATATCAAGATCGTACCTAACCTAATCACACTCTAAAACCTCTCAAAATCATACAAAAGTGAATCCTTCCAAACCATCCAATTCAATCAATCAAAATCATCCAACAAATCTCATAAAATAAGGTCAAAAAACACACCATCATTCGCTCTCTGAACTCAAATTTAAAAGCATTGAGACTTCCATCATTATCACTCCCAGCAGCCCCACTACTATAAACCTAACCACTCCGAGGACTCTGAAGTTGAACCTTAGTGCGCCATTAATGTCATTGTACGGTTGGCCACTATAATTTTTCATAAAGAACATCATCACCCACCAAAATTGTTTGAATCAAAATTAAATTGTTTTTTTATTAAAGTCATAAAGGTTAACACACAAAAACTGTAATAGTAAAATGTAGAGAGCATAAATCATAAAAGATTTTTGACTGTTGTTATGGACTGCTGGAATCTAATGTGTTTAATTTAAAAGAATTGCACCCAAAAAACAAAACAACACCTGACTAGAATTGTTTTGATAAAATTAAATTGTTTTATTAACTATTATAAAGGTTAACAACAACAAAAAATTGCAGTCAATAAATACAGAAAGAATGTTAAAAAAAAAACAGAAAAGAATGGGGGTGGTTAGGGCGTGCAGATGGCATTGAGGAGAACGTGAATGAGCATCAAATCGACAAAATACTGGTGGCCAATTTGGCCGTCACGCCACTTTGCCTTGGCCGGCGCGCGGCCATAGTGAACTCCATCACTGCAATTATTATCATAATGCCAGGGAAAAGTAAGATCAAAATCATCCACAACCAAGTTAACCAAATTTCTCTTTCTGAGTCTCTCCAACAGAATGTGATTGTACGTCTCCATTTTGTACGGATTAAACCAGAGGTCACGAGCATAACCTCCCGTGGCAATGGTGCTCCGGTACAGGAAAACCGGCCGCTTCAATCCCTGTCTATCGACGGACTCCATGACGGAATTCCAGAACTCGGCCGCCATGTCTGCGCCGCCGACAAAGCGGGGAGTGTTCTTCCAGTAAACGGCGTCGTGGAGGCCGGAATTCATGATCATCACGTCCGGCACGGTTGTGCCCGTGAAATACGATCCCAGCATGTCGCGGAATCCATCGTTGCTGAGCGAATTGAGGCCCTGGTAGTTCATGCTGTCGTTCCAGTGGCCGTTGAAGATGTTCGTGATGCGGACGCGCCTCGAACCTGGGCCGATGAAGGTCCTGTCGAAGCGGCGCGGCAACTCTTTAACGTTCCAGAGTCCCAGCACAAAGTTGAGCATGTTGCGTATCGTGTCACCATGGTTCGAATCCCCCCAGAAGAAAAGCCACTTTTTGTCCAGGCATCTCCAGGCCTCACGAGCATCGAAGATATGGAAGCTACAGTGCGCGGAATAAACCCAGCCGTTGCTCTCCAGAGCACTCAGGGGGCCTGTACACCATGGCTCAGGGCATGGCTCCTGCGCCGGCAGGCACAAGAATCTTCCTTTACGGTTTATTTCACAGGAATCGTTGTGAGGGCCTCGTGTCCATCTTCCAGACCAGGTATTTCCTGCAAAATCTTGAGGTAAACAGCGCTGCAGAGGAGGTGCAGGGTTCGAATCCGAGGCGAAATGGATTGTGAGATTGAGCATTTCCTGCCTGCGCGCCCAGCGGTTAGGTCTCAAATGAAGGCCATTGTAGTTCCCGAACAGCAGGATGAGTTTGAGGTTGTAAATTCCGGCAAGGCGAGGGTCGATCTGGAGACTTATGCTGTAAGATCCGTTTCCGAAGTCCACAACCGGTGGCCGGGATTTCCACGACGGGCCTGAAAGATCAGATTCGTAGTAGTCTCCGCCTGAACAGCGCGGCTTTGAGTGCTTATCGAGGGCCGTGAACAGAAACCTGTGAACGACCCCCGCCTGCAGAACCGCCGGCTCGCCTGAAGGAAACCCCAAGAGCTCAACTTTAACCGTTTCGAGTCCATGGCAGGGGTTTGTGCCGTTCTGAGCCAGAATACTCAGCAGCCTTTCCGTCTCGTTGTGCTGTTCAGGGAATTGAATCCAGTTAGGGTTTGAAGTCAAGCTCACTTCTGTTCTGTTCTCGGCAGGCAAAAGCAGACTGAATGTTTCTTCCCTTTGCTGTGGCACTCGAGCTTCTGCTTCCGGCGGTAAGCTTCCTTTGAGTTGATTGTGGTCGGGCCGCGGGATTCGATTGGAGTGAGGAGCAATTATGACCAGAGATGCTGCAGGAGCTTCGAACCCGGGTTGGACGCGAGTCTTCCACGAGTCCAACAACGTCGCGCGATCGAAACTCCACACGGCCAAAATGGTTGCGAAGAACAATCCGGCTGCGAGCTTCGCGTAGGCTATGAGCGGCTGGGTCTTCACACTCATTTTCCTCCCCTCAAACACCATTATTCTCTCGTACAGATCAGAAATGTCTGAAACTCAGATTTAAAAAAAACAAGAAACCAATTTGATTTCTTTGGCCTGCAAGATTTTCCTCCTCTAGCTTTGCTGCAAAATTCGCAGAAGAAGCTAAAGTTTCTTGAGAAATCCCCCCGGGCTCTCAGATAAACCGCCCCGCTTAAAGACAGATCGATCTAAGTGGCTAAACATGGGCCGCATGATATAATATGGATGATCTTAAACCAAAAGTTGCTTCACCACGGTCGCATGGCATGCGTCCACCATAATGAGTTTCATAACTGCTAGAATTTTGACCTTTTGTGTCGGCGCGCACCAGCCAACTACTTGTATTGTCCGGTAATAATAAACCGGTAATAATGATCTAAAATGACGGTAAGAGAAGTGTGGCTATCAAGGCTGTGTACAGGTTATTGGCGGTCACTACTGGCACTTGCATGTCACAAATAAAACGAAACGGTCACCACTGCAACATGCTAACTACTACATCGTATTATTTGAGAAACAAAATATTATTGTAGTTTTCAACTATGTCTTCAGATATTGTATGGTCCATGCAGTTAATTGTAATTTATAATCTTCAAATATATGGAATGTCTATAGAAATAATTTAAATGAAACAAGTGCTATATAGTTAATTATAATTTTAGCTATAAATAAATCTAAATCTAATTTTATTATATTTATTATAAATATTAATTAATTATAAAACTATATGCTAATAATTATATTAATTTTTAATTTTAATTAATATCTAAATGCAATTCTAATATTAATGAATGTATTATAATTATTAAATATATTTTAATTAATTATAAAATTATATGATAATAATTATATTAGTTTTTAATTTTGATTTATATCTAAATGTAATTTTAATATTAATAAATGTATTATAATTATTAAATGTATTTTAATTAATTATAAAATTATATGATAATAATTATATTAGTTTTTAATTTTAATTTATAGGTAAATTTAATTCTAATATTAATAAATGTATTATAATTATTAAATGTATTTTAATTAATTATGATAATGATTATATTAGTTTATATAATTATAGATGTAGCAATGAGTAATTTTATTTTTAATTATAATTATTTTAATAATATAAATTGTAAATTGTAAATAATTTTATTTAATTTTTATATTAATTTAAATTATTTTGTAATGTATAAAATTAGCTTTATTTTATTTTATAAGAGTTTATTGAGTTTTCATATATTTGCTTTTTATAAAAGAATAAAATCTGAAAATTTTATAACTTTTTAAAACTTTTTTAAATATACTTTTAAATGGTGTTAGTTGTTAAAGAAATAATTGAATCTAATTACAATTTATTTGGATGTGCGTGTATTTGCTTTTAACAAAAGAAAAAGATAATGAGGCTTTAAACATGTTAACTATTAAGTAAGTGATAAATTATCTATTTTTTTAAAAGTAAAATATTATTTCAATTTTCAAACATGTCTTCAAATTCTATAGCTATAAAAATAATCTAAATAGAACTAGAGCTTATTGTGGTGTGTATATATTTGCATATACAAAAGAAAAAGAAATGAGCACTTACAAATGTTTGTACTATGAGATATATTATCTATTTTTTTAGAAATAAAATATTACTTCAGTTTTCTTTAGAAAAGAAAAAGTAATGACTACAAAATTCTAACTAATACATTGTACTACTACTAACTACTAAGACTTATATTATTTCAGATTTTCAATTTTCAAATATGTCTTCAAGTTCTCTTTATAGAAATAATCTAAATAGAACTAGAGCTTACAATGGTGTGCATCCATTTGCCTTTTACAAAAGGAAAGAAAATAAGCACTTAGAAATGCTTGTACTAAGTGATATTATCTAGTTTTTTAGAAATAAAATATCATTCTAGTTTCTAAATATGCCTTCAAATGTTGTCCATAGAAATAATCTAAATTGAACTAGAGTTTACTCAGGTATGCTTATATTTGCTTTTTGCAAAAGTAAAAGTAATGACCACTTAGAAATGCTAACTATTACATTTTACTAAGTTAGACTTAGTGATATATTTTATAGTGTTTTAGAAATAAAATATCATTTCAATTTTCAAATATATCTGCAAATGTTCTCCATAGAAATAATCTAAATAGAACTAGAGTTTGCTTGGGTGTATATATTTGTTTTTAACAAAAGAAAAAATCAATGATCAGTTAAAGATGCTAACTACTACATTTTACTAGTTAGTGATATAGAAATAAAATATTACTCCAATTTTTAAATATGCTTTCAAATGATGACCATAGAAATTATCTAAATCAAACTAAAGTTTACTAGAGTGTGTAAATATTTACTTTTTACAAAAGAAAAAAATAATGACCACTTAAAAATGTTAACTACTACATGGTACTAAGTGATCTATTATCTATTTTTTAGAAATAAAACACTAATCCAATTTCCAAATATGCTTTCAAATTTTATTCATAAAAATAATCTAAATTGAACTAAAGTTTACTCAGACTTTTTACAAAAGAAAAAATTAATTATTACTTAAAAATATTAACTACCACTTTGTACTAGTTAATGATCATCATCTATTTCTTTAGAAATAAAATATTATTTCAATTTTCAAATATGTCTTTAAATGTATTTGATTTTTACCAAAGAAAATAACAATGATCACATAAGAAAGTTAAATATTAGTGATATATTATCTAATTTTTAGAAATAAAATGTTATTTCAATTTTCTAAATATATCTCAAATTGTGGTCATATAAATAATCTAAATAGAACTAGAGTTAAATGGGATTTCTATATGTTTAATTTTTTAACGACTATTCAAAAGAATTACTAATGCTTTAAGAAATTAATAATATTTTTTTCTAAGTTTTTATCTAATATTTTGATTGTATTTATTAATTAGATAAATATCATAATATAATGATTATTTTATTTTCAATCATAATTCTAAATCTAATTAAACAATAAACTAAGTTAAGTCCTAATTCTAATTTTTAACTAAATTAAATCCTAGTGTTAACACTAAATAGATTGAACCCCAATCCTTTAAACATGATTGAACACTAAACCAACTTAAACTCCAACCTAAAATAAATTTAACTCTAACCTCAAACCAAATTGAACACTAACCCAAAAACTAAACAAAATTGAACCCTAACCCTAACCAAACAAAAGCAAACCCTAACCCCAACCCTAAACCAAATCATACACTAACTCTTACACTAAACCTAATCAAATCCTTACTTTAGACCATATAAAACCATATCTCTAATAGTAAACCAAAATGTATCATATTCCTTATTAAATTATGACTATTGTTTTAATCATAACTCTAACTATAATTCTATATCTAATCTTGACCCTAATACTAAATCAAATTGAGCCCTAATTATAACCCTAAACCAAGTTCAATCTTAACTTTAAACCTAATTCAACACTAAACCAAATTTAAATATTAACCTAAAATAAATTAAATCTAAATCCTAAAAAAAATTAAACCCTAACCATAACACTAAGCCAAAATCAAGCTTAACACTAAACCCAATTAAACCATAATTCTAAAGGAAATTATGTCCTAATTGCAGTGCCTACCATGTTGCATTTTGTTTTTGTAATACCCCTCCCATAGTCTGATTTTCTATATGTTATGATGCCATTTATATTTATGGATTTACTGACCCCATATCTGAATGTGTATGGATTATGTGTATGTTTTAAATTTTTGTTTGATGTGCCTGATGTGGTTGAGGGACAGAGTCGTAGTTACTTGCTTGCGAGATCCACACAATTAGCCGATCCCCGCCATTGTCTGTTATATATTTGTACATGTATGTACATGCTCATCTTTTATGTAGGATTTCAGGTACCGGACATCGACTTCCCTGAATTATCGAGATGAGCATGCCCTGTCGCAATATCTCAATGGTAAGAGATGGGAGATAACAAACATGTCCAATTCCAACCTAACCATCATTTTTCCTAAAAAGGGGGACAAATATCTTATTGACTACCTATTTGAATTCGTCAAGGTGACGTGAATTCGTGAACCCTTCCTTTGAGCATGATGGTTATCTTGAGTTAGTTGATTTTTAGGTATTGTGCAGTCATGTGAGTTTTGTTGCGTGATTTATTTATTGAAAAGGAATTAATTAAGATTAATTATTATATTAGAATAATTATATCTTGGAAATATCAGAATATTAAATATAAGGATATTTAATTATTAAGGGTTAATTAAATACCTTTGTTTAATTAAAAGACTTAATTAAAAGTCTAGTTTGGAATAAAAAGATTTAATTAATTATTAAACTCAAATATGAAATTTTAGGCATAATTGATTTATTTAATATTTAATTATCAATTGCATAATTATTAATGTGCTAAAATATTAATTGATTAATTAAATATTAATATACAATTTAAGTTGCACATTCAGTTTAATAAAATTGAATTGGAAATTTAAGATAAAGTTGAGTAAGGAGTTGTTAATTGGAAAAGTGCATATAATTATAATTATAATTAATTAAATATGCAGAAAGGAAAATTAATAATTAAATGCAAAGGGAGTTAAGTGATTTTAATGTTGAGCTCTAATTCCTAATTGGGTATTGCATGTTAAGTACTAATTTCAGTGATTTCAAGTTAAGTGATTCTTTTATATTTTTTAGAGAGGAGTTTACCTTGTTTATGGTGTTGCATGTATTGAAATCCTAGGTTGCTTAGTTTTCTTTATTAGGAGGATTTTGACCATTATTCGATACAGGGTTTGCATGTTTTGGGTCAAAGAATCAAATTGAAGGAAATTTGAGAAGCTTGAGATTTTTCTACATATTTTTGGTCTTCGTCATTTTTTTCTTCATTTCATGGATTGAGATAGGGTTTGGATACCTTTGCAAATCTTTCCTTTTGAAATAATTGACTACATTGCGTTTACCAAATTTTTGATTTGCCAAATTGTTGATGATTTTTGAAATGGAAGTTTTATGATATTTTCTTGTTTGTGGAATTGGAAAGGGAAAGGTAGTTTGGTTTGGCTATGTGTGATAAATTCATGTCATAATTAAATTGATAACCCTAGGTTTTGATGAGATCATTAGATAAACTTGTGCTATGGTTGATTAGGGTTTGATTGGAAACCTAGTAGAAAATCTCTCAAAATTGTAAAGACAGTTGAATGTCAAAACCCATGAGAGTATATTTGCAAGAATGGTGTTTGAATGTCTTCCATTTTAAATAAAACCTAATGGGAAAATTTAGTGTGAAATTCATGCATATTTAAGGACAAATATATTTTTAATTAGATTTAGGTTCAAATTAAATATCTAGTGAGGGAAAATTTAAAGTATTTCGCATGTTTAAAATAAAAAATTAAAAAAAATAATATAAAATGAAATTAAAATGGGGGAAGGTATTTTTTAAGTATATTTTGAAATTGTTTTGGGGAAGGCGGGCCCTCAACCCCCAACTCTCCCATTGCCATGACAGGGTACTATTAGCGACAGCCACCACTGCCACAACAGGGTGCTGCTAGCACAACAGTCACCACTGCCGACACGATAGCCACCTCTACCAGAGCAAGGTATTGTTGGCACGACATCCACCTCTTCCATAATAGAGTGTTGCCGACACAATAGCCATCTTTGCCACAATAGGGTGCTACCAGCATTAGGGTGCTGCTAGCATGGTAGCCACCACTACCAATGACATGGTGTTGCTAACATGACAATCATCACTGTCGTGGGGTCCATAGGGCAACTTTCACTTTGGCAGTTGTTTTTTTAATAAAATAAATATTTTTATATTAAAATTTATTTAATATTTAATATTAATTTCATTTAAATTTTATTTTATTTTTGGTAATTAGTGTACACACTAAAATGGTGCACTTCTATGAACCATTACATGCAAGGTTGCTCAAGAATGAGGCCTCACAAAGCGGCTCATAGCTCTCTATGCATGGAGTTGCAAGGGACTATGATGTGTTTGCTCTCAGCTAGAGCTACAAACTTGTGACCTTGCTAGTCAACCACACAATGAGAGATTCAAGTGAGGACAAGGGCAAGAGTGCCAATATCCTCAAGAATCACTATGAAAATGCAATGCAAGCTATATGATGATGCAATCTAAACTATGAAAGGAAAGTACAAACTATGCTATGAAAGGAAAGAACAAGTATTACCAAGCCTTCCTATTTAGACTATGTGAGCTTATTCTATTGCATAAAAGGAAATCTATACTAAGAATGCCATTATCATGCAACTAAGAAAGCAAATATGCAACTAAATGATGAAAGCAACAAGTCTTCAATATCCTCACAAGCTCCAAATGCACCTAAAACCTGCAGCATAACATTAGCATAAAAACATGGTATATAAATGAAGGAGAGAGCTCTCCTTTTATAAGAAATGCAAAGAAATGGACCATTGAGATTAAGAGGCAAAAAGTCTTAATCAGCGGTGGAGCTTGAAAGAGGAGCAATCCATGTGCACAAGTATCCTCCAATAGGAAAATAAGAGTTGACTTTATGTCCATATGAGACAAAAAGTGCTTTTCTCCTTTTTATAAAACATGAATAATGTTTTATTTGTGTAACTTAGGATAAGAGGAAAGTGGGGGCTTTTTATTTAATTAAAAGGGGAGGAAATATTCCTTTTAATGAAATAAAGACTTAGGATAAATGGTTAGCCCAAGGATAAAAATCCAATATATGATCGAATTTAAGACTTGATCAAGAGATTGATATTGTTGAAAATATTGATTATTGATCAAAATGATTCAGGGTTGATAAATCAAATAAACGGGGCCCAAAGTCTAGGCGACCATTTTAGGGTGCATACATTTGCCCCTCTTTGACTAATGTGTGATCGATTTGGGAACACATGCAGTCAAAGAAGAATTGAAGTGTGAGATCGATCTGGGATCACAAAACAACTCAAGTGTGAGGTCGATTCGGGATCACATTCAAACAAAACATAAACAAAGGCCTTTGAACATGAGGTCGATTCGGGATCACATTCAAAGTAAGAGATAAGAATCTCAAATTTGAGCAAAAGCTCACAAAAGATGTCTGAATCAAGAAAATCAAGGAAATCAGGGATGAGAATCCCATAAATACTGCCCCCTCAGAGTCGAAATCGAAATCAGGTAGAGAGGAACAGCAAATTGATAAAGATTGATCAAATCAGAATGAAATCACAACTGAAGATAAGGGAGCATGATAAGATAACCATCAAATAGTGAAGACATGCCCCAAGTTGACTAGGTTTGACTGGGAAAGATATAGGATAAAAATTAAGTCAAACCTCAGAGAGAGGAAGCGAAAGGGGTGAATGAAAGACTAGAAGTTTGAAAGACATGGAAAGGAAGAAATTCCGTCAAAGATCAAAGAATTGTGCTTCAAATGGTCAGTCAACGCGACTCAAATTTTGGTTTCGAGTCCGAAACGGATAGAAAATGATGTGATATGAAAGACCAGAAATGAAAGATATGATCAAGAAGAATCAGAAAATGAGCACAGTTGACCAACTAGTCCATAGATGATAAAAAGGAGAGCTCTCTCCATATGCAAGATGCAAAAACTAAACTATGATGAACCTAAGAATGCAAGCTACTATGAAAGTGGTTGACTTGCAAGGTCACAACGCTTATAGGCATCTAATTATCATCATCGAGCGTTATTGGTAGCATCGTAAGATCATACAATGCACACTAGCATGACTATGTGGATATGAATATGATCTTTATCAGATAGAAATGTGAAAATCTCACCTAAGCATCAAAGACATGTAGGTCAAGATGACTAATGCAATGAGATCACATAAGTTTGATATGGTGAGATTATGCTTGTATCAAGACACATGAAAGTCAGGATAGCTAGAAGCATGCACTCGCAAAACAGTCAAGGATAATACCTTGTCAATCCATAGTGTCAAGTAAGACTAGCATAAATGCTCATGACAGGTAGGACCAACAAAATATACCCACAAGCAGATAAAGAAATAAAACATGTTCTCATTCCCTCAGTCTTCTAGCTATGCATCATCGAAAACTTCTCAGGGAGAGACCACTCATCAAAGAAATCCTCATAGACAACACACAAAGAAAAATAAAGTCACCATATCTCAAGCGAATTGATTGTTTAAGTTTGTGTGTGTTGGTCATAGAGTCAGACTTTGGTTATCGCATCTACAAATGAGAAATATCGCATCATACTTAGACTATTGGGTAAGACATCTGATAAGTGTTAAGAAACACTCGACGCAAAAGTAGTGTTGAAAAACACAGTTTGGGGTGGTGTTGAAAAACACCTGTTGTGAAATGTCCCAAGAGACAAACACACCTAAAGGACCAATGCTAACAGGTATGCCCCTTAGACAAAGACAAAGACCAATTCCAGACTAAGCCAAATAAGGTCAAGGCATGATGGAAAGTGGCTAAGTGTCGAGGACGCATGCTAACAAATAGGAGTGCAAAGGCCTCAAGTAGCGCCTATTCCCAGGTTTTCACCACTTGGATTCTTATTGCAATTTTTTCTTTTTTCTTTTTTTTAAAAAATTTTTGCTACCAAGGCACTTTTTTTATTTTATTTTTTGAATTTTTGAATTTTTTGTTATTTTTTTGTATTTTTTCAGGACTTTTTATGCTTTTTAAGATTTTTTCAGCATCATATATCAATTTTTTTGGTATTTTTTCAGGATCATAAAATATGTACAAAGGATGCCCCCAGATAGAATAGGCATCAAACTCATGAGCAAGATCACATCGTGTAGTCCCAATATCTAGAAATGTGGAGGACAAGATGGATGAGCAAGTTGGTGAATGAGATAGAGGAAAAGAGAATGAAGGCAAATGGAGGGAAGAAATCTTCAAGGTCAAACTCCTCTAGAATACCCAAGCTAGGGAAAAAATTGTCATGCAAAGCACATTTGGATAAGCAATGAAAGGATAGCATAGGATAAGCCTCAAAAGTGCACTGCAAAAGAAGGAAGGGATGCAGTCCAAAGGAGTAGACATGTCAAGAGGCTTCATAGCATCGTGTTTACTCTTTTTTTTTTAGATCAAGACCAAGGGGGAAAAGGATAGCGAAAGGCTAGAATGAATGGAGGAAAATGAATATGAAGGCTAAAAAGGAATGGAATGAAAGCAAGACCATCATAAGATAGCTCACAAGATAGCCAAATGCTCTCTATGCATGGAGTTGCAAGGGACTATGATGTGTTTACTCTCAGCTAGAGCTACAAACTTGTGACCTTGCTAGTCAACCATACAATGAGAGATTCACAATGAAGACAAGGGCAACAATGCCAAGATCAAAGAGAGAAGACGGAATGGATGAAACATGTAGAGGAACTACGCATGATGCCTGATTGCCAGGTTTTCATCACGGTACTTATCCAAGGCGCCACAAGGGAGTGGTTTTCACCATAGGATGAATTTATTTCTCTTTACTTTTGCTACCAAGGTGCCTGTTTCCAGGTTTTCACCATGGCACATTTTCAATTTTTTTCATTTTTTCTTTCTTTTTGAATTTTTCTATTTTTTTGAATTTTATTTTTTTGGAAGAAGGCAAGCTTTTTAGATAATGCTCCTTGAAAGGATAAATCATGACATGCCAAGGATTCAAAATGATATGCTCAAAGATGCTGAAGGGGAAAGGAAGACGCAGAAGGAATAGACAAATGAGGAAAAAAATGATAGAAGGTAGAAGGATAATGAATGTGAAAAGGTAGATGGAAAGAAAGGTAAGATCAACATCAATACACACCTTGAAGGGTGACGAAAAAAATAGAGGAAACGTAAACCATATTCTAGTCCAAATGCAAACCATATTCTGGTTCATTATTGCTATGTGACTCTTCGAAAAGAGGATTGATGTACTTGTTATAATTCTCAAATGTGAATGGAGGAATACGAGAAGGAATATGGCAAATGTTTAGCAGAGGTTGCAGTTTAGGCACATGGAATGGAAGAATGTTTTTGGAAAAAGATGAAGTGGAAGCCTTTGGAAGCTTGAATGTCAACTTCACTTTTTGCTCAACATAAGACTCTTTCAAGAGAGACTTTGGAATCCATATAGCCTTAGGCTTTTCATTTTCTTTTGATGACTGAGAGAGAATATCTTCAATGATGGATTTTGGAACCCATACTTGTCTTGTAGTTTTCTTCTTAGATATCTCTTTCGACTTTATGCCCCCATGTCGACTAGAGGAGACATGGTGATCTTCTTTTTTTGATGGATTCTTGTATTGCTTCTTTTGCTTGTTTTGAACATTCAACTTACTTCCAAAAGACTTGGGACTTGTGGAAGAAGAAGGAGGATATGACCGGTTTAGATGGGTGGGTGGATGAAAGGGATTCAAGGGTATGCATCTATGTTGATCTTGAGGAAAGATAGGAGATGGAGGGATGTAAGGACCCAAAATGGATGATGAATTAGGATAATTAGGAGGGGAAAGTGAAGGGACATAAGGACCCAAGATGGAAGGAAGACATGAAGCCCTTAGTATTGGTGGAGGAGGTCCAAGGATGGAAGTGGAAGATGCAAAAGGATAATCAATAGTTTCATCAACATCTATATGAGAACCAAGGACATCAGCATCTTTAGAGTGAGCATTAGGATTTTCAATAGGATTGTGCACATCTTGAATAGGAGCAACTTCTTTGATAGGATTGTTCAAAGCTTGCAAAGACTTAGGAAGAGTAGAAAGTGGAAGTGAACATGGAGCGGTAGAACAAGAAGATGAAAGACTTTGATCTTGACAAGTTGCTTTGGATAGCATAAGTGTATCATTTTTTTCTTGATTTTCAATAGGCTCAACATTGGAAGTAATAACACCATTTTTAATAACCTTAATAGAAGTATCATCTTTGGAAAATGCAAGTGTAGTAAGGTTATTTTGATTATCAATAAGCTCAATGGTGTAAGTAGTAGCTTGATCTTGCTTAGGATATGGTGGAATGAATGCGAAAGAGCATAGAGGATCAAAAGAACCATGAAGCGGATCAGAGACATCATGAAAAGGATTGGATGACATGGAGGGTTCTTGATCTTGATCTTTTTTTATGTTCTTTTCTTTATCATTTTTAGAGTCCTCTTGACATGGAGCCACTTCTAAGGACAAGGAAGCATGTTGGGATTGTATGGAAGACTTTGGAAGAGGTGGTGAAGGACTAGCTGAAATAGGCATTATAGCGGATGAAGGCTTAGGCTCTTTAGGTTTGACATTATTGAAAGTATTTGCAGCCAAGTGAAGGTTATCTTGAGTATCTTTAAGAGGTGGCCCTTGAGAATAACTATAGGGAACCGCATGGAAAGTTTTAGGATCTTTGTTGGATGAAGGATTTGTGAAAGATTTGGATGACTCAGAAGCTTTAGGAAGTATGTGGGTATTGGAGGAAGTGGCGGATGGAAGGGGACCATCACAAGACAAAGGTTCAGCATTAACATGATCTTGCTGGAGAGTGTAATCTTTATTTTCAGCATGAGAGTTTTTAGACAAGACATGCTCATAGTATCTTCATTTATAATCAGCACGGAAAGCCTTCTCTTCCTCAATAGAAGTAGATGTATCATATTGTTCACAACAAATATCATAATTTCTCTCAAAATCAAAATCATATGGATCACCATCACAATCTATCCAATAGGATGACCCTTTAGTAAGCCTAAGCACACGACGAGGAGGACTCTTAGGAATAGAGTTGCCGTAGTATTGCTACATTGTCCATCATCATAGTCATCATAGTCATCATAGTCATCAAAGGTAGGTGTGTCACTCTTTGTGGAAGAGACATCACAAGGACTATCATGTTGCTCTTTATGGTATGTCTTCTGAAGAGAAGTAAGACTCTTAGGAGAAGTAGAAGAAGAATGAGATCGTGAAGAAGAGGAAATTGAAGACTTAGTGGAAGAAGAAGACTTGGATAATGAGGAATTCGAATAATGTTTAGAAGAGTCATGATAAGATTTGGAAGATGAAGAATGTGAATAGTGTTTAGAAGAATCATGATAAGATTTAGAAGATGAAGAATGTGAATGATGTCTGGAAGAGTCATGATAAGACTTGGAAGGTGAAGAAGAATGAGAAGGTTTAGATGATGAAGAATGTTTGGAAGAAGAAGATCGTGATATGATCATGTTTATGATTCTAGCAAAGGCATCTGATTTAATCATCTTTTCTTTTATTTTTGCTATAAATTCATCACTCATGAAAATTTTGGAGGAACAACACTTTTCGAATATGTCAACGAGCTTAAGATCATCTATTCTTAATAAAGGTTCCAAAACCAGATAGTCAAGATTCATGGTTATAGAAGAGGAAAAATCAAGCATGGAAGAAATGAATAAATAAATAGAAGAAGGTAGACTAGATAGTAAGAGGAAAAGAATCAAGAAGAAGAAGAAGAATTTCCGATGGGAATAGAAGACTTTAGAAGAACATGGGAAATGGAGAAGAAAGAAGAAGACTAAGAGTCATCTTATGCAATTGATACCATAATGTTCATTGAGATGTTGAGCAACATGACAACACTTAGGATCTGACCTGGACTGACCAAGGAAGACTGGTAATAGGATGACCTCACAAAATGTCAACACCAAACTAGGATAATCAAAGTTCTCTATTGTCCAAAGAGAAATGAAAAGATAGAAGCAGGGGCTTTACCAACACTGTCAAAGAGGTGCTTCAAATCAAAGGGTGACTACCCTTGCACTTTTGAACCAAGAGGTTGGGCTAGGCCAAAATATAATTGAAATTGAGATTAAATGAAAATTATTTAGACAATAAGAGTACAAGAATTTTCCAAGAATGTAGCTCACAATTCTAGAGATAAAATTTCTCACCAAGAACAACCTTCTAATGCGATATTTCTCTTTGGCTAATGTGATACTGATGTTGATCTTGACCAATTTGTGCAAAATTTTGAGTTTTTAAGGTCTAATTTCAAGTTTCTGAATGTGAGGGTGAAAATGTCTGATTTCAATCACAAATTCAACAGCAATTGGATAGGTTTACAAACAGTAGAAGATCAAACATGTCTTCAAACACTTGAAACAAGGGCAAAAGCAACCTTGCCAAGACAAACACTTATGATATTAAAAATAAAATTGCACCCTATGAATGCTACCGATTGTTTGTATGTTGAGAATGTTTACACTGGTATCACACAATCAAAGACACTTCAAGCAATATCTACCTACAAGACAAGGCTTAATACTTACCAACTTAGCCCACAACTTGATGCCCCCTTGCCTCACACCAAGTGGTTGCCCACAAGAGATATTGGCTTTGTCGTGGAAGTGTCAAATGACACAACCAAAGGGACACATATGGTGAGTATCTTGGGGTGATCTGGGTTAGTCCACTTGGATCAATCCTTGCACTAAGAAGATAAGCGGCTAAATAAGGTGGCCTCTATCTAAAGGTTCGTAGTAAGAGCTTCCGTTCACAACACCCCTCTTGCTCCTCATGAAGGACTAGGACCTTGCGGCCTCAAGAGTACCTTAAGCATTCTTGCTCAATGCTTTTCCCATGGTCGCAATCCCATGAGCTACTCACATCAAGCGAAGACAAGTGTTATGTCTACCAAGACTTTGTGTCCTCGATAGCCTTGAGATTATAGTGAGTTGGAATAGCCGGCAAAAGGCTTGTCCCCACTTGGGTCGTTCCTCTTGATTGCTCAAGAGAAGGCCCGCTAAAGGATTCTAAATCTAAACAAAAAGTGGATCAATTCTTCAGGTTCAAGGTTTTTGGTTCACCACAAGGGTGAAGAGCATACTCCCCTATCTCAAAAATCTCTCCCAAACACACCAAACAAAGTTCATTTACCCTCTTGTTTTCAAAATTCAAAGATGGGTCAAGATTTTCTAGTTCACCAAAATAGTGAAGAGCATACTTCTCCTACCACCCAAGAATTCCTACAACAAGATCTTAAGTGCCTAATAAATGAAACAACTAGTTTTTGCCACACTTAAAAGGAAAGCGAATGAACAAGCAAGATTTTTTTTTTGTTTTTATGCTTGGGCAGCCCTACAAAAACCATTAGTAGCCCTCTTTGACATGCGTTCTTTTGACAAATTTCAAGTAATGAGAGCACCTACAACCACAATTTGTTAGACCAACAAGAGTTAGGAGAATCAAAATCCAAAATCTACCAATGATTAGTACATAAAAAATTAGATAATCTACAAAAATAACTGATCAAATGATAAAATCTGAAAATGAAACCATCATGGTTGGATTAGGCTCGGAAAGACCTTTCCAATGATATATCACACTTAAAATTTTGATACCATTTGCAAAATTTCAAAAAAAATGGGCACCCATTTTCCAGAGTGGCATGGATTTGAAAATGCTAGAATTTTCAAAAAATTTCAAAAAGATAGCTAAGAACCCAAAACTTGCAAGATAGATAAAATAGCCCAAAAATAGCTCTTTGTCAGGTTCAGGCAATATACCTTAGACTTCACCAGTATCGTGTGACATAGTTTCCTATAGCCGGGCAATATACCTCAGTCTGGGCGATATACTACACAATAGGCGGGCAATACTTCACACGACACCAAGCGATATACCTCAATACTACCGTGCGATTCTTCTAAGACGTGAAGTGTCACACGAGTATTATAAGGTATATCACGCGATATACTGAGAAGTATCGCGCGATATACTGAGAAGTATCACTCGATATTCTAAGACAGAAAACCAGAGAATGAAAATTACGCTAAAAACTTGCCAAAAAATTGACGGAAAATGATAAAAATGCACAAAAAGAAGGGACAAAGCTAGTCTACTCTACCCCACGGTGGGTGCCAGAAATGTACACACTAAAATGGTGCACTTCTATGAACCATTACATGCAAGGTTGCTCAAGAATGAGGCCTCACAAAGCGGCTCATAGCTCTCTATGCATGGAGTTGCAAGGGACTATGATGTGTTTGCTCTCAGCTAAAGCTACAAACTTGTGACCTTGCTAGTCAACCACACAATGAGAGATTCAAGTGAGGACAAGGGCAAGAGTGCCAATATCCTCAAGAATCACTATGAAAATGCAATGCAAGCTATATGATGATGCAATCTAAACTATGAAAGGAAAGTACAAACTATGCTATGAAAGGAAAGAACAAGTATTACCAAGCCTTCCTATTTAGACTATGTGAGCTTATTCTATTGCATAAAAGGAAATCTATACTAAGAATGTCATTATCATGCAACTAAGAAAGCAAATATGCAACTAAATGATGAAAGCAACAAGTCTTCAATATCCTCACAAGCTCCAAATGCACCTAAAACCTGCAACATAACATTAGCATAAAAACATGGTATATAAATGAAGGAGAGAGATCTCCTTTTATAAGAAATGCAAAGAAATGGACCATTGAGATTAAGAGGCAAAAAGTCTTAATCAGTGGTGGAGCTTGAAAGAGGAGCAATCCATGTGCACAAGTATCCTCCAATAGGAAAATAAGAGTTGACTTTATGTCCATATGAGACAAAAAGTGATTTTCTCCTTTTTATAAAACATGAATAATGCTTTATTTGTGCAACTTAGGATAAGAGGAAAGTGGGGGCTTTTTATTTAATTAAAAGGGGAGGAAATATTCCTTTTAATGAAATAAAGACTTAGGATAAATGGTTAGCCCAAGGATAAAAATCCAATATATGATCGAATTTAAGACTTGATCAAGAGATTGATATTGTTGAAAATATTGATTATTGATCAAAATGATTCAGGGTTGATAAATCAAATAAATGGGGCCCAAAGTCTAGGCGACCATTTTAGGGTGCATACAATTAGCAATGTTTATTAATATTTAATAATTAATTTAAATTTAAATATATGTTCATTAATATTTTATTATTAATATTATTATTTTTGATCTGTAATAGGTATTTTTTATTAATAAAATAGAAGATTACATTATAAAGATTTGAGTCCATCCCAAGCTTATCAAAAAGAGAAACTCTACCCGACAACCAAGCCATTAAAACCCCACCCTAAACAGTTAGCTAGTGTTGCTTATAATTTGCAACATAACAGTTCACCAACACACTAGACTAAGCATAGGAGCCACTATTGCTTAACATTTGCAACCATTCATTACAACAATTCACTGGAAACTACAATCTGGATTTCAAAACCAAAAATTTCAAAAAGGAGAAGCATCCCGACATACCCAAACCAGTAAAAAACTTACTGCAAACCATTAAAAGTGTCTTTCCCTGTGATGCCTCATCGAGTGGAGCCTCCTTGGAATTGTCACCAACACCACCACCCGTATTCTAGCCCTCTCCACCTCCTGGATGGCAAAAACTAAATTTTTCCACACCGTGCCTCTTTCCACCATATAAGTTTGCCTATCTACCCTTCTTGGCCAATTTAAGAAGGGGATTACACCAACCTCCACACCTTCTTCCTCATCTTCAAACATCTCACTGTAGTCAAATGCCCACCTCGAGTGAGCCCATTCGAGCAGATGGTCCATTCCCACTAGTAATGCATGCTCAAAAAGAGACTCCATTACCCACTTCACTCTCCCTTCAAACACACCTAACTCGAGCCCCCAAGCCATTACCATGGCGGCAATATCTACCTGTAATTTCCACCGATGATCATTTTTATTAAAGAGAGGGTCGAGCGTATCTTGCACTGCCAAAATCACTTGCTCAGTTGGACACTTTAACATTTTTTGCAATCTAATTCTCTCTACTGGCCTGAACAAACCCTTCTGCTGCTTTTTGGTCTTGAAAGTGAAGTTCGGCTCCATCATTTTTTTGCAAACCAATACCTTACCAAACTTTGAAAGAAAAAATTCCCTTTTGCCACACGAAAAATATCCTTAAATCGACTGCAACCACACCACATTCTTAGCCTATCCTTTACATCATTACCCCATTTCATCACACGCCAAACAACCATAAAAAATAATATTGCGCCGCCACCCATCTCAAGAAATAAATGCATTCAAATTCAAATAAAGAGGGAGTAATGATATAAAAAAACATGTTTCTAGTGATGCCAACACAAAACATGAGCCAGAGAAAATTGACATCATTGCCACCATTGTTCCAATCTTCTTTCAACGAGGTGTAACCTCGTCAGCCTCCCACTACCCATTTCTAATATGTGGCACCTCCAACTCATCAAAAGATGTGGCTATCTTTGACAATCGACCGACCTCTCTATTGCCATCCCACTTTACATGAGTAATTTTGAAATCATCAAAAGAATTCAATTCCTCTCTAATTAAGTCAATGAAGTATTGGAGGTGCTAAGCATTTATTGAGAGTTTTGCTATTGCTTGCACAAATCATTGAATCTCCTTCAAGATGAAGTTTCTTGATTCCATACTATCTTGCCATCTTAATTGCTAACATTGCTGCTTGACCCTCCGCCATATTATTCATCCCATCTTTCAACCTCATAGCACCAACAACTGTTGTCTCCCCCTTCAAATTTTTGATAATCACACTAGCCCCTGATCTGCCAGGATTACCCTGCGCTGCACCATCAAAATTTACCTTCATCCACCCCTCAGCTGGAGCCTTCCAAATAACCATATCATCCTTCTTCTTTTTTGGGTTAACAATCAGAGAACCTAGAGGAGACTTAAATCTGATCCCAAGCCACATCCTCTAAATATGAGTATCTTGTTGCAAGAAGGGAACCTGAAGAGCTTATTTTCTCGAGTCCGAAACCCCCATAACCTCTTCGATAGCATGATCAATCTAATTTATGCATCTTTTTAAGGTTTCAGCTTCCCCTCTAAAAATTCTTCTATTTCATTCCTTCCAAAGTTCCCACATAATCAGTGAAGGAGAAATGAGCCAAATGCTAGAGAGGGTCGACTTATTCAAAGTCCTAGGCCATCCATCAAGAGTACCTTTCACACTATTGTCTCTTGGTCCCATCCATCCCAACTTCATTTGTACATAATCCCAACATTTACTAGCAAACTTACATTGCACCAAAAAATGATCTATTGTTTCCTCAAACCCTTCACACAAAGCTCACCTTGTCAGTCCAGCCATGCCCAAGCATTTCCTTCTTTTAGCTGTTAAAATTCTCCCTTTTCTTGCAAGCCAAGCAAAAACTCCTACTTTTGGGAGTATATCTTGATGCCAGCATAAATCCTGGGAAGAGAATTGAGAATCCTTTGATCCCTTAATGAAACTGTAGCCTAACTTTACCAAGTAATTGCCTAACAATGAGCCACACCAAAAAAGTTTGTCATCCTTCCCACAAAAATTAAGGATTCTTCCATCAAAAATTGATTGCATATGCTCCTTTTGTTGAATCGAAAGATCCTCCCCATCTAGGCTCTTCCAACTCCAAAGAGGACCAACCTATTAGAATAACTGAGAGGGGGGGTGAATCAGTTATCCACAGTCTCAAATCAAAATGTATAATCCAAAATAATTTACTTAAACTTCTACAGCTCGGTAACATAAAATACTCTACTGTCTGTGCTTTTACCGATTACCAGTCAATAACATATAATGATACCAATCAAATCCAACATGTAATATGTAAGGTATGATAAAAAACAATCACCAAAATGAACACATAACATAAAAGATTTAACATGGAAACCCTGTGAAGGGAAAAACCAACTAGGATCGGCAACCCAAAAATGTTCACTCTTCTGAAGTGAGGTCGGTGAAGACCCAACCCTGTTAAAGGTTACAAACACACTGTGAGGTGTGACCTTGTTAGAGGATTTTAGACCAACCGTTATCGTCCAACCAGTATTCACTATGGGGTTGACAAGATAACAATATTCATTCTATGAATGATACATATAAGACTTTCAAGTCCACTCTGTTAAGAAATTTCTCTATTTACAATGGTTAAAATGTAATAGCAGTTGATTTGATTACAATACAACTTCAATTGTAGATTATCAGATCTATGTTAAGCCCATTCAAATCCTCTGATCAATATATCAATTTTGTATCAACAATAATCAATGACTTACTGTCGCTTGGTAATAGCTTTCTGACACTCGGTAAACTCTACAGTTCGGTTCTCCTTAACCAGTTTGATTAAGCATACATGAAGCTTGTTCATGCGATAATTTTTCAGTCTCCTTCTTCTGGCATAAGTTTCATAACGAAACCCTAGTCTCTTAAATAGACAAGTAAACCATTTTCTTCTCCTCCATAAGATTTTTTCGCTTATTCTCCTTCGTCCATTTTGTCGCTTAGACCTTCCTCAGATGATGTGCCTGTAATATGTTTTAATTCCATCCTTTAGATCTTCCTTGAATTATGCTAGTCGTTGATCTTCATAACAAACATTATCTCCGTCTCTGATTTCGATGTACTTTCTAGCTCATCAATCCTTATCGGCTAAAGTAATCATTTAGTTCCTTTTCTCCTGCTCGGTTAACAAAGAAATGTGTCGATGAACACAAGCTCAATTTATACTGTGCTTGGTATACACTACACTGCTCGGTGTATACTGTGATGCTTCATCAACCGACCACACTGCCTTGTGTCTTTCAATTTTTTTCCTCATCATAGATGAATGAAACATAATCAAGTCAATAACATAGGGTCATAGACTCATCAGCAAGTTACCCAATGTATTCCTTATCCTCATCTGTCATATACATCTTCCTCATGTAGATATTTTTGTTCTTCATCTCTTTTACTCCTTTTCTACAAATGTTTAGGTATTGTAACTTACAAGATAAGTGTTGTCAAACTAGTTGACATAAATGACAACATATTACTGATTTAATCATATGTCATATCGAATCAGCAACTCGGTGATTTCTAATCACATATCTTCAATTAGGTTCTAAATCAGTTGTAGTTCATCAATCTCTCCCTTTGGCATTGATGGAAACTCAAGTAATATGAAATATACCATACACATACCAAACATGTATTCTACAACTCTGTGAACAAATGTTGTATAAGCTCTCCCTAGCTTAATATGTTTAATCACTACGTTACTCAATAGCATTACCAATGCAGCTTTGACATTCTGCAGATATGATCTTTTCAACTCTCAAATTCCTTCTTCTATTCTCAGTAACTAATCTTTAGTGCTCTCCCTTTCTTTCAGTTTGTCTCTCCCTTAGATAGATATTTCAGTATTCTCATCGGTGCATATTGTTTCATATTGTTTATTGCTCCCTTTGACAACAATGCCAAAGAAATAAATAAACATACAACTTTGTAGTAGCCATGTAACTCTCTATTGTTCGGTGCATTCTCTGTATCTTTGTATACTGATATGCCAATCTGTTCCAGTTCTCCAAACTTTTCAAAACCTTAGACATGATCCAAAGTGTGAACTATGCTGCATCAACATGAATGATCTTCTGATAAGATTAGGCTGATGCAACATCCAGATCACATTAGTGACTGGTAGACAAGGGACAGACCCCAAGTCTAGTCCTCAAATATTCAAATGTATCCTTCGGTAGAGGCTTTGTAAATATGTCTACAAGTTGTTCTTTTGATGTAACAAACTCTAGCTTAACTTGCTTCTCCTGTACTTGTTCTCTTAAGTAGTGATACTTAATAGATATATGCTTTGTTTTAGAGTGCATCACTGGATTCTTTGAAATGTTTATTGCACTTGTATTATCACAATATATAATCACCGGCTCAGTGATTATCTCATTCATACCTTCCAATACTTGCTTAATATATGCAATATTTGAACAGTTTGTAGCAGCAACAACATACTCTACTTCGGTTGTAGACTAAGAAATGCGAGCCTGCTTCTTTCTTGTCCATGTAACAAGTCTTTCACCAAAGAAAAATGCTCCTCTAGTGGTACTTTTTCTATTATCCACATTTCCAGCCCAATCAGCGTCGGTATAGACTCTGAGTTCAAATTTGCCTTCCTTAGGATACCATAATCCATAATCTTTTGTTTTCTTCAGGTATCTTAAGATTCTCTTTGTAGCAACCATGTGTGACTCTCTAGGGTTTGTAGAAAATCTTGCAACAATTCTCATAGCATGTGCTATGTCTGGTGTGCTATGCACTACATACATTAACTTACCAATCATTGATCGATACAATGTCTGGTTCAACTTTGTAGTTTCATCTTCCTTAGTCAGTTTACATCCAGTAGCCATCAATGTTCCCATAGGTCTAGCATCTTCCATGCCAAATGTCTTCAATACTTCCTTGATATATTTGGATTGTGTGATGAATATACCATCATTCTGTTGAATCACTTGTAGTCCTAGAAAGAACTTAATCTCTCCAAACATAGACATTTCAAATTCACTTCTCATTTCATCAGCAAATGACTTACAGATTTGATCTTGTCCTCCAAATATAATGTCATCCACAAATATTTCAGCAATAATAATAGTATCATCAGTATCTCCTTTCATATATAAATTGTTGTTCTCACTTGTTCTAACAAATCCAATACTTAACAAATAAGTATGCAGCCTCTCATACCAGCCTCTCAGTGCTTGCTTCAAACCATATAAAGCTTTATGTAATCTTCATACCATATCTTTGTTTTCTGGATCAACGAACCCTTCAGGTTGTTCTATGTAGACTTCTTCTTCAAGTATTCCATTCAGAAATCCTGACTTGACATCCATTTGGTAAACTTTGAACTTTTTGTGTGTAGCATATGCAAGTAACAATTTGACTCCTCCTAATCTAGCAACAAGTGCAAATGTTTCACCATAATCAATACCTTCCTCCTGTGCATACCAATATAGCTTTATTTCTTGTTACCTCTCCATTCTCATTTTGCTTGTTTCTGAATATCCACTTAGTACCGATAACATTCTTATCTTTAGGTCTGGGTACTAAGGTCTAGGTTTTGTTCTTCTCTATTTGTTCTATTTCCTCTTTCATTGCATTAACCCATTCTTCATTTTCCAATGCAACTTTTACATTCTTCAGTTCATAATCACAAACTAGACATGTACCTTGTCTTGTCTTACTTCTTGTTTGCATGCCAGATTGTCTGTATCCAATGATTTGTGTCTCAGGATGATGTCTTTTGAAAAAACTCACCAGTATCTGATTTCTTCTTTCTTGTTCATCTTGTGCAGGTTCATTTGCTTGCTCGGTAGGTCCTTCCTGCTCGTTGGTTTCTCTTTCATGTTCCTCGGTATTGTTTTCCCATGGACCGGTTGTCATAGTCTGCGGCTTCGGTAGATACTTAGGTTGTTCAATGTAAGTGAATCTACCATAGTCTTCTGGTTCCTTTCTGCTTTCCTCTGTATTCTTATCATCAAACTCATCAACTCGAACATTAGTACTTTCAATCATTTTATTAGTAACTCTGTTCAGACACTTGTATGCTTTACTTTTACTAGAATATCCTAGAAATATCCCTTCATCACCTTTTGAGTCATACTTTCCATTTCTTTCATCTTTCAGAATAAAACATTTGCTTCCAAAAATTTTGAAATAACTTACAGTGGGTTTGTGTCCAAACCTATAACTCATAGGGTGTCTTATTAGTGTCCTTCTTTAGTTGTACTTAGTTTAGCACATAAACTGCACTGCTAACAGCTTCCCTCCAATATGTCTGAGCAACATTCTTTTCTATCATTAATGTCCTTGTGCACTCAACAATTGACCTATTCCTCCTTTCAGCAATGCCATTATGGTGTGGTGTCCTCGGTGCAGAGACCTGTCTTTTAATACCATGCTCATTACAAAAATTAGTAAATTCATTTGAGATAAATTCACCTCCTCTATCAGATCTTAAGCATTTAAATTCTTTACCAGTCTCTTTTTCTACTTTTGCTTTATACCACTTGAATGTCTTGAATGCCTCAGATTTTTCTTTTAAGAACATGACAGTCATCAACCTAGTATAATCATCAACAACAAAAAATAAAATATATGTCTCCATAGTAACTCTGAGTTCTCATAGGACCACATAGGTCGGTATGCACTAACTCAAGTATTTTCTTTGTTGAATAATCTTTTCTTTTGGAACTAGATTTAGTCATTTTACCTTTCTGACATTCATGAAACATAACATGATCAGGCTTAGATAAGTTAGGCAGACCTCTAACTCTTTTCTTTTTACTGATCTTAATCATGTTATCAAAATTCACATGACATAACATTTGATGCCACAACCATGCATCTTCATCTTTCATCATTAAACAAGAAGACTGATCATTATCAAGATAAAACATATTACCTCTGGATTGTGTACCAGTTCCAACAAGTCTTCCTCCATCATCAAATATATTCACCTTTTTGCTCTCAAAAGAAACTCAGTGGCCTGAATTGTTCAATTGTGCCACACTTAGCAAATTATAGTTCAATCCTTTTACCCAATAAACATTTTCACATTTTAATCTATCATTTATCATCAGGGATCCTTTACCTCTTACCATATAGGGTGCATCATTACCCATTCTTACAGATCCTCCATTGTATTCATCAAGATAATCAAATTTGTCTTCATCATCAGTCATGTGATGTGTACAGCCACTATCTATAGTCCATGTATCATTCTTATTAACCTTAGAGATAAGTGATGTCTCTACATACCTTTCATCTTCTTTAGAATCATCCTTCATTGATACAAATACTACCTCCTCATCATCATCAGTGTCAGTATCGTTCATATCTTCTTCCTCAACAATGTAGCATACCTTCTTGCCTTTATCATTATCATCTCAGTTGTCTTTGTTGTAGTGTCAGTAGCCTCTATTGTTTCTTCTCCCATAGCTTCCTTCAGATCGGTCTTTGGTTCTTTCATCATCTTTCTTGTGTGGACATCTAGCAGCAATGTGGCCAACTTCTTTACAGTTAAAGCATGCTAAAGGTAATTTACCTCTATACCTTCATTTACCTTTAGGTAACCTTCTGGCCATAAGAGCTTCAAGTTCATCAAGCTCATCATCAGTATTGCTATCACTATCATCATTCTTATTTCTAGACTTACCAATCTTCAGAGAAGTCATAAAAGCAGATTCAACATTCGATACAACACTATTATCATAATTGTTCAGTTCAAATGTTGTAAGCTTTCCAATCAGATTATCAAGAGTGAGTGTGCTGATCTATTTTCATGAATTGCAGATATTCTGATGGCATAGATAGGCAATAAGGTCCTTATAATTTTTCTTACCATAGTGTCTTCATCAATAACTCCATATGATGCTCTAATAGCGTGAACTACCTCCTTTATTCTATTTATGTACTGCACAATGTTTTCACCTTCTTTCATCTTCATGTCATCGAATCTTCCTCTTAAGCTTTCGGCTCTTGCCCTCTTGACATTCGCATCACCACTATAAAATTGAGCAAGTTTATCCCACATCTGCTTAGCAGTAGTACAGTCCTTGATGTCTTCAAATTTGGGATCTGAACAGGCAGCAACAATCTCCATTATAGTAACATTATGTTCATGCTTGTCTCTTAGTTGATCAAGGGTCAAGGGACCAGTGGGTGGTGCAAGGTATCCATTCTCCATCAGATCTAGGGAAGAATTCCCAATCCTGAATATATGCAACTTCATTTGACTTTGCCATATTGTGAAGTTTTCTTTGTTTATCTTTGGCACTTCCCTCTTAATCATTTTGAGACCTTTGTGTTGAAGTCCTTAAAACTCTGTTCTAAGCAACCAATGCTCTAATACCAATTGTTAGAATAATTGAGAGGGGGGTGAATCAGTTATCCACAGTCCCAAATCAAAATGTATAATCCAAAACAATTTACTTAAACTTCTACAGCTCGGTAACATAAAATACTATACTGTCTGTGCTTTTACCGATTACCAGTCAATAACATATAATGATTACCGATCAAATCCAACATGTAATATGTAAAGTATGATAACAAACAATCACCACAATGAACACATAACACAAAAGATTTAACGTGGAAACCCTGTGAAGGGAAAAACCACCTGGGACCGGCAACCCAAAAATGTTCACTCTTCTAAAGTGAGGTCAGTGAAGACCCAACCCTATTAAAGGTTGCAAACACACTGTGAGGTGTGACCTTGTTAGATGATTTTAGACCAACCATTATCGTCCAACCAGCATTCACTATGGGGTTGACAGGATAACAATGTTCATTCTATGAATGATACATATAAGGCTTTCAAGTCCACTCTGTTAAGAGATTTCTCTATTTACAATGGTTAAAATGTAACAGCAGTTGATCTGATTACAATACAACTTCAATTGTAGATTATTAGATCTATGTTAAGCCCATTCAAATCCTCTGATCAATATATCAATTCTATATCAACAATAATCAATGACTTACTGTCACTTGATAATAGCATTCTGATGCTCGGTAAACTCTACAGTTCGGTTCTCCTTAACCAGTTTGATTAGGCATACATGAAGCTTGTTCATGCGATAATTCTATAGTCTCCTTCTTTTGGCATAAGTTTCATAATGAAACCCTAGTCTCTTAAATAGAAAAGTAAACCATTTTCTTCTCCTCCATAAGATTTTCCCTCTTATTCTCCTTCAACCATTTTGCCTCTTAAACCTCCTCGGCTGATGTGCCTATAATACATTTTAATTCCATCCTTTAGATCTTCCTTGAATTATGCTAGTCATTGATCTTCATAAAAAACATTATCTCCATCTCTGATTTCGATGTACTTTCTAGCTCATCAATCCTTATCAGCTAAACTAATCATTTAGTTCCTTTTCTCCTGCTCAATTAACAAAGAAATGTGTCGGTGAACACAAGCTCAGTTTATACTGTGCTTGGTATACACTACACTACTCAGTGTATACTGTGATGCTTCATCAACCGACCACACTACCTTGTGTCTTTCAATTTTTTTCCTCATCATAGATGAATGAAACATAATCAAGTCAATAACATAGAGTCATAGACTCATCAGCAAGTTACCCTATGTATTCATTATCCTCATTTGTCATATACATCTTCCTCATGTAGATATTTTTGTTCTTCATCTCTTTTACTCCTTTTCTACAGATGTTTAGGTATTGTAACTTACAAGATAAGTGTTGTCAAAATAGTTGACATCAATGACAAAATATTATTGATTTAATCATATGTCATATCTAATCAGCAACTCGGTGATCTCTAATCACGGATCTTTAATTAGGTTCTAAATCAGTTGTAGTTCATCACAACCTCACTGTCATTTTTGACAATATAATCTCTAACCTTATCACCCCAATGCTCAGAAAAATAAACTTGAAGGCCCTCATAGCAGCCTTCTTCAACTAGAGCTTTATGTCCATCCCAAGAATCCAACTAGAACTTAGCTTTTGCCCCATTTCTGATTTGCCAAGATAAGTGATTTTTTATGACCTGTCTGCATGAGAGAATAAAGTTCCAAATATTTGAGCCTTTATGGGGATCTCGGATGGTGAGAATCCTCTCCTTATCTTCAGAGTCCAGATATTTAGCTTGCAAAATTCTTACCCAATACTGAGTTGGGTTTTTATACATGCACCAAATAAGCTTTGCACCTAGAGCCTTATTCATGTATTCCTAATTACAGATATCTGCACCACCTTTTGCTTTTGGTCTGCATATTTTTTCCCAGGCTAAGAGTGGTATCTTATCTTCTTCATTAGCACCATTCCAGAAAAATTTCCTCATTATTTGTGTTAAAATTTTTAGGACCTTCTTCAAGATTTCCATACACATCATAGAGTAGATTGGGATCACAGATATCACCATTTGCAGCATGAGTATTCTCCCCATAGACGACAACCATTTCCCTTTCCATCCATCAACTTTCTTTAGACATTTGTCAATCAAGTCTTTCCATAAATCTTCTTTGTTGCTACCAGCAAAAAAGGGAATCCCTAAGTAATGATTAGGCATCTGTCCTTACTTCATTCCTAAAATTTTGCAAATTCTTCCCTGTATATGCAATGGAGTTTTGAAGAAGAAAACCTCTGATTTCTTCCAATTTATAAATTGTCCTAACACTTTTCCATAAACTGAGTGATTGTCCTTCATAACCTTTGCTTCTTTCTCAGAAGCATCCCCACCTAAGAAAGTATCATCAACAAATTGAAGGTGTGTCAAAGCATCCACCCCTTCTGTGAGCTTGATGCCCTTCCAGTTTCCCCTTTCTCTGCTTTTCTTTATCATCCATCCTAAAAATTATTCCATAATAATAAATAGAAAGGGGGATAAAGGATCACCTTGTCTGATTCCTTTCTCTTGAGAAAAGAAACCTCGCGGACTCCCATTAACTAGGACAGAAAACCTTGGCGAATCAATGCAACTTTTAATCCATTGGACCCATGGATCTCCAAAGCCAAACCTTTGTAAAACCTTCACCAGAAAACTACAATAAACTTCATCATAGGTTCTTTTAATATCCAATTTCACCATCATCTTTTGTGCCTTAGAAAATCTAATTGAGTGAACAGCTTCATGAGCAACAATAATACCTTCAAAAATAGATCTCCCCGGAGAGAAACCCCTCTGTTCTTCAAAAATAATTTTGTTTAAAATATGTTTACATCTATTAGAAATCACTTTCAAAATAACTTTATAAACCATATTACATAGTGCAATAGGCCTGAAATCCTCAAAAGTGATCTGCTCATTCTTTTTAGGGATGAGGGCAATAAAAGTGGAATTAAAGTCTTTAAGAATAAAACCACCTTTCATGGATTCTTCGACAACTTCCCACAGGTCATTACCAAAGATAGGCCATAATTTATGAAAGAAAGCAGCCGGAAGTCCATCCGGTCTAGGTGCTTTGTCACCACCTAGGCCAAACAAAGCCTCTTTAACTTCATCCCTAGTATTTGGAGCCATTAAAAAATAGTTCATTTCTTCAGAGATTAGTGGGGGATAACCTCCAAAATAGTATCAAAAGTTCACTCATCAATGACCTCCTGAGTTTTTTTCCTTGAAAAGAAAGCAATAGCCTCCTCATTAATGATATCTTTGTCTTCAACCATCCCACCTTCACTGTTCTTGATGATGAAAATCTGATTCTTGGCTCTTCTAATTTTAATAGAGTTATGAAAAAACTTTGTGTTTTTATCCCCAGCCCTTAACCATGTCTCCCTGGATTTTTGTTTCCAGAAAATTTCTTCTTTCCTTAACCAACCATCCAAAAAAAAAAATATTAATAAATTTTAAATTAATTATATATTAGGGTTATATAATTAAGGTTATTTATTAATAAAAGAAGGGACTTTTTTATTGATTGATTTATTTTAAAAGAAGAATATTTTTATATATTGTAATTATCATTTTCTTGCATATAGTTTTTACTTAATTAATACTTATCTATCAAGGATTTATGTATGGTTTCTTTTATGAATATTTTATAGTCGAATTAGACTTTGGAAAATAAATGGAATAGTTTATTCGTCTGAGACTTATGTTTTTTTCTCTGTTGGTGCATTTATTGTTCTTTGATGCTAGATTTATGGGAATTATGTTGGCTTTTAGGGAAATGGTACCAAAGGCTTTGAAGTGTTTTTCTATTGATATTTGATTTTATGTGGAGAAACTTTGTAACTATTTTGAAGTCTCGATTGGATCGTGTATGATTTTGTGATATCTGCAAGTGACCTCATGTACTATATTGTGTCTCAATCTTTATTTCAGTTGACCAAAAGGTGAGAACCGTTATTATGATTAAGTCTGATTTACTTGGACACCTTATGTTCTCTTCTATGATTGTTTTATGTTTTAGATGATTATCTTTATAGATTATGTTTGGAGATGGATGTCATTGATGTTGCGATTATCGTTGGTCTTGTGATACGAGACTCTATGGATTTTTATTATCTTTGAGATGTCCATTATGGGACGGATGATCTTTGATAATGTCTATATTGAGATGGATTGTTTGATCCTTGTTTAAGATGTGTTGTTCTCTACTATGCTCCATTATTTTACTTTGGTTATTATCATGAATTATGGTTTATGATTTATGAGAAGCTTGTGTGTTTTTGGTTCGTTCTTCTCTTGGTTATTTTTTGTTGGAGCATTAGGGTAGGTTATCTGAGTGTATAGATCGGAAGTGGCTTTTTTTGGAGGTGTTGAAGTCCAAAAGTGGCTACTTGGGTATCCTTTACAAGTTACTTAATAAAGTGATAATTTAATGACATTAAGAGTTTAAAATGAATTAATAAGATAATGTATGCCTCGCTTATGCCTGAGTACTTGATTGAGGTCTTGACTAGGATGGGAGTGGGAAGATGTTTTCCACCTATGTGGACTGGATATGACATAGTTGGTACCTTGTTTGCATGAAAGGATTATTGATACCACATAGAGTCACTAGGGCACCGAGGTCTAGAGAGACTACCAGGATAACCTTAGAGTTGGCTCATGTGATGATACTTCTCTTTATGCATCTTCTAGGTTTCCTACGTGTGTTGGTTACCTCTGGTTGAATGTATTTTATTTTTGCAGTTAGTGTTGCACCTCTTGAGATAGAGAGCTTTCAAGATCCATTTCCTATATGTTATATTGAGTTGGATTTTGGTGTTTGTTATCCAAGTGGGATCTCTTGTTATCTCCTCAGGATGGTGGAAGTGGACCTTTGGTTCCATGTGTTCAGGTGGTAGTGTTTCTTTTACCATTGAGATTTTAACATTCCTGAATTGGTGTTGGATGATCCTTGTTGATGTTACATTCTTCCTTGTTCATTATTATTGGAGACTTGGTCTTATCTTTTAGGATAATAAACAAGTTTATGTGGTTGGTAAATGAAGAATTCAGTATACACTGAGTTGAAACATTGTACACTGAGCAAGTGTAGTTTATACTGAGTACAGTATTAATTGAGCTAGTTATCACCGACACATCATAGTATTGACCGAGTGAAAGAAATAAATGGAACTAATGACTGCCGACTAAAGATGACGAGCTGGAAAATTATTGATGATTCTGAGGTAAAAGATAATGTTTGTTATGATGATCAAATGGATGAAAAAATTCAAGCATGATCAGATGAAGGAGAATGAAACATGTTATTGACACAACTGTCGACAAAGGTTAAAGTAGAAAAATCAACAGTGAAGATTAAGAGGTTAAATCTATGGATGGAAATAAAATGGTTTATGATGTCTATAAAAGGAGACAAGAGATTCATTATTGAGTCTACTACTAGAGAATTCGCATAAGAAGATTTCATTACATGTGAAGTTGGTCAAACTAGTTGAAGATAAAACCGAGCAATTTTGTAGAGAACACCGAGCATCAAAGAAAGCAATTACCGAGCATAACAGAGGTGGAGGAAACAAAGAGATTGAATTGAGATTATTGACTAGAGGTATTTTGAGCTTAGCATAGATCTGAAAATATGCAAAACAAGTTGTATCTGAATCAAATCATTACTGTAACATTCTAACCATTACTACAAATAAATCTCTTAACCGAGTGGGAGTTAACAGTCTTTATATTTCAATATGACATTCAATGAATGTTGATTATTTTCTTGTAGACCCCATAGTGAATGTTTGATCAAGGGAGAACTGTTAGTGATAAATCCTCTGACTAGGTCACACCTTACAGTGTGTTTTGTAGCCTTTAATAGGGTTGTCTCTTAACCGAGCTCACTTCAAAAGAGTGAATTATTTTGGGTTACCGATCCTAGGTGGTTTTTCCCCTAAAAAGGTTTCCACATTAAAAATCAAAGTGTTATATGTGTATGGATGTGTTGAATTTTTATTTTTACTTTACACATTACTATAACTAGATTAATCGGTAAATACACTAGTTAATTTACTACTATTCGGTAGATGAAGAGAAAGACACAGTTGATATCTTACTGACTTGATTAAATTGTTTGAAAGATTTGTTTTATACATCAGGGAATGTTTGGGACTATAGGATAACTAGAATTAACATATTCACTCCCCCTCTCAGTTATCTAACAATTGTACATGTACCTTGTATATGATTGATTATTACATACCCAGCGACCTATGTAGTGGATGATGGTTCATTATGTATGCCTTATGGTATTAGTTTTATTTATATGAAGTTGTACTTGTTATTCATTTATATATATATGAAATTGTAATTATATTTAATCTAAAGTAATTAATTAATCTTTACATAATTTCTACGTCAAGGAACCCTTGAGATTTTTAATCTATGTTTGAGTTATACTTATATGTATGAGTTGTAATTATATTGTATTGCTTCCACATTCTTATTGTAGTTCCCACCCATAGTTTGCTTTTCAGTTTTATATTTTCAAACTCTTTTAGGCCACTTTTATGTGTGCGTTGATATTTTAATTATTATATGGTTTTGGATGTATGACACTAAATGGTGATTTTAATAAATGAATAATTATGGATGTTATATTGAAGCAATTAGATGATCTTAGTTATTTAATGATGATGGTTTACATATTTTAAATGATGCTTATGATTATGATTATACTTGCCCCATACTTGCATGTGTATGGTTATCATGTATGCTTTTACCTTCCTGTTTGATGTGGTTGAGGGATGAATTTGTAGTTACCTGCTTGTAGGATCCACATGATGTCCCAATCCCCACCATTGCTTGTTTTATATACATGTATGTACATGTTGGTCTTTTTGCAATTTTGTAGGTACCGGGCATCGACTTCCCTCAATTTTCTTTGATAGAATATCCATGGAAAATGTTCTTCGACGGATCTTTTACCCAACAAGGGTCAAGTGCTGGTGTGCTATTCATTACTCTACAAGGGTATAAGATTCTCGAGGCATATAAAATAGTTTTCCCATGCACTAATAATATCGTTGAATATGAAGCCTTGGAAAATGGGTTAAAATGGGCTATCGAGTGGAAAATAGTGGAATTACACATATATGGTGATTCCCAATTGGTAATAAATCAATTTAACGATCAATATCAGACAAAGAATGAAAAACTAATGCTCTACAAAAGGATTATAGACAACCTAAAGAAATGCTTTGTCTTGATTACCTTTCAACAAGTTCCAAGGGTGGAAAATAGGGCAATCAATGCTATGGCTAAATTGGCCTCAATTATCCAATTAGAAGAACATTAGTTTCACTATGATTTCCTGGTGGAAGAACTCTATTTTTTCCCTAAATCCCAAATTGTTTGTTCCATTATAAGCCATGAATCCTCTAGGTACAACCAAATCTATTCATACCTACATGACCAAATAATCCCTCGAGGCTTATCCATAAATGAGAAAATAAACCTCCTAAGAAATGTATTACATTATGTGATCATTGCTAACGACCCGTATAGGCAAGGACTAGATGATACTGTTCTTAGGTGTCTAGAACACAAAGAGTCTGAACATGTACTAAAGTAAGTCTATGAAGGTATTTGTGGCTCTCATTCGAATGGCCTCTCATTGGCTAAGAAAATCCTAAGGGTTGGATACTATTGGCCCAATATGGAGAAATATGTAGTGCAATATGCCAAGTCTTGCAAGAAGTGTAAACTACATGGTAATTCGATTCACACTCTAGCAAGGGAGTTATTACCATCATAACACATTGGACATTTCAATAGTGGGCCTTTGATCTCATTGGTCAAATCTATCCTTCATCATCAAATGGACACAAGTTTATAATCACAACCACTAAGTACTTTACAAAGTGGGTTGGAGTTGTTTCTTTGATCAAGGAAATGAGAAAATAAGTGTCAATATTCATCCTAAACTACATCATCTATAGGTATGGGATCCCCTCTTCAATTGTGATAGACAACTTGGGCAATTAAAAAACAAGGATATGGATCAATTATGTGCCTAGTTTCATATCACCCAGTATTGTTCATCAATATATTACTTGCAAGGCAATGGATAGGCTAAAGCATCAAATAAGACAATCTTGAAAATCCTACACAAAATGGTAAATAAACTAGGGAAAGATTGGCATTTACAATTGAATCTAGCATTATGGGCCTATAGGACTAGCATCAAAATGCCTATGAGGGTAACACATTTCACTTTTGTCTATGGTTTGAAGCAAGTGTTACCCATTGAAGTAGAGATACCATCTCTTAGAGTATCATTAAGAGGGATAGTCATAGATGAAGACTACAAGATTTCTAAAATTCAAGAATTAGAGTTTCTTGATGAGAGGAGAAAAGAAGCATTTGACCACCTGAGGGTCTATCAAAAGATAATTTCTCAAGGCTATAATAATAAATTAAAACACAAATAATTTCAAGTTTGAGATCTAGTACTTTGAGAGAATCCCAAAAAATAACAAAACTGTGAGCAGAAGGGAAAATTTGAACCCGACTGGTTGGGTCCCTTCGTGATTACTACAACATTCAGGTGAGGATATTATCAACTATCAACTCCAAAAGGAGATCTTCTCCTTGATCCCATCAAAACTATCCACTTGAAGACATACTATAGCTAGACAGTCTCAAAGTCCCTGTACAGTAAAAATTGATTCTGAAGAAAATAAAAGATAGTGGAAAAGAAGAAAATCCAAAAACATCATAAAAAGTCCTGAAAAACATGATTATCTTGGTGAAAACCTGGCAAACAGATGTCTTGATGAATCAAAAATTAAAAATTAAAAAATAGAAAAAGAGAAAAGTACCTCGGTGAAAACCTGGTAAATAGGCATCTTGGTAGCTGCAAAAATATAAATAAACACCAAGTGATGAGAACTTGTTAAATAGGTGTCACTTGTAATCGACACTCCATTTTCAATGTGTAGCTTGGCTATTCTACCTCCATGGGCCACCCTCATCATTTTTGTAGCCTGGTTTCACACAGTACCATCATGTATTGGAGTCAGTCCCCATCTTGGTTTCAGGCACTCATAACTCACAAGGGCCAACCTCACCATCGTAGTCAGTCAACCATGTCCCTCCTATCAAAGTCAATTATCTAGAAAGTTTTCCACTGCCACAATGGTGTTTCTTAACACCCAAATTAATAGTGTTTCTCAACACTACCTTTCTTTGGACACATCTATGTTTCTAAACACACATCGGATAAGCATCCAAACCTTGTAAGCTTGATGTAATGCCCAAAAAGTAGAGAAAAACACAACTATAAATTTTTTTTCTAAAACCTACTGCTAATTACAAGCACGCACACAAACGCAACAATGTTAGCTAGAGTCTAAAGTAAACTAGCACAAGTTTCTACATTCACGCAAAATGATGTAGATGGATAAGGATAACTAAAATAGATTAAGTGTCCAAGGTCAACTCAAGGGTCCTTCAAGAAGAAGGTTGACCATGTTTGACTAAGTTTGACTAAAAGTCAAACTATGTAGAGTAGCTTCCAAACTATCCTACATGGATCGCTAAGCTACAAGCTTCAATCAAGCACACAAATCGAGATAGTTGACTAAAGTCAACCAATGTTGACCAAAAATTCAACCATGCACTGATAAACATGCAACTAGATTAAAAGGGTTCATTACTTAACAAGGAATGCTCATGCATGCAAATCAAGGTGATTGACCTAGGTTTGACTAAGGGTTGACCAAAAGTCAACCATGCAATGAATTGGGCAATGGTTCCACTAAGGCTTTAAAATCCTAAAAGAAATGATAAAATGTGGTTAAATCACTCCTATCGATAAAATACATTTATCCAGTTGAAATATTAAAGTTAATTTGAACATTTCAATATTTAATCTAATTAACATACGTAATTAATTAACCCATTTACAACATTATAAATATAATAAGAAGTTAATCTAAGTTTAATACATAATAAAAATAAAACAATAACTTAAATTAATTTATACTAACTTAACCAAATATTTCAATTCTTAAATGAATAAACTAATTAAGTCTCCTAAGTTAATTGTTTAAAAAAAAAAACTTCCCCAATTGTATTAATACAAAAAGAAATATCCCTATTAATAATAGTTAGTCTAAGAACAAGATAGATTATCTCAATTTAGTAAAAAAAAACTTAATTAAAATAAAGTTTAAATCTTATTTAAAATAAATTTAGATTTCTATTCTAAATTTCCTAATAAACCCCAAAAGAAATATTATTTTCTTTAATAAACAAATCCTCATGCTAAAATAAGATTAAACATATCTTTTTAAAAACAAACCTTAAATTTATTATTTATTCCCAATGCTAACCCTATTTTTTTTAAAGGGAAACGAATCTACTGGAGGAGCAGCAATGGCGGTCGTATACAAAGGAGGAGAATAGAGGGGAAACGGAGAGGGGTTCAGCACGAATGCCACTCCCGCCATCACTATTTAACAGTGGTGGAGCGTGGGCTCAATGCTGCCGACCATCGCCACCCACCCACCACTGCATACACAGTGGTGGCGCATGGGATCTGTATGCACCCAAAAATGGTCGCCTAGACTTTGGGCCCCATTTATTCGATTTATTGATCCTGAATCAATTTTATCAATAATCAATATTTTCAACATTATCAATTTCTTGATCAAGTCTTAATTTCGATCATATATTGGATTTTTATCTTATGGGCTAACCATTTTATCCTAAGTCTTTATTTATTTAAAAGGAATATTTCCTCCCCTTTTAATAAATAAAAAGCCCCACCTTTTCATCTTATCCTAAGTTGCACAAATAAAGCACTATTCCTATTTTATAAAAAGAAGAAAACACTTTTTGTCTCATATGGACATAAAGTCAACTCCTATTTTTCTATTGGAAGATACTTGTGCACATGGATTGCTCCTCTTTCAAGCTCCACCGCTGATTAAGACTTTTGCCTCTTAATCTCCATGGCCCATTATTTTGCATTTCTTATAAAAGGAGAGCTATCTCCTTCATTTGCATATCCATCTCTTTTCATGCTATTGTTATGCTGCAAGTTTTCTAGGTGCATTTGGAGCTTTTGGAGATCATTGCTACATCAAGCTTTTCTTGGATTTCCTCATTGCTTCATAGTTTAGACTTCATTTCTTGCATTATCATAGCATCCATAGCTTCATTTCATAGCTTAGTTTCCTTTTATGCAATAGATTAGCTTCACATAGCTTAATAGGAAGGATTTGTAACACTTGTTCTTTCCATTTCATAGCTTAGTTGCATTGCATTTTCATTTCCATAGACTAGTTTGCATTGCATTGCATTTTCATAGTGATTCTTGAGGATATTGGCACTCTTGCCCTTGTCCTCATTCAAATCTCTCATTGTGTGGTTGACTAGCAAGGTCACAAGCTTGTAGCTCTAGCTGAGAGCAAATACATCATAGTCCCTTGCAACTCCATGCATAGAGAGCTATGAGCCGCTTTGTGAGGCCTCATTCTTGAGCAACCTTGCATATAATGGTTCATAGAAGTGCACCATTTTAGTGTGTACAGGATCGGTGCTGTCGACTAGTGCCACCCTCTCACCACTACATACACAATGGTGGCGCATTGGCTCGGCGTCGCCCGACCCGCGCCACACCGTCATTGTAGAAGGGAAAGAGGGGGAGGTGGGGGTGGCTTCGGCTAGTCCCCAAACCCTTATTAAAATAATTAATATTTTAATGTGCTCTGCGCATGAAACCTACATTTTATTTTTATAAGGTTCGACCTTAATAAAGTATTATTATATATATAAGTAACAAAAAAGGTAATTTTAAAAGACTGGTGTAAATTTTAAAATAAATACTGTACCCCCAAACAATGAGTACTAAGGCATTTTTTTTTAAATTTTAATAACAGATATGGAATCTAAACCACTATTTTAAGACTTTGTAGGAATTAGATTTTCAAAATTAGACATTTATTTTTTTGCAATAATTTTAAAAATGTATCTAAGTGTAAGAAAAATAAATTCTAAAAATAAAACATACACTTAAATTTATTTAAATTTCCAATAAGCATAAACATGAATGTGCTAAATTTTATTTAATAAATCAATAACTTATTTCATACAATTGGAAATTTAAATAAAATTTATAAATCTTTAAGTTCCATATTTTGCAAACTTAATGCCATAAACATTTATTATATTGACCATTTAAATTAACGATATATCTAAAATTTGCTCAAAATTTACTCATTCCAAATGAGCACAAAATAAGGTTTGCATAACTTAGGAATTTCAATTTGCACATTAACTTTTATATTTTATAAAACATGCAACAGTAACTTTCAAAAAAAATTTCCCAATAACATAGTAAAATCTCGATTACATAATCATTTGAAACTCCATTTCACAATATGGATATAATAAAATTACAATATATTACAAGGTTACAATGCAAAATCCCTGGTTCCAAATTTTGAATATATATACTTGCAAGCTCCTAACATCCAGTTGTGAACCTGTCATAATGAGGTTGACCATGGAGGCTCACCTCCCATCCTAGACCTTTACAAGGTCATCCCCGAGCTAGGGGATCCAAAATGGAACATGAAACAATTAGGTAACCACCAAACACACAGATACTCATTCAAACATAGAAACACAAGAAAACTCCCAACATGGTAGAACAGGAGGAAGGTCTCCAAGATGCCTTCCTAAAAATAGGGGTGGTGGTAGAATATAACAGGAGGAGAAGCCAAAGTATCAAAATAAAATTCACAAGCCTCACATGGACTTGGAATGACCATCTACATATGATGCATTCAGAAATCCTCCTTATGCCCCCCCAGGTGTCCTTAAGCCATACTTGGCATCATGGGTATCAAGAACCCCATGTATATCCCTCCACACATGGGAAACTTTGCACAATCTTGGAGTCACTTCCTACCACCCCCATCAAGGTTACTCTTCCCTCCCAAGGGTGAGTGTTCCATGAAGAATCACATTCACAAATATATTTACAAATTAAAAACAACAACTTACACACCAAAAACTCAAAGAAAGAAACCATAAAAATACCAAGGACTCCATTAATGGAGCTCCAAGCTTCCATACATGCCAGGAAAAACAACTATACTAAAAGATGAACCAACCATGCTCCAAGATTAAGGTTAAATCTGAAATCCTGAATTGAGCTATCCCTCCAAAGCTATTCCTTCCAAAGCTCCTTCAAATTCTGAAAACTATGTCTAAAGGTAGAGAGTGGGTGAACAACCAATCTCTCTCTAAAATCTTTCCTATATAGGAAAACCTCCAAAATATCAAGGACCAATTAATGGTGAGGAAAACCCAAGCATCCCTTTCTCCCCATTTGCCTTCCTTCTTCATTAATGGAGTTAAATGCAAATTTGGAAAGAAAAGAGAGGTTAACCAAAACCACACAACTCTTCAAATTCGCACAACTTCAAAAGGGAGACTTTAGGGGAGTAATAAATATGTTTTAAGGCTCATAATGGGTTTAAAATGACCCCTAACCCCTGGGGTACCAACTCGGGTAGCTAAAATTGACCCCAATTACCTTCTGGGAGCCTAAAAGACCCTCCTAAACTCCACCTAAAGTTTACCCACGGATTTGTAAGTCAATTTGACCATCAAGAAACTTCCTAACCCAGGGTAGGCTTGGGTACTACACTAAGGTAACCCCTAGTTAACCCTATACTTAATCATGATACACTTAACTAGCCATGCCAACGCTTAATTACAACAATTGCCAAAATTGGCACAATTTAAATAAACAAATGCCATGGCTTAATCACATTTACTCTAACTGAATTAAATACACACATACAAACTGTTGGATATTTCTTATGCATGAAGAGGTGATTGAGACATTTAATATGTTTAATCACTATGTTACTAAATGGGCACTCATACTGTTGTCATTTGTGTTTTGTCACTAATGTCAACATATGTTTCTGTGAGGGAATCAGACTGGTAATCACAAGCGTACGGACACTATACAGATGTTTCAAATGCTGCAAAATTAGATGAGAGTTCAAGTGGGTGTTTTGATCTTATATCTAAGATTGCATCATTAGATGTTTTATATTGAGAGAGATACAAATGTTTTAATGAAGACTGGTCATTGGACTGTGACAGTGAGAATTGACAGAGTTAGTCTCTGGATTTCTGGTATATCTTTCAGAGGATTTTAATTCAAGGTATGTGAGCTTGAAGGATGATAGACAGGGTAGTGAAGGATGTTCATTGGTTAGTGCAAGGTACGAAATGATTGGTGACATCATTTGTGGTGTGTGTTCTGGCGATGGCTTATTATGAAGCTGACTCAGGAAATGAAGTGTGTGTTTTGTTTGGCAAGCATAAATTAAGGATGTCGGTCCTTAATTGTTATAATGTAATCATTGTAGACTTGTTTTAGATACCATGTGTATCTTAGCAAGGGGTTATGTAATTTTTTGTAATTAGGAAAGCCTCATGGGCCGACCTGATCATGGTAAACTGCAATAAGGTATATATGTAGAGTATTTTCTTTGGAAAAGACATGGATGGAATGTATGTGATATAAAGAGGTTGTGAAAAGCTGTGAGCTTGTGTCTTCTGTATGTAAAGTAGAGGTTTACTGGTGGACTTCACTGGAACTGATCAAGAAAAGATAGTTGCTGACAAACAGCTCAAAAGATTGTGTATTTCTTTATATACACCTATTGTAAACTAGTGAGTTCTGAAGGTGGATTTAACCTTCTTTGGGCAGTGAGCCCTCCCTTTTTTTCTTGACCCTTAACAAGGACTATGTACTGTAATGTTTTAATAAGCTCCTAACAGGGCTATATCTTCTAACAAGGATAACTATACTCTCAGTACATCATTTGTGGGTGCTAATTCCCACCAAGGTTTTTACCTTTAACAGGGTTTCCCCGAAACCAAAATATTGTGTTATTGTGTTGGCATTCATTGTGTTCATTGGATCTGATATTGTGTAACTTAAAGTTTAAAGTTTAATTTTTTTTTATACAACTGATTCACCCCCCCTCTCAGTTGTATTGTGGATTGTTATTCCTAACAATTAGTATCAGAGTCATGGTCCTTGGAGAGAAAGCTTAACAGCTTGAGGTGATCTTGGAGATGGCACTCTATAGGAAGGATGGTCCTAAATTTGATCCTAAGAACTTTGACAGTTGGAAGAATAAGATGCGAACACACTTGTTGTGTTTAGGCATAGACTACTGGATGATTACAAAGAAGAAGGTAGCCCTGAAGACTGAGAATGATTTGTCATCTGCTACTGATGATGAGAAGAAGTTATTCTCATATAACATGGTGGCAAGGGAAGAACTGATCAACGCACTATCTGAAGGTGAGTTCACTGAAGTTAAAGACTTAGATTCAACACATGAAATTTGGAATAGATTAGAAGCATTATATGAAGGAGACAAATATACCAAGCAAGAAAAGTTACAAAACTAGAAAACAAAGATGGAAAAGCTGCAAATGAATGAGGATGAAAGCATTAGAGCCTATGTTCAAAGGGTCACAGAAGTAGTAGTTGGAATCAAAAATTGTGGAGGTACTTATGATGAAGAGGAATTTAATGCGAAGATCCTCAAATCATTAACTCTAGTATATAAATTCAAGGCAATGTCTATTCAAGAGACTATACCCCTGACTCTAAATTTTAGCAGAGAGATGTTGATTGCAAAACTAACTACTTTTGAAGCTACGAAATTAGGAGAAGTTGTACCTAAAGTAGAAAATGCATTCAAGGCATCTGCACACAAGAAATTGTCTGCACTTTAGAGCACCAACAAAGAAGACCTAAAAGAAGATCTTGGTAAGTATGCTAAGGAATGGGAACAGATAATGGTAAAAGAAAGAAATATGGATGAACTTGTTGCACTGATTACTAGAAGAGAAAAAAGAGGCAACGGTAAATTTGAAGGCAAGTTACCCTTGAAATGCTTTTCATGCAATAAGGTAGGTCATTTTGCATCTAGATGTCCTACAAGAGTTTCTAAGTACAAACCTAATTATGCAAAGATTAAAAGGGACAAAGAATGTTATTATGCTAGTGAAGGAATCTCTGATGATGATGATTTAGCTTATGAAGAGATCGGATTTGTTGCTATTAAAGATGAACCAGTACATGAAGAAAAAGCTTTAGTATCTCATATTGATAAGAAAATTGAATGGATAATTGACAGTGGTTTTTCTCATCATATGACTGGTGATAAGAACAAGTTTGTTAAATTAGTAAATTATGATGGAGGTGTTGTGAGGTTTGGGGACAATCTCCCTAAATATATCATAGGAGTAGGATCCATTACTCTGGATGGAAAGACTAATACAGACAATGTACTACTTGTTGAAGGATTGAAATATAACTTGTTGAGTGTCAGATAGTTAATGGATAAATATTTTTAGTTAAGTTTTATTAATGGTAAATGTTTTATCAAAAGAAAGGAAGGAAAACTGATTGCTACCGGTTCAAAATCTAGAGGTAATGTATTTGAATTAAACACATATGGAGCCTCTTGTTTTGTTGCAAAGGTAGATGACAGTTGGTTATGGCATAGGAGATTTTGTCATGTTAATTTTGATAACATTATGAAGGCAAGTATGGCTAATGCAGTAAGAGATCTACCGAAGATTGTGAAACCATCTAACATTGTATGCAGAGAATGTGTTATGGGAAAGAAGACTAGAAGCAGTCATAAAAGAAAAACATATACATCAAAAGGAAAGTTGGATCTGGTACATATAGATCTATGTGGACCTACAAGAACAAAGTCATACTATGGTGAAAGGTATTTTATACTCTTTGTTGATGACTTTTCTAGAATGATGTGGGTTACTTATTTAAGAGCAAAATTAGAAGCATTTGATAAATTCAAGTTGTTCAAAGAAAAAGTAGAAAATGAATCAGGTTTAAAGATCAAGTGTTTAAGGTCAGAAAGAGGTGGAGAATTTACTTCAGACTTATTCAATTCATAATGCGAAAAGCATGGGATAAAGAGACAAAGATCTTCTCCTAGGACTCCACAACAAAATGGGATTGAAGAGAAAAGAAACAAGACTATACTTCATGCTTCTAGGACAATGTTGATTGAAGGAGAGAGACTATTGGAACAATAGTGTACACATTAACCATAATTCAAATCAGAGAAGGTACAAGTAAGACTCCCTATGAATTATGGTTTCATCATAATCCTACTGTAAAATCTTTTAGAATATTTGGTAGTAAATGTTATATCAAGAGGGATGATGAGATAGGGAAGTTTGATGCTAGAAGTGATGAAAGGATCTTCCTTGGTTACTCTGTTAAAAGCAAGGCTTACAAATGTTTCAATATGAGATTGAGGAAGATGATTGAAAGTAACAATGTAAGAATAGATGAGAAGTTTCAGATACAAGAAATAATGTATGACAGTAATCAAATTTTAGAGATAAAAGAAACTACTACTGCTACAGAAGAAGAACTTGTTGAGGAAGAAAGTGAAAAAGAGGCTTGTGATTCTAGCACAAGAAAGGCTACTGAGACTCCTAAAACACCAAGGTATGTAAAAAATAACCATCTTGAGAATCAAATTATTGGAAATACTAGTTAGGGAGTGCTAACTAGATCAAAAGTTAGAGAAGAAATTTGTTTGATTTCTCAAGTTGAGCAAAAACTACAGATGAAGCCTTTAAAGATGAATCTTGGATAAATGCTATGAAAGAAGAATTGGATCAGATAAAGAAGAAGAATACCTGGGAATTGGTTCCTAGACCTAAAAATAAAAATATAATAGGAACAAAATGGGTTTTTAGAAACAAAATGGATGAAGAAGGAACTGTTGTAAGGAACAAAGAAAGACTAGTGTGTAAGGGATACTCACAGCAAGAAGGCATAGACTTTGAAGAAACATTTGCTCCTATTGCTAGAATAGAGGCAGTAAGATTGTTCCTTTCTTATGCTGCACATAAAAACTTCAAAGTGTATCAGATGGATGTTAGATCTGCATTTCTGAATGAAGATCTTGAAGAAGAAGTCTATATAGAACAACCAGATGGATTTCCCCTATGCGAAGATAAAGACATGGTGTGCAAGCTGAAGAAAGCTATGTATGGGCTGAAGTGAGCCCCTAGGCCTTGGTATGCAAGGTTAGACAAGAATCTACTTGGGCTTGGATTTAGAAAAGGTAATGTGGACAGTAATATGTATTTAAGAACTAGTGAAGATGGAATTCTGATAATAGAAGTATTTGTAGATGACATTATCTTTGGAGGTAATGATGACCTACGTAAGAAATTTGGTAAAGAAATGGAAAGTGAATTTGAGATGTCCATGATAGGTGAGATGAAATAATTTCTTGGATTGGAAATAACTCAGAATGGGAATGGTATTTTCATTTCTCAGACTAAGTATCTCAAAGAATTGCTTAAGAAATTTGGAATGGAAGATTGTAAACCAGTAGGAACACCTATGGTGACTGGTAACAAGCTAACAATTGATGATGAATCAAAGTGTGTTTTTAAAACTTTGTATAGATCAATGGTTGGAGGACTACAATATCTGACCCACACCAAACCGGATATTGCTAATGTTGTTGGAATTGTAGCTAGATATCAGGCAGAACCCAAAGAAACGCATCTAGCTACTGTGAAAAGGATACTGAGGTATCTAAGAGGAACCATAGACTATGGTTTATGGTATGACAAAAATGATAGCTTTGAATTTCATGCCTATACTAATGTTGATTGGGTAGGAAATATTGATGACAGAAAAAGTACTAGTGGTGGTGCATTTTTCCTTGGGAAAAAGTTGGTTTCTTGGCTAAGTAAGAAACAAGATTGTATAGCACAATCTACTGCTGAATCAGAGTATGTTGTTGTTTCTATAAACTACAATCATATTATTTGGATGAAACAAATGCTAACAGACATTGGAATAAATTTTGATGAGCCTGTGGTTATCCATTGTGATAACACCAGTACAGTGAATATGTCAAAGAATCTGGTGATGCACTCTAAAACCAAGCGTATCTCCATCAAGTATCACTTCTTAAGAGACAAGGTGGCAGAAAAGGAAATCAAATTAGAATACATTAGTGCAAAAGAAAAAATTGCAGACATCTTCACAAAGCCACTACTGAAAGATACCTTTGAATATCTCAGAGGTATGCTAGGGGTTCAGGCTCCTCCTAGTCAGAACTAAATGATACAGAGGTACATCAGCCCAGAGGTATTCAGAGCCTTATCACTATCTGGACTGGATGCAAGGATCTACTCCTCAAGGGGAGTAATCATGGAAGAAAGTTTATCTGTGAAGGCATCCAAAGCCTCATGGCACCATTTTCCATTGTTGTCAAAGGGGGAGTGTTTTTGTGAGAAAATCCCTACTGTATGGGAAGATTATTTGGTTGCAAGACTTTTGGATTGATATAACTTTGGGATAAGATTTTCCCATATGTTGACATCAATGCCAAAGGGGGAGATTGTTGGATATTGCTAATGCATGAAGAGGTGATTGAGACATTTAATATGTTCAATCACTATGTTACTGAATGGGCACTCATATTGTTGTCATTTGCATTTTGTCACTAATGTCAACATATGTTTCTATGAGGGAATCAGACTGGTAATCACAAGTGTACAGACACTATATGGATGCTTGAGATGCTGCGAAGTTAGATGAGAGTTCAAGTGGGTGTTTTGATATTATATCTGAGATCGCATCATTAGATGTTTTATATTGAGAGAGATACATATGTTTTAATGAAGACTGGTCACTGGACTGTGACAGTGAGAATTGACAGAGTTAGTCTCTGGATTTCTGGTATATCTTTCAGAGGATTTGAATTCAAGGTATTCGAGCTTGAAGGATGATAAATAAGGTACTGAAGGATGTCCATTGGTCAGCACAAGGTACAGAATGATTGGTGACATCATCTATGGCGTGTGTTCTCGCGATGGCTTATTTTGAAGCTGACTCAGGAAATGAAGCATGTGTTTTGTTTGGCAAGCATAAATTAAGGATGTCAGTCTTTAATTATTATAATGTAATCATTGTAGACTTGTTATAGATACCATGTGTATCTTAGCAAGGGGTTATGTAATTGTTTTTAATTAGGAAAGCCTCATGGGCCGACCTGATCATGGTAAACTGCAATAAGGTATATATGTAGATTCTTTTCTTTGGAAAAGACATGGATGGAATGTATGTGATATAAAGAGGTTGTGAAAAGCTGGGAGCTTGTGTCTGTTGTATGTAAAGAAGAGGTTTAATGGTGGACTTCATTGGAACTGATCAAGCAAAGACAATTGCTGACAAACAGTTCAAAAGATTGTGTATTTCTTTATATACACCTGTTGTGAACTAGTGAATTCTGAAGGTGGATTTAACCTTCTTTAGGCAGTGAGCCCTCCCTTTTGTTCTTGACTCCTAATAGGGTATGTCCTCTAACAAGGACTATGTACTGTAATGTTTCAATAAGCTCCTAACAGGGCTATATCTTCTAACAAGGATAACTATACTCTCAGTATATCATTTGTGGGTGCTAATTCCCACTGAATTTTTTTACCTTTAATAGGGTTTCCTCAAAACCAAAATATTATGTTATTGTGTTGGCATTCATTGTGTTCATTGGGTCTGATATTGTGGAAGTTAAAGTTTAAAGTTTAATATTCGGTTATACAACTAATTCACCCCCCTCTCTCAGTTGTATTGCAGACTGTTATTCCTAACACAAACCACATTCATGAATAAATAACTTATACAATGAGGTCCATGTTTCTTCATACAAACAGGACCTTGGAATTCACAAAATTACATAGGTTCCAATTCTGGGTCCCCGATTTAGATCCATGGTCAACTATCCATGCACACTCATTGCACACATTAGTAGGTCCAATAATAACATGATATGTGAAACATATTATCAATACTACATTGTATATAAATTATGTCTATATTTGAATTAAATAAACATATCATCAGGTTCCTAGACCAATTTTCATCACAATCGCATCCAACACAATTATTCCCATATATGACATCATCATAAACTGAAACTGAATCAAAACATAAAGTATCTCGAGTGTACCCTAATTACATAACCAAGTATGGAATATATAACATAGGATTCAACAGATCCTCAAATACATAAGAGTCTCAATAGTCAAAGTATGTCCAAGTAATAATCACTGAAAGCATAGAAAATAAAACAACAAAACTATGTCGGTCTGAGGTAGGTCTCACACTTGAACAATAACAGTCAAACACACAATGGTGTTTCTTAACATCATGCACTCACAAGCAGGAATGGTGTTTCTAAACACCACTTGATAGACAAAAACACTTGAAACAAAACTCAAATTTCCTAAAGATATTCTGAAAATATTTCTTTGAATGTTGTATGTTATCATCGATTTTTTTCTTATTATGTTTTCGCACGTCACTGAAGGATGACTAGGGGCATGGTAAATTTTCTTTGATTTCTGCTTGTTGGTGTGGTTCCAATGATCCACAAAATGTCAAATAAAATGGGTGTCTATGGTAAGATCCTCCATTTCATGTGGTACATCGCACATACCTCAACTCATTTTATTTAGGTGCTAAGGTGAGGTTGGAATTATCTCATTTTTTGTTATTAATCTATTTATTCACACAAGAGCATACTCATGACTATCTTGGCTCTAAATGCCTTGATATAGGTACAAAATTACAATATTAACTAAAAATAATGCTCAGGTCATATTGGCTCTTGTGTCTCGATTCTTGCATTCACTTTCCACATCTTATCCAATGAAATTTATATCATACTCTCATGGTCATAGTGGAACTAGTGAGAATTGCATTGACTCTAATGTCCCAAAATGCTCAATGATGATAAATTGGCTAAAGAGGTTAATGACTATATTCCTAGTTTTGCATTCATCCTAGGCTTGAATTTAGTTTGCATGATACTTTGAGTGAGCTACAATCATCTACATCTTGAAATCTAGGAAATTTGAAATCATTTTCATCTCAATGGTCAACTATAAATATCATCACCTTTTCAATCAAACATCTGGATTCGGCACTGTATTGCATCACCTTCCAGGAAAAGGTTAGCACCATATCTCATCACATCATTTGATATATAAAAGGGGAACTTGTGCTAAATTTTATTCTATAGAGAGATTATGCTACAATCAATTTTCATAATGCTAAATGAAGGAAATAACGCAGCAAGATATACATCATCTAATACTAAGCAGAGAGATAACATCCATGATCTCATGACCAAGACATGAGCATACATATATCCACATGAGAATATAAACGAAGCAAGGAAAAACAATGCATGATACATAGGAGAGAAAAACATGTATTTTACAATCATATATATCTCATATATCATGAAAGTATCAAAAATTAGTATACAATGAGATATCCAAAAAGAAGGAGCATATCAAAATCATAGTATAAAAAATGAGGAGTACTTCAAAATGTCTCTATCAAGGATTAGTAAAAAATGAGAACAAAGATGATAGAAGAAGATTCATGACTTGTCCCCACCCTTATAACTAGGAGGATTGGGAGGAGGTGGAAAATTAGGCCTTGTGGTTGGTGCATGAATGGAACCCTCAGACTAAGAAGTGAAGATAGAATATGTAGGAACACGTTGATCTATAGGAACCACTAAGATATAAAGGGAATAATAGTATGTAGACCTAGAACTCTGATATAATATGGTATGTTGGGCTTGATCATGCTCCTAGATCCTCTAATATCTCTCTACTATCAAATTATAAATATGTCAGTCCAGCTTAGAAATGATCCTATCACGCTCATCTATGTCCTTGTCCTACTAAATAATTATCATATCTTACTCTGCAAGCCATCCCCATAACTATCTAACTCAACCCCTAAGTACCTGTACAATATCTGTAGGACCCTCTACAGGTGCCTCCTTTGTGGTTTTCTTCTCAGCAAGTGCCTCCTCGGAGACCTCCTCCTCATGCAAAATATTACCTTGTCTATCCCTCCATCCCATCTAACCCCTATCAACATGTTATCGAACTAGTCTCTCCCCCTCCTCTAGTGCATCCTCCTTCGTAACTACAACAACTCCAATGGCTCTTAGAGTTCTTGTCTCACCTCTGCATCATTTTTGTCCAAGAGTAGAACCCCTACCACTACTAGCACCTACATCTCCTCTACCTCCTGCCCTAGGGGAACCATCTCTTTTCCCACTACCCCTTTGTTCTTTACCCTAGCCTCTGCTTAGTTCTCATGCTGGAGACTTGTCATCCTCATCTAGGTGATGTACTCTCTCTGATGGATCTATGAATTGGGAGAAAGGGTGTGTGATCAGATGTCATATGTAATATGGTGTGATCCCAACATCCAAGGCCTCAAGAAGGTAATCCTAGTTTACTCCCTATAAATATCATAGCTCTTGTAATAATAAATCAAAAGATGGTCGTGGATCCTAATCACCATCCTCATCTAGGAAGCAAGTGTATGTGGTAAACTCCATACTCAGGTCCTATAGATGTACGAACTATCTCCATACATGATTAATGCAAAATATCTCAACAATAGGATAATATCAAATTAATAGTGGCCTAATAGAAAACATATATATTAACTCCTCCTGGAGTCCGCCCATCTCTTTGTCTACACATAAGGTCTCCAGACTATTGTTGTCAAGACATCTAATCGCCTCCTCCAATAAGTTGTCTTTCCCAAAAGGTGTTGATGAATACATCTAGTATAACAAAAACATATGTGGCATACCTGCACCTTTCACACCATCTACCACTGGTCACACTATCGAGATATGCTACCATGCCCAAATCTCTAATACATAAACTCTTGCGGCCATACTCCTATCATTTTGATACACTACCTCATGTAGCTCCTGATATATATGACATAACAAACATGATCCCTAGGTAAATCTTCATGGGTGGCTAATCATCTCTAATAGTATCTGGCCCCATCTACATAAGAAGCCCTTCTATCTCCTATCAAGTGCTACAACACAACCTATTAGACTAGAAAGAATGCATGAGAGAGGGTAATCTTGATCGTACTATAAAAGAATATAATCCCATGTAATATGTCTATCCATTATAGTATCATCACCAAAAATTCATCTCATAGAAGCACTACCTTGAGTGGGGTCTTGATCATAATATACATGATCACTAGTGAAAGATAGTTGCAAAATCTTGTAAACATCCTTGTGAGTAACTGTAATCTCCCCGGTTGGCAAGTGGAATGTATTATGCTCACTACAAAAGTGCTCTACAAGAGCTATGAGAAATCCACAGTTAACATGGATATTAGGCATCGTAAGGAGCTTCTCCAAATCACACTGCTCAACTACTGCACAATCCTGATTAGATAGAAAACACACTAATCTCAGTCCTAGAGGGTAGGCACATTGAAACTATGGGGCAGACAGTCGCTCATGTATCACAAGACATAAGAAAAGTATCAGTATCTGACCAAGATTGAGAAAATCTTATAAAAATTAGAGAATTAAGACATCAAACAATGTTCACCAAAGGTACGAACAAATCTACGTTCATATTTGATCTCAAAAAAATGAAGAAAACTTTGGATTTAAGTTTTGCAATAAAATAAAATTCACCATATTATTGTACAATCAAACTCTATAAGGGGTGCGATGAAAGATTTTAAAATGATAAAGTTTCCTTGATCGTAAAATACATGGGTATCTATCGTGCAATAAGTATATTTGAGCATACGATACAAATGCAATTTTTCATATGATAAAATCCACCAAATCGTACGATAGCGACTTTTATCGCATGATAAACTAGGGTTTCTCCCTAAAAATGTTGCAAAAATCCATAAAAATGACATGAAATTCAAAAAATTCCATCTACGAGATCAACTACTTACTGGTGCACCATAGTTTTGCGACCGGTTATGCCTCCTCTGATGCTTAAATCGATCATTTCGCATGGGAACATGCATAGTTTCTCTCAACAGACTCTAAAACTAAAAAATTTAACTGGTGAAAATGATTTGAAAATAACCCCTTGGGCCCCTTTTATACCTTTTTGACCTAATTTTCAAAATTCTTTGATTTATGTGAAATTTGCACCGTTACCTAATTTTTGTTGGCAAAATGGTCAGCGCTCCCTTCGCGATTCGTGACATGGCTTAACCACCTCATGTGTCTTCTATAAGTCTAGTGGTTGTATCAGGCATTAATGGGTCGATCTTTTGGTGCAACAACAACTACTACTTGTAACAAGTGGTATCAGAGCTTGGTCACAGGTTGGAATCCCCTCAGGTAATGGTGAGGGGGAGATTGTTGGCAAAATGGTCAGCGCTCCCCTCGGGATTCGTGACATGGTTTAACCGCCTCCTGTGTCTTCTATAAGTCTAGTGGTTGTATCGAGCATTAATAGGTCGATCTTTCAGTGCAACGACAACTACTACTTGTAACAATTTTGGCATCATAAATCCATGTTTGGGATTGAAATCAAAATCCAATATCAACATCATGCTCAAAATTACAAATCAAAATTTTGGTCAAACGTAGTTGATCGCTAGTCAAATCATGCTTTTTAATGCGGCATTTGCTCAACAATCTATCAATCAATCTTAGATTTAGACCAAAATCTTCACATTTTATTATTGGTCAACTTAGGTCAAACTTGGTCAAAAAATGGTCAAAATCTCTCCAAATGACCTAAAAATTGCTCAAAATTTATTCTTAATCATCTTTAATCCAATATGCATTAATTTGAATCAATCACATTATTTCTCCTAAAAATTCAATGCTTTTTACTAATCCAGTCTACTTCAATCATAGTTATTCCTTGCCACAATTCAGTTTTGATCCTAAGGGGGCAGGAATACCACATCATCAATCAAATCAACCAACTTTAAAACCAAAAATTCAATCAAGACCTCATTGTTAGGGGCATCTCAACTTCATTAGGACTCACATCAAGTTGAAATTATTCTATCTTTCTACACGAGTGATTTCATCACACCACATGAAGTTACTCAGGGTAGGTATTTGAATCAATCAAAGCTCTAGGAACATATCAATTCCATCACACCACATAAATCTGATAGTGTCTTCAAAATTAGTCTCTTAACGGTAATCAATTTCATCACACTTCATCAAGCTGATTTTTTCATTCAAATTAATTGGTTGATTTAAGAGTCTTTACATGATATTAATCAATTTCATCGCTTCACATCAAATTAGTTAGTTGTCATCATCAAATCAAACAAGTGTTTAGTTTCATCGCATCACATCAAGCTGAACATTCTAGTCTTTTTATTGGTCTTCGTCCAATCAAGCTCAAAGTTGATATGATTAGTTCTTGTTCAATCAAGTTCAAAATCAATATCTTGGTATATTCTATTATTCTTCATCCAAGCAATCTCGGATTCGGTATGATTAGATCTTGTTTAATCAAGTCCAAAATTGATATCTTTTGGATATTCATTCGGTCTCTATCCAATCAAGTTTGGAACTAATAATTGAGAATCTCTCATTATTTGGATATTCATAAGAAAGAAAGAATCCATTACAATCAAGTTGACATCAAGAAATCAAGCTGGTGTTCAAGTGTCAAGATCAGGCTTCAAGCATCCAAGCCATTTTAAAGGAAATATCCCCATTGTAGAAAAGTTCTCTCCCATGATGGATAAATAGAGGTGTTCTCAATCAATCAATAAGATCATTTTTTCCATCTACATGCATTTCATTCGTCCATCATTTAGGGAAAGAGTATGAATCAAACATACAACATTGAAGATCTTGGAGAGGCATTCATAGATCCACGTATTTTTGAAATGCATCCTTGATTCCATCCTACATTCCAAGGTTCAACAACTACAATTCAAGAAACATACAAGTATCTTTATAACTATGTGTGATCTCAATATCTGTTTATGAAGGTATACAAGGTAGATTTAATATTTACCTTTACTCTTAAATATTTTCCTTTGATGCAATTTCATTTACATTTCAAGGTTGATTCCTACAAACTGGTTTGACCAATGCAAACCCCTTTTAACCCAAAAATTTCTCATTTTTTGTGTGCAAGAATAGGTGGTGAACCCATCATTGTAGATCTGACAAACAGTTTGTGAAAGTTTCAAGCACACGTTCTAGGTATATAGAAATTTAGTAAATCTATACCTTAGTACATAATACCCAAGGCATTCTATATCTTAAAATTTTGCTTTAGATTCAAACCACAAGTTAGTACTGTTGTTTAGTTGTTTCAGGTCATTGTGGGGTCTTGTCTAATTTTTCTCAATCTGTATCTATTGAAAGTTGTCATTTAAGCTTACTTACCATATATCTTGCATTAGTCATCCATATCCCCTCAAATCCAACTCATCCTAATCATTTTTATTGATGAAAATTGACTCATTTAGTGCTTAAGTCCTACTTGAGCATGGTGGGTCATCTTCCTTCCAATTATACAATTAGGAAAATATAGACTACCCCTCTATCCAACATCATACCACCTCCATATTTTTCTTATTGGAACTTGTAATCACCTAAAAATGGTCTAGCAAACCCAAAGCCCCTAATTTTGATTAATTAGCCTAAAAATCCCAAATCAAAGTCATTAATTAACTAGACCAAATTATGTAAGTATTTAATAAAGTTTTCTTGCATAATTAAATCAATTCCCTAATAAGGTTATCAATTTCTTCAATTAAAAGACATAAAGGTAATATAATTTCTACAACTATATGTTTAATTAAAATTCCTAAACATTTTTAATTAAAATAATTCATTCACACATCCCCACACATGTGTGAGCACATGAAATTCAAAAAAATAAATAAAATAGAAAATAAATTACCTATCTTTTCTTATCCTTAACCAAACAAACACCAAGCTTGACCAATTAAATGACTTTCACATGGATTGAATCACACAAATTGAGGGAGGAAGAATCTTGGCCTCTCCTCACCCTTGAGTCTTGACCGTCCATTTTGATGGAAATCCTATAAAAGGAATCTCTTCTTAGCTCAAAGTATCTAGAATTTTTCAATAGCAAAGGAACTCTATCAAATTAGTTCCTCAACCTAGATCATTTGTTATTTTCATATTATCTTTAGCATTGCATATGTTCTTAGTATAGATTAATCTAGTTTCTTTCACATATTATCATCTCTTAGTGTAATCTTGCATTTTTAATCTTGTTTTCTTAGTTTAAATTTTATTCTAATATAGCTTTCATAATCATTTTGAAATATCTTAGAGAAAATAATGCAACTCATGCATTATGCTCACTTGAATATTCCATTTTAGGGTTGTCAATTCATTAGTCCTATGCTCAGTATGATGAGCCATCTAAATGGACTACACTCACCCTAACTAGGAAGCAATAAATCGATTTTAGTGGCGATTATGTTTGTTTCATTTGATTTTGAATATCTTGACTCTAACCACACTAATACAATGATTTATTGAAGTGTTGGTGTTTGCAGGTAAAGACCACAAAATACAAACATAGAACCTGAATTATAACATTTACATTCTATTTTTTTTGTTAAATATCCTTTGTATGCATTATCATTTGATGGCTAGATGATCCATCTGATTTTATGTGCAAAATTATCCATCATAATTATATTTATGTTTCATAAATATAATGTGTTTGCATATTTATTTCAAATTTATTACTTACATTTGTTAGATATATATTTCTTTCCTTTCTTTTTTCATGAGTATTATAACATTGAGTTCTACCTATAGTATTTTGATTAGGAGAAGTCATAGACTTATGGATTCCTTTTATCTCAAGTCCTCTTTGTTTATTAGGAATCTCGATGAAACATACATGCATAATAAAAATGACATTCCTACTATTGTTGAGAATCCTTCTTCCCATTCTTCTCATGATGAAGAAGAGATCTTGAGAGTTTATCCTACCCAAGTACAAAATATTTCCAAAGACTTTTAAAAAATTGAGTAATTTCTAGGAGAAGAACATTCTAATCCAGAAGTCATCTCTTTAGTAGAAATGATGAGGAAGATGCTCCATAATGATGACCATGGTGTTTATGTATTGCATACTATTTAATCCTACCTCGTTGGTAACAATGTTAAAATTGTTAAAGATTGTCCTCAAGATCTTAGTCTAACTCAACCTACCACTAGAGTTGAGACTTCTATTCTCATTCCTATTTCATTACCTATTATTTCTACCTATGCTCCACCTCTCATGACTACATCCATTCCAAATATCAATCCTACACATGTTAGTCTTGGAAGTATTCCTAATCATATTGTTCCTCCTTCAATTTCTCCATGTGTTTTTCAACCTTCATCCATTTCTACTTACAACAATGTGCCATTTTTATACTTTAATGTTCCTTCCATTTCTCAAATGATCCAAACCTTTGCCACATATATCATACCAATCTCTCCACTAAATATACTATAAATAGTCTTTCTCAAACCATTTCATCCTTGCAACAAAAAATTGCCTCCATGACTCAATCCAAAATTAACATTCCCACTTGTGTTATTTCTAGCCCTTTGTCCTTGGAAATCATTCATGTTGTTATCCCTTAGTACATGGAAGTACCTCACTCATAAGTTATCACTGGTAAAGGTGGTCCCTTGACTCATGTGAAGACTTTTCAAATATTGTGTAGTGGCATGATCATAGACTCATGGCTAAACTATTTAATAGAAAATTTTGAGATAAGGATTTGTAATGGCATTGTTCTTTACCTCTTTATTCCATTGATTACTTTCAAAAACTTTCTAATGATTTCATTTAATAATTTCAAAACAATATTTGTCCTAAGATTTCTTTGATTGATTTGATGCATTATAAATAAGGTGCTAAAGGAAAAATGACTAATTTCATTGGTAGATTTAAACATTTTCATGCTCAAATTTCTTATCACATGCCTAATATTGATGTGCTAGGTATTTTTATTCCTAATTTGAAAAAAGACATTAGAGATAAGATATTACTTTCTAAATTCTCTTTTTTTACTCTTTTACTCAATTATGTACAGTGCTTCATAATTATCATATTCAAGTGAATCAATTTGAGAGCACCACTCCAATTTGGTTTATAAGAGTGATGATACATCCCATTCGCTCCAAAAGTTTCAAAAACCTAAGGGCTTCATAAAGATTTGTAATGCCCCATTGAGGTTCCCTCAGCACAAGGACATAAATTACACAACAAAACATGCAAAATTCTTTTTTTTTTGTCAATAAAGTAGCATAACAGAATCTCATTGATATTATGTAAATAGAAGTCAAGACAACCAATAGATCATAATAATTGTCATACATAATTAACAATGATTGTCACTACATACCTGGATATCGCTACCTTGCTTTTTCATTATAACCACCATGTCCAACACCTGTATCTACACACATGTCTAAACAACTAGGTGCAAAAATTAGATACATGATCATAAACAAACACTTTATTGATATCTTAGCAATGTGAATCATTATTGAGAAGATGTAAAATAATTTCATCTAAAACTTTAAGACAAACCCTATAGGACTGGACTTAAGCCTCGGGGGCTCATCATTGATGGCCTTGCCTACATTCACGCTCAGAGACTTCATAGTTCAACTCAATATTTTTTTACCCTATCATACTAGATCATCATAACCAGAATTCAAAACATCATATTTTTACTATATCTGTATTATGAAATACAAAGTAGGTACACAACCTTTTCTAAGGTAGAGTCCCCACACAGTCTCTTCATTAGCTACCACCAACTTAGGTGAAATAGGGATGAGATTCAAAGTTAAGTATCTAATATACACACATATCCCAAGGAGGTTTTAAATTTTAAAATAAAAAGTTTCAATAAATATAATAGAATGTTATCTTACTACTAAAGTTCACTCATAACTAATAATTCTATTATATCTCTAGTATCACAAGCCCACTCAATGGCAAGGAGAAAACTATAATATTAAGATCAAAATAGTTACTAGAAATGCATATAGAATTAGTCAAGAGTATCTCAAGATAGAAGATGAGTAACACAACCCTCTCACAAAACCTCTAACAACCCACCTCTCAAAGGTTCCACCTAAATCGGGTTACTAAACAGATCAGCACTAGAGACCACCATTAAGGAATTGTCTCCAATCTAGTCTTGAATTGATTCTACCCATAAAATACTCTCAAGATTAAATATAATATATTAAAATAATATCACATCACTAATTTGTTAATAGATCAGTCCCATCTAACTATAAGAATTGGAACTTAATTAAAATATACTAGATTGTATTACACCATTCAATGAGAAAAATGAGTAGAAGAGTGGTTCAATTAAGATGTTAACACTTAATAATTATTGATTTATACACAAGTATTAATTAAGACTCTTTTAAACTTGAGTAACATCCTTATTCCACAATTACGATTCTACACCATTAGTCAATTCAATAGGGATGGCACAATACTAAGAGCAAGGCTTCCAAACCATATCTATATACAATTGTCCTAAATATCACACCTAATTAATAAATTCGAAACTAATTCCTAAATATACTATCAAATTTACTAAGCCATTCTAATTATAATAATCTTAAAATAATTTTAACAACTTTAAATTGATTTTAAGACTAATTATAAAATATTCATAATTAAACATCCTCAAAATAACCATCACTAAATCTATAAATTTTCTTTTAAAATTATTCTAATAATATATTAACATCCAAGATTCTAATTAATTTTAAAATTAATAAGGACAAACTTATGTGAAAGGCTAATAAGACAAAGTTAAATAAATATTAAAATTCTAATAAGAATCTATTCCACATTCTAATAAAACAACTTAGAATTCAAAGATGGGATACGTATAAAGAGGAGTTTAATACAAAACTACCCTTAACTTGCAAATAATTATAATGAAAAGGTATCATTGTTGTTCTGTAACGTGAGGATATGGAATCACATTCCAGCACTATATTAAGATTTTTATTCCAGCCCCCTTTATAGTCAACATGTTGATTTATTAGAGGGACAATATATATAATAAATCTTAAAGTATCCTTTCATTATTACTATTTATAAGTTTAATATTCTATCTTGATCAAGGTACAATGTGATAATCAATCCTCCTCCTTAGAATAGAAATTAGATCACTCAAACAAACATAATATAATGTAATTTCCACCTTATAAGCATAATCTATTTTTGGACTTACTAGATCAATACTTTCTATCAGACTATGCTAATCTCATCTATCTAAATGATATAAGTAAACATTTAAATGAAATAAAATGTAATATTATCTATAGTAATATTTTTAATACAAGACAAAATAAATTTCACTCCAAAATCTTAATACCATAGATTTAAAGATGAATTGACTTTTAAGTCTTCTAATAACTTTACAATAACATCTTTCTTCAATACAATTTGCAGCCACTTAAAATAACAATAACAACTATAGCAGCAAACAAAACTTTACAATAATAATATTTCTTCCACACAATTTTGCAGCCACTTAAAATAACAACAACAACTATAGCAGCAAACAAATTCATTAAACCAACTATAGATCTAGTAATCTATGTGCTGAAATAAGGAGATAAAAATAAAAACTACAAAAGACTAGTTGTCCTGTAAAGAAAATCAAAACTGGTATAATTCTTCAATAATGAAGAAACATGGAGTTGATATTATGCACAGAGAATAAAAAACTAGAAATGGATATGGAGTTGAACAAAATGCAAACAAGTTTTACAAATCTAAACAACCAATTAAACTATCCTATGTGGGCAGATTTGAAAATACACGTAGAAAATTAAGAGAAAAGAGCATGAGATGAAAGGCTTATTCATTTTCTTACAATTCTTTTTCTAAAGAGAGATTGAAGACAAATGAAAAATTAAGATCAAAACAGAAATAAAATAGAAAAGAATAGATTGTTGCAACAATAATAAAACCATAATGAATGCTTACAATGAAATCACGATACCAAATGTCTAGAGTCAGCCTCAATGCACAATGCTACTTCAAATCGGGAGGCTATTCCATTGTAGCATTTTGTTTTTAGCATTCTTTGAAAGGAGCATATTGTTCTCCTAAAAATTTGCACCACTCTCTCCTTTTTCTCTCCCCTCTTCTCTCCAACCACCCAACTGTTTATACCAACTGCCCCTCATAACTCCTCTCTTCCACCAAATAGTCACAATGTTTCAAAATAAATAATGGGACAATTAATTTTACTTTGATTGCATTGAGATTTAGTATATGCATTTTACAATCCCATGTGGAAATATCCTTTAGTTTCTAAGGCTTTAAAATCCCTTGCCTTAAACTTCCATGTAAACCTTACTTTTTAATTTATGTCCTCTTAGATATTAATTTCTTTCATTATAAAGTATTATTTTTCTTTATAATTAAAAGAATGTAAGAACATTTATAATAAGGATAGTTTCTTGTTTTATAATTAGAACTTTCTTATTTTATAATTAAAACATATAATATCTGTAATATTTTGATAAAGTGATAATTTAGCAAAATGAATAAATAGATAGATATACTATTATTTTTATTATTATTATTAATTTTAACTAAGAATAATAGTATACAAACAATGCTTATTTCAATACAATAAATTCTTAGTTCATCATATCTTGATATCAAATGCGAACATGATTATCAGGACTAATTTATTAAATGTGCATAGATATACATTGCTAACTTAAGATTCTGTAAATATTATTTGATTCACCTAGAGCAATTAAGACAATCCTAGTCAAACAAATCTTCCTAATATTATTATATAAAAATATAACTATCCTTGTTAATTTAACAACCATATTAACATTACTTATTACATACATTCAATTATGACACACAAATATATATATATATATATATATATATATATATATATATATATATATATATATATATATATATATATATATATATATATATATATATATATATATATCTTTGAGACACTCCATATAACATATTCATCATAAATACCAACTGATAAGTAACATTAATATGCCATAAAGATTCTAACACACTTACCAAAGTATTGAAAAAGGTTATATCCATAAGACCTAAAGTGAAAGCATCCAGAAGGGTATTACAAGATCAATAATTCATCAAACAACATTGATGTGCAAGTGGCAACATCTTAAGGTGCGGCTCCTTTGTCATCAATCTTTAAACCTTCTTGTAATTTTACACCTCTTTTTGAATATTTGCATAATGTGATGATGAATTTAATTAATGTTAATTTCTTAACACTTCCTCCCATCAAGATAATTGATCCTTCCAAACATTCCAATAAAAACTTTGATCCCAAAGATTTTTGTCAATATCATCGTCAACCTAGTCATGATACTAAAAAGTGTTTTAGTTTGAAATCTATTATTAAAGACCTTATTGATTCTAATGATACATCATCCATTGAGGGTGTTACATCATCCATTGAGGGTGTTAATGATAAAGGAAACAAATCCCTTTCCCCTTCCGAATAAAACTTGCAAATTTATACCAATCCCTTATCTTTCCATTCCACCAATACCACTGAGACAACCTATTCTTTACCTTCTTCCACCACTATTTTGACCCTCCTACCATTTTTAAAGGATGATGGATATACCAAGGCCAACAATGTTGTAAATATTATTGATCAATTATAATTCAAACCCAAACTAACACTTGAGCTTTGCATTACATTTTATTCTGAGGAGACTATTAGGGAACAAGATGGTCTTCTTTATATTGTTGCAAGGATTAATGGTTTTCCCTCTTTTTAAGTCCTTATAGATCCTACTTTCATAGGGAATGTTATAACTAAATAAAAACTTTACACAAGACACCCCCAGTAAGATTCCTATGAAAAAAAAAATTGATGATCAAAACTTTCAATGGTTTCTCTTATCCTACCCATGGTTCTGTTACCCTCTCCATATAACTTGGTAAGAAATACTTAGATGCCACCTTTTTCTTCATCCCAACTTCTAATCAATTTCAAGTTATACTTGGCCTTCCTTATCTCACTTCCATGAAAGCTATAGTCTCTCCTGTCCATAAGTGTTTGAAATTTTCCCATAATGAAGAAATCATCACAACTAACCATAGTCTCTATCAGCCTTTAGCTAGTCATGGGAACTCGGACCTTGACTTATTAAATGGACTTCCATGTCTCAACCATTTCAACCTCACAAAGACAATCTCTTATTATCCTATGAAAAATTAAAAGCCAAAAATATATGTGAGCTTAGAAATTCTAAGGTAGTTCCATCTCTTTTCCTTTGACATGGACTCATTTCTACACTTCCCATACATCTTATTTATGCTTCAATTCCACCTCCTATATCATACAAATTCCCTACAACTACTATCTCTCAACCTAGTGTGGTTCCTTTTTTTCTTCCTCCTAAAGAAGTAAAGGTCTTGATGTTGATTGATCCTAAACCATTTAAAATTTTAAAAACAAAATCATAACCATTGTGCTCATGACCGCCATTATAGACATCATGTTGGCAAGTTGACTATACTGGTGTATATGACTTAATATAGTGTTGTCATTATGGAAACAAAGTCATATGATGTTTTGGAGTTAGTGCTCATGATAAGAAGATCATAAATTGGCTAAGTGTTTAAGATTGGACAATGTACAGAGTACCTGAAGGTCAGAGTGTCAACGCACGTGCATACAATAGAATTATGGTATGCACCCTAGAAGTTAAGTTGGTAAGACCATATTCATGCTAATTGTAAGAGCGCATGGTCAGAAGATTCAGTATGAGGAAGATACAGAGAGTTTAAGTTGCACAAACAGTGAATGCCAGAGAAGAACAGAGCAAGCAGCCGACTGTTGGTATTTTGGTTAGCGGTTATATTATTGTTGTGAAAGGGCTATGCGCCTATTGTAATTAAGTTGTAGACATATAATTATGTTTGTTTGTAAACACGCTTGAGCCAATTCAATTGGAAGCGTTGTATGTAATCGGTTAAAGGGCCGACCTAGTTAATTGTTTTGTATGCGCATATAAATATTAGATGCACCATTGTAATGAAATATGAGAGTGGATATAGAGTCAAGATAAGTAGAGGAGAAGTGTGCGAAGATTTAATAAGATGTATTAGAGATTTGCAAGAGGTCAAAGCATCAGCGCATCAAAGGAACTAATCAGACAAGCAGTGTCACAGTGCCAGTTCATCCAGCAGATATAATGTGTATTTGAGATCAGAAGGTTGCAGCCTTCACCACTTGAGAAGTGAGCTCTAGGACAGTGTATCCCCACCCCTAATAGGATTATTGTAAAATACTCCTGTAGACACGTAAAAATGGACAAGTGCTTTTCAATTGCAAAAATCAATGAAATGGCTTAAAATCATCAAAATGCATTAATTCAATCAAAAAGGGATCAAATCATTAAAATGGACATAATTAAATAAAGTTGGACAAAATCAATTAAAAGCAAAGGAAAAATCAAATAAAGATGTTAAATAATTAAATCAAAGCTTAAAGGGGTGAAAAACACTACATAATTGATTTTAATCAATTAGTTGTATAGTTGTTTAAATCAAAAATCAAAATGAACCTATTACCCTTACATGGCTAAATTTAATTAATTAATTGAATTTAATAATTCCTAATATCTTTCAACAAAGTTGAGAAACCAATGAGAATTGAGGACAAAAAGACACAAATCACTCAAAAAGGATGAATCTCAATCACTCATTCTAAAGTTTCAATCTCAACCACTCAATCTTGTCCTTTTGTCCAAAGCTTTGAGACAAACCTTTAAATTGTCCCCCCATTTATGAACAAAGCAAAGTATTTGACTCAACCAAAGGTAAATCACGATTACTTCACTCCACCCCCTACCCTTGGGAATTTACTATAAATATGAAGCATTTTGAGAGCAATTGATATCTTAGAAATTCATTTGCAAAGCATTGTTACTATAGGAAATTGAGAGCATTCTAAGAGCAATTAAGAGCATTTAGAGCATTTGCATTATACTTTGTCAATTTGAGCTAGAATCATCATCATAGAAGCATTGTAAAAGCATAGGAGCATACATTCTCATTTTAGAAGTGTCACTAGTGGAGATTTGAGCTGAGAGCTTCACTTACCACCTCTTTCTAGAGAGCCATGAGATGCTATAGATCTTAGTTTCATTTTTAAATAGATTTGCATTGGATTTACTTTAGAATTGTTGCTAATTTGATCTTAATTTCATGAAGGTGATTATCATCATCACAACTCCTAACAGGGTCCAACCCTTGACCAGGTCACTGTACTAAACACATTGTAAAGCAACTCCTAACAGGGTTAAGGATCTTTTAACAAGGATCATAAAACACTAGTACAGATTATTAGTGGGTGTCAATTCCCACCAGGGTTTTAACCTATTTGGGTTTCCCCATAACCACATTGGTGTTATGTGTTGAGTTCATGTTTCTTATTTATGTTGATGTTCATTTCAGTACTTAAGCATTCAAGTTAAGTTTAAGAAGTAAAGAAAAAAGATTAAATTAAGTGAACACTGATTCACACCCCCCCCCCCTCAGTGTTCCCATTCCTAACACATCATGCTAGGGCCCATGAGCGTGCTTCCCAAAATATTTACTCCCCTAAGATACCTATTTATGTTTTTATTCCCTTTGACCAACCTATGCATAGTCCAAGAGAGGAAGTTAATCTAAAGAAGATGAAACTAAATAAAAATGATTCTATTTGTATTAGATATCCTCTTGTGATTAATTTGGATGAAGAAAATACTCTTGATGATTATTCTAATTATATGTATGAGCTTATTGATGTTAATAATGATTCTCCAGCTATATTTGCAAAACAATTTTCTCTTTCTCCTAGTGACAAAAAAAGTGACTCGTCATTAGAGCATGGTCCTTGTTTGGAACTTGTGATAGCTCCATCTACCATTCTTGACATTTCTCCTCTTGCATGTTTCCCACCTTCCCTAAAAAATAAAGACTGAGATGGGAGGCAAGCGATATGCTTGAGTAGCTCCTCTTGTATAATGGATTCTTTTGTGTTTGGTTATTGTGTTTTGCTTCCCTAGTGATGTGCTACTTTTTTATTTATTTTGTTTATATTTCTTTAAACAACCCTTTTTGTTTTGTTGGTGCAAGGTGATAAAGGAATCGACCTGATGTGACATTCTTTTATTTTTATCTAATTTCTTCCATATGTCGTATACATGTTATGTCATACATGTGATATTGTTTTCAAATATGTCTTTATTTTTTTTTATAGGGGATGATGCAAAGCGGTAGCTACCACTGTTTTATCTTTACAATGTCAGCCCAAAAAAACTCTTGTTTGTATTTCTTATTTGTTCTTCCTCCGTTGTTCTTGTATTTTTTCTACCTTTAGGGGATGATGTCAATTTATTTTGATATAATTTTGATATACATGAGTTATCATATTATAATACTTCCCCCAGAGTTAGTAAATTTCTTTTGTGCTCTCTTTGTCATGTGTTTCATTTCCCTAGGTTTTTCCTTTATAGGGGCATCTCATAGTGGAAACATCTCTTGTGGGTGCATGCATGCTTCATTAAAGTTATTACTCTCATTAAGGGGTTCACAATCACTTTAATGCAGGGACATATTTCATTTTTCTACACACACAATGATTCAATACAACTCTTATACATGTGGGTAAGGAAATAATACTTTCCATGGATTAATATGTAGACTAATTCTTATGTCTTGTACATTATTTAGTGGATCCTTAAAATGATTCTCCTTTTCTAGATCCCTTTGGAAACTATGATTTCCTTAGCACTAATCTCTTTTCCTAGATCCCTTAATGTAGACAATACTTTCCTGAAGGATTGATCCTCTTTGAGGATTTCCTCATGGACAATGCTTCACTTGGTTATCCTTTTTTGATGGATTGACTAACATCTCATATCTTTCTAGACCTTCAATTCCATATTTTTTAGATTTACATGGCCCATAGTAAGTCAAACTAAGTACTAAACTAGTTGTTCATCTCTCTCTCTCTCTCTCTCTCTCTCATTTGAGTGTTGCCTCTTTTATCTTGGTTTTGGATTTGATAAGGACCTAAGTCAGTTGGGGGCTTGGTGTCTCCTTATCTCCTTGACCTTGATAAAAAACTCATATGCATTGATATACTTTACCATGAGCATGAGGTTATCACATTCTCGCACTAAACTAGGGGCTAAATGTATTGTCCTAAAAAGTTAGCATCTATAAATATATGCTTTATTAGGCCCCATTTTGGCACTTTTGATATTTCATGTCTGTTATGCTTGATCCAACAACCCATCTCCCCTTTTTCTATCATATTTTCCTCCTTCCCAACTCGCCATTCAAATTTGTGCATGTTTTCTCAAGTATAGAACGCCTTGGAAAATCTATACCATGATATTTGGGCCCAAATTCAAATGGGCGGTCCATTGTGGTATTCTAGCAAGATTTATTGATTGGTATAAACCTCCTCTAACTTTTGAGCCTTGAAATGTTGTGAGAGGTATATAAGTTTCCTACATCTCCTCATTTGGACATCCATAAGAAAGCAATAATCCATTACAATAAATTTGGCATAAAGCAATCAATCTCACATTCAAGTGTTCAAGATAAACTTTCAAGCATTCTTCAAGAATCCAAGACATTTGAAGAAAAACTTATGCATCGTAGCAAGCTTCTCTCCCATGATGGCCAAATAGAGGAATTCACAATCAAGAAAGAAGATCATGTTTCCCATCTACATACATTTCATTCATCCTTTCTTCAAGGCAAGAGTTTATGAAGCATACAACATTGAAGATCTTGGAGAGGCATTCGCAGATCCATGGATTTGTGAAAGGCGTCCTTGGTTTCATCCCACATTCCAAGGTTCAACAACTATATTTCAAGAAATGTACAATCATCTTTATAAATATATGCATTCTCAATATCTATTTATGGAAGGTATACAAGGTAGATCTAATATTTACCTTTACATATATATACTATTCTTTTATGAAATTTTATTTACATTTTAAGGTTGATTCCTAAAGAGAGACTTAACCAAGGAAAACCCATTTCATCCCAAAAATTTCCCATTTTTTGTGTATAGGAATAGGTAGCAAACCTATCATTGCAGATCTAGAAAGTACAAGATCTCACAAACTATTCATGAAATTTTTAGGAAAAAGTACCTAGTATTAGGAAATCTATACCCAGGTACAGAATGCCTTGGGCAGCCTATACCTTGCAAATCAACTTTAGATTCAAACTGCAGGTAAATATTTTTGTTTAGTTGTTGTTTCAAGTCATTGCAAGTTCTTATCTGATTTATGTTTGTCTATTCTACTGAAAGTTTTTGTTTAAGCTTACTTAGCCTTCTATCTTGCATTGACCATCCATATCAACTCAAATACAACTCGTTCTAATCATCATCGGTGAAGGATCGTTGACTCATTTAGTACTTAGGTCTTACTTGAGCCTATTGGGCCATATTCCTTTCAATTGTGCAATTAGGAAAAGGTGGACTACCCCTCTTTCCCACATCACAACACCACCATATTTTTCTTATTGTATAAATTAATGTAATAAGGGAGATTTATACATCTAAGAAAATAATATTATCTTTCTAAAGTACTGACAAGGCTGCTAATAGGTTTGGTAGATGAAAAATCAAACGATTATCCTTGCTACCACTACACTTGTCCAACCTAAGGATGATATTTATTTCTTGTGGATCAAAAGGGTGTTAAGAGAACAATATTAAAAAAATAAAATTATATTTATAAATTCATCTGAGAAACTCTATTGGAGATATACATGCCTAATTTTTAGTAGGTTAATGTTCAAGGGAAAGCATAGATATAAATCCATTGGGTCTATAGACACATTCCTGGCAATGGGTCTTTATCACTGACTGGCTTAAAGGAAGCGATTAACTAATCTATTCTACCAGTATTATTAGTTTTCGTATAAGTATTTAGGGAGAAGGAATGAACTCCAAGAACACACTTGATTTCTTTAAAATCATTCTTTACCAAATGAAGGGTGGAAGACTAGTGGAGGTTGTGAGATTATGTTTATCACTACCTTATTTAACATAAAATGACTTTTTATCTAGATTAATTTTTTATGAACATTGTTCATTTGGGAAATATTTTAAAGGGTGGAAAGTTGTTGTAAGGTTTCACAACATGCCTCATTTCCGCTTAACAGACGGGGACCCAAGATTTTGTGGTACTAGTAAATTAGAAGCAAAATAAATAAGTCAAGGAAGATTCTTCCAATAGAAAAAAAATAGATAAGAAGAGGAAAGTAAATTAATCTCAATACTCGATTTCAATCACTAGCCACAAGGCGAAATACTAGTTCATTTAGATGAATGAAATGGGAAACGTTTTAAAGAAGAGTCCTCAATAGCAGGTAGCAGAAAGAACAAAGAACAAATTTCCTTAGAAGAGTAAGGAAAAATCATAGACCTAACTTTATTTACATGCTACAATTGTGGAAGTATGCTAAAAGGTCATAAAAGTCAAAAGGTCCAGAGTACCATAACGCATAATTATCATGGTTCAATTCAAGTATAAATCGATCACTAGCACTTTAGCAGATAGCCGGCCCAAACTAGAAATAAATTATCATTAGATAACTAGAAAGCTTTACCAAGATCATTACCCATAGTAATTTTAGCTTGAGGTTCACTAAAGTTAGCAGGACTAGGCTAATTCTCTATGTAATCCAGAAACAGAAGATAGGTACATGTATCGCCTTTAGAATGCAAGGCACGTTGTCTTTTTTTGGAAAGAAATACATTGTAAGTCTTTCAAAACGAATGCCATGAATATTAATGATTCAAAAAATGGCTTTCTTTAATCACTTCCCATTTTTCTCGATTGCTCCTCAGCTAGGAAGGAGTTGAACAGTAGAAGTAGTTGTAGTCTAGCTACAAAAAAACCCATACGAGGAAGAGAAGCACACTATCAACATTCGACACAAACATTTTGACATCCAAAGGTGAATCATGATCGTCCATATGTATCTACATATGAACCCTAACCTGTAATTTCATATACAATATGTAAGTTAAATGAAATATCAGTCAAATAGTTAGGGGGTTCTTTCGTTTGATACATGTTAATGTAGAAATGCTAAAATGGAAAGAGATGTGATGAAATTTCAATCAAAAGCGTTAGGAAAAATAATTATATCATGAAAAAAATTAAATAAGATCAAGTGATATTGTAAAACTAGCAGGAATTCAAATTTGAGCATCTACAAGTCTTATCTTAGGAGGTGTATATGTTAGATATGCGCATGGGAAACTATAACATAGATTATATTATATAATAAATTCATGAACCCTTATTAAATGAAGGAATGAAGAACCTGATAAGGTGTGGTCTAACCAAAGTAGTTGGGTTTTCTATGTCATACCATCTTATGATCTAGTAATGGAATGCATAGCGCATTATGACACAAGATCTAGGTTTGTGGTGAGAAACAAATAGTTATATGTAATTCTAACTCCTAAGGGGATAGCTAACACATTCAACATCCCTATTCTAAAGATAGTCTCAGACACATCCTTGGAGTCATCCACTCACCAATTTGAGCAAGAGAAAATTCCATACAAGAAGTTCATATGGGAGGAGTGGATGAAGAGAATGTTTGCACAATCATTTGTGTTGTCATTGATGTCAACCTCTATTGTGGCGTTAATGTTATCTTTCTAAGAACAAATCAATATTTTTAAGAATATGGAAGGTTGTTGAGATTGAGAAGAAGGTTGCTAAGATTAAGAAGAGGTTTCTAAGATTGAAAAGAGGTGGTTGAGACATTAATTAATGAATAAGATTTGAAGAGGTTATAAGACATTCATTGATGATAAATATTTGAAGAGGTTGTTGAGACGTTGATTGATGAAGAAGACTTGAGGAATAATGACTTAGGAAGATTGTGACTTATCTGGAAGACAAAAGTATGAAAAACAAGAACATAAAGGAAAGAGTATTTGACGATCTTATTGAAGAATTATTTTAGATTATGGATACTTGTAGCTCTGGACTTAATGAATGACTATTGTGAATATTGTACTACCATGTGTACAGGGCACCAACTAATTGTTTAACAAATATTTGATGCATTGTTTGGATGGAAGTTAGGTTGGTTGTCAAGATGGTTTGGATAGGCTTGGAGAATGGCTTGCATTTATTTGCAATTGGATATTAGGGTATGTAGTTTGGTGGACTTGGTTGCAGGTTGGTTTTTACGATATTTTAGTTTAGATATATTTTGATGGTTTGCTCTGTAGGTATAGATTTGTTGTCACATGCAATATTATGTTGTATATGTTGGCTTTTAGTCAACTCAACAATTTGTAGTGACTTGATTTGAGTATTTTGGGTTTGAATCTTGGTCAAGGAAAATGCTAAGAGAATTAATATGATTGTGTTATGGTGGGGTGTTCTTTAGATTCTACTACATACTTCAAAGAGTGTTTTGAGCTAGCTGATAATCTATTTTTAATGTATTTTCACATGTTACCTTTTGGGTTCAACTTCAGAAAGAGTTGTGATGCAAGGTGGCCGACTTTGTATTAATAATGCTTATATTTTATGGTCGACCTTGTTGATATTTCCAATGGAAAAATATCTATATATTTTGGTGGAAGGGAATGATATTAGTATGAGTTAATGTGAGGTTGTTGTGAAGAGTGTATTATTCACTTGTGCAAAGGCAACTTTTATGCAAACAAGGTCGAACTGAGGTGTATATTGTTGAATCAAAATGGAAGCTTACTATAATGAATGAGGAGGTTCAATTTTTCTTTTATTATTAGATTAGTGATTTTCTGTACTAAAATATATATCTTTTGTTTCCTAAGGATTAGTGTAATCCTTGTCAATGAGCTTGAATTGGTAGGGATGGTGAGTTCCTTGGCTTCAGGCCTAAAATGTTATAATCAGATATTTGGATATAGGGCTCGTGCATTTCTCATTGTGGTTTTTACCATATTGGGTTTTCCAAGTAAAATCTAGTGTTCATGTGTGTATAGCACCATACTTTATTTTCTATTGATTGTTGGTTGGATTAATTAAGATCTGACATAAATTTGTTAAAGTTTTAACTGTGTTGATTCACCCCCACCCTCTCAGCACCTAGTTGTGTTCAACAGAGAAAGAACAATAAGATGTTGGGTAAGATACCAATATTGGTAGTACGAGAAGATATTTTTCCAACATAGAATTTGAAATCACACATCTTAGTAGGGCTACTAGGTTGTAGGTTAGTGGAAGATTTGAGGGGTGAATGTTTAATACTTACATCCAAATGTAAAGGGAAGGAAAAACTTGCATTGGGCCCAATTCATTAGCAATGCAATTCACAAAAACTACATGAAGGCCTTCCTAAGCACATTTTTACATGTTGTTTTATGTTGTATACTCTTGTGTAGTGATGGAAAATGTGCACATGCTTAATTTTATTGGAACCTTGGGCTATAAAGAAGGGGAAAATTCATTTATGTCTACTACCCATGGATAAAATGTATGCTTGCACAACCCCATTACAAGAAAATAAATGATTAGTTTATCATGCTAACAGTCAATGAGCTAGAAGATAGATTAGGTAAGAAAAACATATGAAGCACAAGAATTATTGAAGTGGAATGGGGCATAGGACATGTGGTTCCCCACTTGGTCTTAATTAGAGTGTAAGGGTTCAAAGGAAAACCATTCATGTTCCACAGATATCCCCATGATTGGATAATTTTGACTGAATTCATTCAATTATACCATTCTATCTTGCATGCCATAACCTACACAAAAGATTTCAAAATCCCATTTGGAATTTGGTGGATTTATGTTTTATTCATTGGATTATGCTTGCAAATTTGCCAATGATCTTGAAGCATGTTAATTATAGTACTTCATGTTACCTAGGCCAAAATATGAACCATCAAGTAGATGGCATAATTTAATCAACAAATTAGATGTGCATGTTTTGCATTTAGAAGATTACTAGGTGGATTACAAAGAGGAGAAATAGATGAGGAGACGATATCAAATATTAACATTGAAATAAATTATCAAACTAGGATTTTTTGATATCCCTCTAGAGGTAGATAAAGATAAAGATAATGAAGTATTGTAATCTGATTAAAAATTAGGAAATATAGAATAATATCCCATAAATGAGCCAGATTAGGAAGCTTGGGAAACAACCTCTATCAACACCATAAGCGAGCCTATGCTCAAACAAAGCACTTTATAGTTGAAGAGACATAATTGAACATTAAGGGACAAAGGTATTCAAATCACTACCTCAAAGAGAAGGAAAATGAGTAGTCAAGGTGATAAGAGATACAATGATTTATTTGTGAAGAAAAGGTACATCATGATGGCAACTATGGTAGATGCAAATCTTGAGAATTAGTGTTCACGTATTTAATTATGTGTAGCAAATATTATAATGTGTGAAGTTGTATATGATAATAATAATGTAGATTATTTGCAAAGATCTGAGTTGTTAAAATGACTCATTATATTTAGAAGAGTTATTATAGAAAGTTTCCTATAAAATATGATATGGAAATCCAATAAATATATAACTTCCATTTCAATGAATCAAAAAGCATGTATATCTTGTTTTTAATTATTCCAGCTTCTTATCTCTACCCATATTTCCAATATGGTATCAGAGCTCGTTCCTAAGAAAGCTAGGCAATAGGTGCATAAGGTAATATTTATTCCTTTAGGCATCATATTTCCTTTGCAACCCTTCGTTGGAGCCTGATACTTTGATTATTGGAAAATCAAGTTCTCATTTACAAGTGGATCTCCATTAGCGAGGCAGTTTGCAACATAATCTCTCAGGTGGCTTGATTTGTTCATAGATCTGTGCTTCTAGAACATGACTATACTGATATTGGAAGGGCATATTTGATGATAGTTTTAGCATGAAGAGATTCAGTGTTTTTATGTGTTCCCTCAGTAAATTTTTGGCTTGTTCTTCATTATCCATACTTGATATCGTTTTGTTTGATTGGTCTCTTTCTTGCAAACTGTGATTGATGCATTTGTTGATTTTACTTCCCAAGTCGTGAGGTACACTTCATTTTTGGTGTATCTCCTTTATTCATTTGACATTCATGGGTAGCTTATTGATTGGCATTCAATTTTTTATTAGACATTGGTGATTGAAGCTTCACATACCCAGAACACACAACTCGTGGCATTCAAGGATTAGTTTCTTCAAGCAAATCAGTTAAATCTCTTTTCTCAGATTGATAATCCTTTATATATTGGTCTAGGTTTTCTTTGTTGGCTCAATTTTTTCCTTGACCAGAAGGGTTAAGTTGTACATTATTTGCAACTTCTACATTATCTACAAGCTCTTTATGATTGCCCAATTCTTTTCATGTCCTAGGGCTATTTGTTTGGTGAGATAAGAGTAGCATGTTTAAGAGACTGCCGATAATCTGAAGGAATTTGAAATCAAACATGTTGTTGCTACTGTGAGCATAGAATATATAAAAGAAGATGGTTACACTACAAAAGATGGGTAAATGTGGGTTTGTGATGGTGAGGATGGTGCTAGCTCTCTGAGGTGCTGATTTTGTGGCGACATGGATGCACAAGAAGGCCCTTGAATATGTGTGCAAGGTTATGTGGATGATTCAGGATTTCTCAAATATTTTACAAAATAAATATGATAGATTTTTTCTTAGTTTCAAATGATAGGTCAATTCATTAAGTTAGTATATATTTAGGGTGCCTATATTTAGTGCCTCCAAGTGTTAGTGATTTACTCATTTTCATAAGTGAATTTTTATTATTTAGTTTAAGTTTTTAATTTTGTAAGATGTCTTATTAGTGTTTATAGAGATATTATATTTAAATAGGGTTTGTTTTCAAGAGTCCTTAATTTTTATGGCATTAAAAGTGTGTCTATCAAAATTCAAAAGTGTCAAAAAAATGAATAAATAAATGTATTTTGATACACTATCACTTGTACGCAACGTCCATCTTATAGGGGCATTGTAACTTTGATTCTATGAGACAAATTTGCTAATTGGAGATAGGAGGTAACAGAGGTAGGAGGACAATCAACATCCTCTCGTCGGTCACCAACGACGAGGCCACTCATTAACTTTGGTGGCATTTTATTTTCTAGTACGAAACATGATATGATTTATTTTTTAATTTTACAGGTTGTGTGAATAAGTAGAAATTTCACATTATGGGGGGCAACAATGCATAATGTTTCATTCATAGTTTGTGATGTGTATGTTATTTTCTATATAATTTCCCTGGTGTACAAGCATAGTGCTGAACAAAAGCACTAGAGTAAGTTAGTTCATGGATCTTGAAAGGGTTTGTGGGAGGATCTAGAAAACCACACGATGTTGACAATTGATGGGTTCTTGTTCACATCAAGATTTGAGGTAAGAATGTTTAAACCAATGGAAGGAGAGAGAGACTTTCATGTGAATCAAGATCATGAGCTACAAGAATTGGTTTACTGGTGTTGGAAATACTAAGATGGAGAATGTGGACATTGTTGATATTGTAAAGAATTGTATAAGAGAGAAGTTCGCTATAGAGATCCTCTGACTTTCAGACTTCATGGAAGTATGGTTGATCGGTGATAAGTTCACTAGAAGTGAAAGGGGGATAAGTTCACACATGTAGTTGATCATGTGCAGAAAGATCCAGATAGCAATATGCAGACCTAAAAGTATGTATAGGCATAGGATTTTTTTCCAAGTTGTGTGATGATCTTTCTCTCCATGTTCACACTAAGGGGGGTGTTGGGAATTAGTGTACACTTATTTAATTATGTGTAACAAATATTATAATGTGTATAGTTGTATGTGATAATAATAATGTGAGTTGTTAATACAACTCATCTAGAATATTTGTAAGGATGTGAGTTGTTAAAACAACTCATTATATCTAGGAGAGTTGTTATAGGAGGTTTCCTATAAAATAGGATATCGAAATCATATAAATATATAAGTTACACTTTAATGAATGGAGAAGCATGTATATCTTGTTTTTAATTATTCTAACTTTTTATCTATGCTCATATGTCCAATAGAAAACACACTAACAGAAGGAGAAGAAATATATATAATAGGGTTTGAAGTGGTAAAAATAGACTAAGATGTCAACATGAATACAATAAGTAGCATGAAAAATCCTTGTAGTTTGACAATAGGTGAAGCCTCGATGTCAATGGTGCCAAGAGAAGAATTGGTTACCTCCTCAACATAATAGATAATTGGAGTGACCAAGGAAATTATACCCATTTCTACCAACACCCTATCAATAGTAGTAGTAGTAGTAGTATTTTCATCCCTACCTTCAGTCACCAACACAATTATGTAGGATATAATGTAAAATTTACCCATCCAACCTCTATCCAAGGATGCAGACCCTAATGTCAGACAAGTCTACAAACACAAGCAAGTACAAATAGGGAATATAATGAGGTAAGAGATAAAGAAAATACTAACGGAAAAGAATTAGCAACCTCAACAGAAGTTCAAATATCAAAAGAAAAGAGTTGGGAGGAATTTCATGTACTTCAACATCTTATCGTTGATGTACATATAGAAGAGTCTTTTTTGCGAAGAAGAAAGAAAAGAAGAATAACACACAACAATACAAAGAAGCCAAATTATTAAAAGGAATCCTTCATGATATTGCTAAAAAGGTGGCAGACTGTATCTAGGTATTGGAAAAGAATATTGCAGTTCCAAGGAATCACAAGTGGTCAATAGATGGAATTAAGAGGAGGTGACAAAAACATCACCAAGGAAGAAGTATCATTAGTGAATTCCCCAGCACAACAAGTAGTAACAAAAGAAAGGGAAGCTAGTGGAAGCATGGTTACAATCGCCCTAGAAAGAAGCACCAAAGTAACTCAGGAAGCTGAGGAAATATTTTTTTGGTATTAGGAGAGGATATTAGAGAATCCTACAGATTCAAAACCCCAAGAAGAGACATAAATAAGTGAAGAGCCTCCACCAAAAGAGATAGAGACCTATAATCAAGAGCAAGCTCAAATTTGAAGATAAGGAAAGGGATAATCGAGGAAGTGAAAATGGAAAAAGTATAATGATTGAAGGATGATAGAAAGAGGAAGAAAAAAGAATGAATGTGGTCCCAAGATAGTTGTAGGAATACTTACAACCAAAGGCTCAAACCAAGGTAGTGCTGCTATACTTTAATATCTTATTTATGTGCACCTACCATCAAAGAAAAGAGGAAGGCCTACATCACAATTTGGCACCAATATCAATAAAGAGAGAGAAAAAGAATTTCATTTAGCAGTTCCCAATGCCAAAAAAATCAACATGAAATGACTCCCACATATTATGATATCATCGTTGCAAGGGTATGACAACTACTAAGCCAAGCATACATTACCATGGTAAAGGAGTCAGCGGAGGTAACAATGGACAAGTTTAAGAAGGATGAAGCAGAGATGAGAGTATTAAAGAACCATATCATATAGATGGTAGAATTCATTAAATCAATGGTTAAAAATGGGACAGATAATAAAAGAGCCACCCAAAGATATGGATATTATCACTCTTGAAGATGTGCAAGCTATAGATGCAACTAAGAATAAAGTAGAAGTAATGGATGAGTGGATAGATGAATTCTTAGTGGAAGAAAAAGCTACTCTCTACTATGTACTACCAAGGTATCTAGATTTAGCACAATTGCAAGATAGAGTAGAGGAGTTGCAACAACAAATAGAATAGAGTTTGGGTCAGCTATAGGAAGAATATGACAAAGTCACTACCCTCCAATATTTTTCTGCTTCCATATTCTAGTAAAAGAAAGAATCATGAGCAAGGAATCATTTTAACAAAAAGAGATGGCTAGAAACTCCAATAGGAGTGGCAGGAAGGACACTTGTGGGGAAGTTATCCAAGTGCTAAAGAAAAAGGCAGAGAAAATGGTATGCATGACAAAACAAGATCAAATTCTGATTGAAATATTAATGAATGGATTGATAGAGGACATGATAGATGAGAATGACAACTAGTTAGTGGAGGAATTTTTTTACAGTCAATTTGTTAGTAGGGATAAGCGTCAGATTGATAAACGGAATGAAAATCATCAAGGACATGTAATAGAGGAATATGAAAATAGAATTCTTCAACGGGACGCAGAGATAAATTGTCAATATGAAGCCTAGCTAGTTAACCAAACATTGGAAGATTGCATCCACAAAAGAGAAATGAGTAGCGTTCACAACGTTTGATGAATATCAAGAAGAGACGAACTTCACATTGGATAGGGAATCAGACAAAGAAGGATAAAGCCTTCGTGTCACACAGGGGGTAGATGAGACTCTGAAAAAAGAAGGTACCCAACGGATCATAAGATCTAGCAAGCCTTGACTCAGTCAAAGAACTACAAAAAGTGGGATTTTCTCCAAATTTTCATTTGTATTATTTTGTCAATTTATGATGTTTAAAGGCCTTAATGTCTATAAAACACTAGGATTATTCATTTTTCAAGAGATTAGAAATTGGAGAACTTTTTTTGAGCTCTAGATTTTGTTTTCGAGTTCAATTTCTTGGTTTCTTTTTAGTTTAGACAAAAATGCTTGCATATTTCTTGGTAGTAATAATAGAAGTTATATTGTGGAATATATGGATAAATGTTGCAAGTACTTTAGAAGGTCATCATTTTGAGGAATATAGGATTATTGCATAGGAATTCTAGTGTGTTATGTTCCTTTTTTGATTGTTGAATTTGTGTTATTTTAAAGATTACACAAGTTTATATTGATTTGTGGCTCCTGTGGTTAAATATATGCTTGTTTATTCTTGATTCTTACTTTTTCATAGTATGTTTGTGTTAATCTGATAAATTTAGGATTAGAAATAGATAAATTTCAAAAATCTCAATCTTTTGATATTTTTTTAAAGCAATTTGTTGTAAATTTTGATGATCTTGATGTGTGATGATGCGCTTTGAGATGCAAAGTTTGTTTAAGAGTGACTAGTTGCAAGCCCTTTGTAAAAATAGCTAAATATTCAACCATTGTGCTATCTTAGTGTGACCAATACTTGATTATCATGAGCCTTAAAATCAATTCAAAGAATTAAATTTTCAAAATAGATGGGTTCTAGTTTAGAATTCTATCTAGTTTGAAGTGTGATTTCAATCCACGTCAACACAAATACACATAAGATGTAATACATGAAACCGTCAAAAGATATTTAAAACCATGGGTTAGAAACCATCTAAAAAGTGGTGCCCATATTATCTCCAACCAAAGATGTTATATGATGTATCTAAACACACACTAGCATGTGTAAACTCCCATTTACAACTCATGTACATGTTCAACATGTTTTTACATATCCTATTTTGGGAGACCATAACTTTTGAACTGGGTATCCAAATGACGAGTCATTTGAAGCATCGGAAAGATTATAACGTTTTCTATCAATATATAACCTACTTAACCATTTAAAAATAATTTTGGGTCATTTACAAACCCCTAAGTCATTCAAAATTGAATTTGTTAAATTTTTTCACAACTTTAAGAATGAAAGCTTTAATATCTTCGAACCTAGACATGGTTTTGCAACTGAAATTTACCAGCATACTTATCTAGCCCATTGGAACCTTTGGGGAAAGTTTAGGAAAAAATCATGTGCAAATGTAAACTTACTATAAATAAATTTATGCAAATGCAAAGTTGAGACACTATTTTCCTAATATTCTCCCACTTGTCAAACATCTAGCACGTAGTAGGAACAAATGGAATATGTACACCATATTTAATTGCTAGGGATCATTAGGTCCATAAACTCCAAATACCATATGAACTTCTCTGTTCTTAGAGCCTTAATTAACAAATATGAAACATTCATTAAAGTCTCTACCTTAACCAGCTTCGCCCTAACATCATCGACCATATCTCTAACAAAATGATATTGAACATGAATGTGCATGGTCTTGGCATGAAAAGTTAGGTTCTTAGCTAGGCATATTGCACTTGGTTGTCATGACAAACTATCATTGCTCCTTATTTTATTCTAATATTTGAACATAGTCTCTTAAACCAAATGGATTATTTTAAAGCATGAGTAGGTGTCATATACTTACTTTTACTAGTGGACAAAGAAAACACAACATATTACTTACTCGTCCACTGATTGGAACACCAAATAAAGTAAACATGTGAGCATCATTGGATCTTCTACTATATCACTTACCCAATCTAAATCTACAAAATCATGAATATCAAGTGAAATTTTGTCTCCTATTATATTACCATGATAACACAAAGAATTATCCAAGGTTCCCTTCAAATACCTTAAGACTCTTTTAATTGCATCCCAATAAACTCTACTAGGATTAGACTTACCCCTAGAAAGAAATCACATTGCTTGGGCAATGTCTAGTCTAGTACAAACCATAACACACATCAAACTTCTAATTGCACTCTAGTAAGGTACTTTTCTCATGTCTTCCATCTCTAATGGAGATGTAGGACAATTTGAAACATACAACTTTGTTCCAATTATAAAATAAACACATAATGGTCTATAATCCCACATGTTGAATTGAGTTCACATACTTACTCTGGCCTAGCGATAGCTTTCTATTCACTCCATCTCTTCTTATTTTCATTCCAAGAATGTGTTTAGCTACACCAAGATCTTTCATTTCAAATTTAGCAAAACGCTGATACTTTAATTTAAAAATCATACATTTCTATTTACCAATGAATAACATATTATCAACATATAATGCAATGCAGTGGGAATAATCACCGTCAAATTTATTTAAAATGATTTGATTTAGAATGCTGAAATCCCAAACTCAATGCATATGTATCAAGTTTTTGGTACTGCATCCTAAGACTCTTCTTGAGGCCATACAAAGATTTCTTCAATTTACAAAACAAGTTAATTTAACCTTTTACCACAGAGTTCTCTAACTGTGTCGTATAAATATCCTCCTCCAAACATCCATGAAGGAAAGTAGTTTTCACATCCATTTTTTCAACTTCTAAATCATAAGCAGCAAAAATAGAAAGAAAAAATCTAATGGATTTCATTTTTTCAATAGGAGAAAATATCTCACCATAATCAAAACCCTCAACCTAAGAGTAGTCTTTCGCAAACAACCTTTCTTTATACTTCTTCATGCATCCAACTGAACCAATCTTTTTATTGATCACCCATATGCAACCAATAGGTTTTCACCGTTCAAATAAAGATATAAAATACCATGTATCATTCTTTTTCAAAGTTGTCATTTCTTCATCCATAGTATATTTTTAGGATTCTACATCATTCATACTTAATGTCTCTTCTATAGATCTAGGTTTATCCATACTTGTATTCAAAACAAAAATACATGTCCAATCATCAGGGGAATACCTTTTAGGTGGTTTTATATGCCTTATATACCTTTGAACAAGCTAAGTTGGAGGTTCTTCCTCCTCTTTTGAATATTCAAAGCTAGGTAAACTCTCCTCATTTTCTTTTGATTTAGGGGTCTCGATTCAACTTTCTTAGACATATAAGGTATAGAATCACATCTTGATTTGTTCTGGATTCAATGTAATAGGAGGATGGTTAGTTTCTCTAAAAATAACAATTCTACTATGTGTCACTTCATGTGCAACAAGGTCCAAAAGCTTGTATCCTTTCACATCATAACTATATCCGATGAAGATACATTGCATAGCCTTGTTCTCCAACTTTGTTTGTTTCTCCTTTAGCACGTACATGTGCCATACAACCAAAAACCCTAAGATGCCTCCATTATGGCTTATGACTTGACCATGCCTCCATAGTCATTTTCTCAAAAAGAGATGATGTAGGAAACATTTTAATCAAGTAGCAAGTAATGACAATAGTTTTAGCCCAAAAAAATTGTTTTAGATCAACACCACTCAAGATACTTCTTACCTTCTCTATCAACATCCTACTCATCCCTTTTGCAACTCCATTCTTTTATGGAGAATACTGAGTTTTCTTCTATCTATGAATTCCACAATTTTTACAAAATCTATCAAAATTATAAGAGAAAAAATCATTGTCATTATCACTCATCAAACATTATATTTTCTTTCAATTATGCAATTCAACCATTTTTTTAAACTCTTTAAATCAAATAAAAGCTTTAGATTTACTCTTTAGACAATATACTCATAACCTACTATAATCATCAATAAATGAGATATAATATATGGATTTTCCAATGGAAGGAACATCTATAGGAGCAAACACTTCAGAATGAAGAAGAGTCAACATACCCAAGAGTTATGATAACTTGAGTAGAATTGAACATGACTTTGTTTACCATAAATCCAATGCTCATAGAAATCAAAATCTGGATTACATTAATTCAAACCTTTAACAAAGTTTTTATTTTTCAAGGTCATAAGACCTTTCTCTCCAATGTGGCCAACTTTCTGATGCCATAACAGTCTTATATGTTGGTAACTTTGATTCTAAATGAAAAGCACCATTAGGTACTCATAATCCATGACCATCTTCTGATGGTAAAACCCTCACCTTTTCCAACAAAGTATCCACAAATTTTATCTTCACATAAGTACTATCGCACCCAGTAGTGTATGCATGGAATTTATATAATGTGCCAATTCTACACCTCTAACAATTACCATAGCACTTCTTATCATTTTGCATCCTACATTGGAAAAGACTACCTACATACCTAAATCTATTAGCTTTCTTACAGATGATAAATTTCATTTTCATCGAGGGAGATGCAACACACCATTAATACTTCTTATTCTACCATTAGGAAATCTAATTCTAACTTTACTATAGTCAACAATATATAAATGACAATCATCACCCAACTACACCCTACCTCCATCAAATTCTTGATATTTAGAGAATAAACCTTTATTAGAGAACATATGAAAAGATGTGCCTAAGTCAATTAATGATGCATCATTACAAACATGAGTGGCCAAAGCTACAATGAATATAGCACCATCTTCCTTCTCGAATTTAAAATCAAAATCAAATTTACTCTTTTTCTTCTTCTTTTCTTCTTTACGGTCCTTATTGATGTATCTACGCATGCTACAATACCAACAAATAACTTTGGATTTTCCAAAAGATTTGGATCTCCCCCTAGATTTGGATTTATTATGCTTCTCAGTCTTCTTGTCTTTTTCCTTAAGTCTTCCATGAACAACTAGGCCCCCATTAGCATTGATGGATACCTTCCTCATCATCTCTTTAGAAAGAAAATAACCCATCACATCTTCAGCCTCCAAAGTAAAAAAAAAATACTATTGATGGTCATAACAAGAGAATCCCATGAATCAGGCAAAGAACAAAGCAAGATCTAACATTTCTCCTCTTCATCCATCTTGACACTAACAAATTGCAATTGAGTTGCCAACATATTGAATGCTTCCGAGTGGTATGTAATTTGTCCACCCTCCTCCATTCTTAAGGAATATAGTTTTTTCCTCAAGAAAATTTTGTTTACTTAAGATTTGGCTTGATACATCTCACCAAGCTTCTTCCATATTTCACATCCAAAGGTCTTTTTGTGGATGTTGATCAAAAAAAGTCTGCTAAGTACAATCTAATTCGACACCCATCTTTTCTCCAATCAAAATGCCCTATGATGTGTCAAAACACACCAACACATGTGCCTCCCTTTTACAGCTCAGTTATGTGTTCAACACATTTTTACATTTCTTATTTCAAGAGACTCAACTTTCGAAGGTTGTTACTTTTAAACCGAGTGGTTGATTGACGGGTCATTTGAAGTGTCAGAAAGATCATGACGCGCTATGTCAAGCTATAGCTTGTTACCTCTATTAAAGACAATTTTGAGTAAACTAGGAACCTCCAAAAACCTTCCTAATTGAATTTTCAAATTTTCTTCGACAACTTCATAAATGAAAACTTTAATATCTTCAAATCTAAACATGATTTTGCAACGAAAATTTACCAGCATGCTTATCTAGCCCATCCGAACCTTGGAGAAAGTTAAGAAAAAATATGTGCTCAAATATAAACTTACTATGAATAGTAACCTTATGTAAATGTAAGTTTGAGACAATTTTCCTAACACTTTTAATCTGCTTAAAATCGAGTCTTTTCTTCTAGAATCTTGTCATTTTTTACAAAAAAATCACAACTATTTTTAAAAGAAAAATGCATAGGCTTTTGATGAAAATCGTGCAAATTTTCATTTCAATAATTATGTCATTTTTTCCATTAAGGCTAGAATTCCTTGGCAGATTTTTCTATTAAAATGTTCTACATACTAGCTATTTTGGCAGCCATTAGTTAAGGTTTTGTTTATGCCAATATTTTACATAGATTTTTAGTGGCTGAAAAATCATGGTGAATTTTATGCAAGGTTAAACCCATTTCCTTGGTTTCTTCTTTGCAGTGGCTAGGGCATAAGGTTTCACTATTCGTTTTGCTAGGCTATTGTGAAATATTTTTTATCAAGGTTTTTTGTGAGTTGTTTAGTACCTCACATTCAAAAAAAAATTCGAGAGAGCTTGGTTTCGATTTGTGTTCGCTATAATGGATGAGATAAAAGGTCAAAATACAATGACGAAGTACTGCAGTTCTCCAAACATTTTTCAAGTTATGGATATTGAGATTCCATGTGACAGTATTACTTTTCAATCAAGGTAGTATTATTAACTCCAATTATTGTGTTCAATGTTCCTTTTGTTGTTTTTATTTTAAATAAACAGCACAATGAAAATGGAGTAGACGTAGAAGGTTGGACAGCCATGCACTTTGCCTATGGATATCTTTTAGTCAAATGTGTTGAAGTACTTCTTGAAGCTAATGTTTGCACACTTTGTTGCAATGTTGAAGATACTTCAAATGCATTGCCAAGAGAGCCTACAAGGGTTACTATACCAAGAAAGAAGAATGATGAATTGTGCATATTTAATAAGTTCATACTTTGAAAATAGTAAGGCAGTGTAAATAAAGTTCAAAATGGATAGTTGCCTAGTTGGCTTGGGAGTCTTTGGTCTTGGGAGTCATAACCTTACAGGGGTTATGAGACTGCTTGATGGGTCTTTTTGGCTGTAGCCTGACGTAGATTGTTGTCCAACTCTAGAGCTACACCTTTACAAGGTTTGAGGCATCTTGAGAGAGTTCTACCTGATGTATGGTTTGTTTTCAAAGAAAAGCTTCTAAAGAATGGCAAAGTCATGGTTCAAATTGTTTCTAGTTTGATATGATTTTCTTTCAATGAAGCTTGCCTTAAAATAGGGTATTTGAACACTATTAAATAATTATTAGAAACTCAGGCTTACAGTTGCAATAAAGTCACCTTAGAGGCAAGTTCTTTTGTAGTTCACTATTTTTTGCATTGGGTGAGTCATCTTATGTTTATCCTTTTGTGTGGTTTCATTTTCTAATCCCTATGCAAGGAGATGAACCTCTTTGTAGTATCATGTTATATAAATATTAAAATATTACATTCTATTATTTTTACAATAGAAAATGTGACTAAGCCTTCCTATTATTGTGTCCTTCAAATTATATTTCCTAAGAATCACCAAAACTTTGTGCAGCAGCTACAATGAACATGGGTTAAGTCACTAGTAACTACATGAATGATTCGCCTTAGCTAGAACAATCGTGTAAAAGGCTAAGTCTATTTATGAAGTGCCCCTTGAGATTGAGGCATCAAAGTTAAAAGATCATATAACATCACATTTGCATTCAGCTGAACTATTTTCTATGCTATAGTCTACAAAGTTGCTCATCCTTGTTAACCCATGTTGCAAACAACTAACAAAGTACGTGATGAAGACTTCAATTATTATATTGAACAATACTTAATCAATCTAATATGTACAAAAGTAAATGGAATAGTATGCATCAACGAGATGACCAATGACACAAAAGATTTGCATGGGAATTAATGCATGAGAAACCCCACCACCAAAAGATGTGCACAACTATATCATTTAGGATTGCAAGACATTCAAAACAACAAGACCTTTGGATCCTTTCAAAGAGTCTCAATCTACGACATAACCTCCTCCTACAATCACTCTAATGTTTACACCAACAATGTAAGAGAGATCTTCAACGTCTAACCAAGTGAATAGTTAATTGAATAACAAAACTAATCAACCTTGGCGCACTCACACAAAGTAATACATATACACATATTCATGGAATAGCAACTGTCTAACTATCCAAACAAGCCGTGGAATACCAAGAGTCATGCAACTATAATGAGACCATACATGACATGTACTTCCCACATAAATCACCAAGTGTAATGTCTCAACATGGATAGTCACCTTATCAACTCTACCATTGCCACATACTATGAATCAATAGTTACATCCTTTACACTATCAATATACATACATGTTTCCAAAATAACAACCACAATCAACTCATTGCTTGAATTAACTTATACAAACATAACATTGCTTCTGACTTCTTGTGTTACGAAGTGCCATCTTCCAAGATGTTAACTTGCCCTCAGATCATGTTGCATGATCTTCAGTGCTGCTGCACGTGCTCCCAAATTACTATTCATGCTCTAGCAACATTAAATACATATGCAATTGTGAGTTCTTGCAAATGCCTTGTCGTTGCTGCCACAACATCCCCGCATGTGAAACAACACATGATATACAACAAAACCTGCAACATCATTGTCATGTGTAAATCGCCATGCCAAATACAGCACAATAAATGAATAACTCACCACATTTCACAGCACATTAGTATACAAAGAAACTCTTCCTACAAGGGCAATCTACAAGCAAATATCACCCAAGTCCCAACAATCCTTGAACATTTAATAGATTGTGTGGTTATTCTTCCTTGGACCTCAAGATCGAACCTGGCTGTATGGTAGATTATACTAGTCAACTGAGCATAAAACCCTTTGGAAAATAGCAAGGATTTCTAATCATGACTGTACAATTATACAAGTTGAATCCCTCAATAGATAGGTCTGGAAGGAATATATATATATATATATATATATATATATAAACACTTCCAAGCAAGCAGGTTTAAACAGAGATGTATCTTACATTAAGATTATTATTTTAATAGTGCGTGAAGTGCAGCCATGAATTGAATCCTAGTTATGATTTCCCATACTGTTACAAGGCAAATCCACAAGTCATGAGAAACAATGCCTTAAACAAACTGCTTAATTACAAGAAGTTCTATATACTGCTTGGGATGACTACCGATATAATCTTTCTATTGCAAGTATCAGAACTCTCTTGATACAGTCTTCAACATTAGAATTTGAAACATACCACTAAGATCCAAAGCTGGTTCATACTGAAATAAAATAATTTGTGTCAAGCAGAGATTAGTTAAAACTTAATGCGTTATCACTTTATATTAAAATGATATCTATGCATGTCAATTCTGTCTTGGTTGGGAAATCTTTTATCAATTTGACTATCATTAATTTTTCATTACATGCGATTAAGGAATATGGTTTTATTCTGAAAACTAAATTTTATTTATGGAGTTGCTAATCGATGGTGATTGCCACTTGGAGTACCTTTTGTCATTACTTATGTCATGTCCTTCCCTCTTGTTTAGCAAGCCCCAATTTCATTATTAATAATAATTACAAATGTTCTTAACACTGGATTTGTCATGTCCCATTTCTAAAATAGAATTTACAATAAATAATAACAACGAAATTAAAATGTAGAAATAAATAATAATAAATTATAATATACAAGACAACTATATCAATTTTGTGAAGTCTCTCAAGAGATGAAATTGAAATAATACATCAAAGATCATACATGAAGAATAAGATGTGATTCATCAACTGAATAAAGGAAGGAGATACGTAAGACATAAAGAGATGAATAACACACGATGGGATAAGTAATAATATCAATTAAGATAAACCATCAATAGTAAAAACAACAAAAATAGTGGTCCCTTGGTAAGTTATGGAAGTAACTAAGAGGATTTATTGAAGGTCGCAATGTAGTGGGTCGACTCCTTACATGGGATGAAGACAATGATAGAGCAGCAGAACCACAGGAGTACGCACCTGGTAAATGTTTGATACAAATTCCATAAGTCAGCCGCCATGGTGTATCATGATATCTGTATCAAACATACAGGAAGATGCGATTTTATCAACACTAAATAATAATCAATAACAGATGAATGAATGCACGAGGATAATGATCAATGAAGATATTAGTTAAATGTTAAGAGTCTCAACGACTTGTATATTTAAGTCAATGCCTGTTATGAGAGGACACAATTTGGCATCGATTAGTAAAGCCAATTATGAGTTATTGTCACGGATTACATATGGATAATGATACAGCAGACAGACTTAATATTTGGAAGGGTACGATTAAGCACAAGAAGTTTATTATATCCAGAACGATTTGACAATATAGGCAGCAATTAATAATAGGAAACAGTTGTTACGAAGGAGTCAATCTAGAGGAGTTGTGATCAATCAACCCTAAAGGCTGCAACCCTTTCAATTTGGGAAATGTAAGAGTTGGTTTAAGCTCACTCAAGGGAAGCATGAAGGATCAATAAGGAAATACTTATTTATAATTGGTATTCAGAAAGGAATGCATATCATCTGTGCTCATCAAAAGAGAATACATATTATATTATATGGCTGACAAGTATTGTATGACAGTATACTGATATGTTGTATCTTATCTATGAATTAATATGGGTAGGTCCCAAGATGGGTAAGAACCTTGAGGGAGCCCACTTATAGACTGTTTCACACGCCCTAGTACAGTAATTCCACCATCCCTCTTAAGGTTATTGAGAAGTAAGGAATTAGGGCTTAAGTATGTATTTTAATCTGATTTAAATGCATAGTAATGGTTGTAAGTCAGTAGTAATTGGCAGCCTCTTAGTAAGGAACATTACATAGACTAACATAAATTGCCATTTCCAAGCACAACCCTAACCCTAGTGGGAATTTTAGGGTAAATCAATTAAAGTCCTAGTTGGAGACATTACATACCAAAGCCCTAATTCCTTACTTCTCAATAACCTTAAGAAGGATAGTGGAATTGCTGTGCTAGGGTGCTAGGGCACATGAAACAGTCTACAAGCAGGCTCCCTCAAGGTTCTTACCCATTATGCAACCGAAATTACTGTAACAATGACTCAAGATATATATGTATTATGTTGCTTTCCCTTAATGATTCATGCAATATATAAACTTATACCTTCTTGATCCTCCCAATCGATGACTGCTTGTATGTGTTTTGCACTTGTTCTTAGACCTCCAAGACCAATGGGTTAGCATCCCTTGAGTTTGGTGAGTCAAGTCATTTCTTAATCGATCTCTTCATAACCATTATTTAACTTAAACAATTTGTATCTTACGATTTATGTAATCGCTAATGTTGTCCTTTGTCTAAATTGATGCCATTGTTCACCATGTTTCGTGCCTTTTCAAGATAATATCAACTAGTGTATAATTGGTGATATTGTACCTATATCACTTGCTATTACTGTTGATTACTTCATGTCATCTTTTATTCATCAATGCAATCTGCTCAATACCTGACGTTGCCCTTTTTGGAATGTCGATTACTATACAAGTTGTTGTCTTAGTTAATCTTTGGTAATTGCTTTACTAATCATTTGATTAGTTTCTTATCCTTAAATCAATTTGCCATCATCATGAATTCTTGCTGCAGAGATAATATGACTCGGGCTTTAGAACAGAACTATGTATCAAACAAATAACAAAGAGATGTAGTGTAGTTTAGTCAACATAATAGTCATTGGATTAATTAAGAAGTCAAACCAAACACAATTGCCATGATACGGCTTGTACAACTCCCAAGTCTTGATATGCTTCATAATCATGTTGCGTATTGAGTGTGTTTTAATGCCTAGAATACATCTGATATATTTGTCTTTTATTATAGAGTCCCATGATAATGACTCGGGTATTAATGTATATTTATGCCTTTGGATTATCACATTGTTTCAATCATGTATCCTGATTATAGATTTTGATGATTTTGATCTTCAAGACTCGATGATTCAATATATTTGGTATTGAATGAGGATCCTCGGACAAAAACTTCAAACATAGAAACTTCGCTCATTTCGTGCTCTTGACCTTTGATTGAACTAAATTTACTTGTAATTATATTATGTTTTATTATAATATTTTAAATTTTATTATTATTATGTATTATTAAATCCTATTTTAGAAAGGAACATTACAGGATTAGTATAACAATAAAGACTGTTCCATGGGAATGCATCCCTCCCGAAAAACACCTTGTGTTTCCAAGATGGGAGCATTTCTGAGACTTGTGACTTGGGAAAAATGTCCCCTTGCAACACCGTCGCCTCAAAGATGTTGTTGGGACAATGGGATTGTTGGGATGTCCCTGAGACTCTCTCAACTGTCTCAATGATGCCCTAGCGTCTTCCATGGCCAAACAGCCAAAAAGTCACTTTTTTAAACTCAATATTTTCCCAATCCCTACACCAAAAGATGAACGAACCCTAATGGCTTATGGACCCCACCTAAATCCCACAAACCTTATAAAACAACCTCAAATCCTCATTTCAACTCACCAAAAAACAATCAAGTTGACAGTGTGAGTGTGAAAATGAGAGCCGCAAGTGCAAGATGAAAGTCAATAAGAAAGGGTGAAGTGCAAGAGGGTTGAGAAGGAGCATGAAGAAGAGTTTGGGGGATGATTAGAGGCCTCACTTCACAACATTTTGTTTTTGATTAAAGGCAATAGCAGGTTTTGAAGGGGTCCCGAAACCCTGTACAAATCTAAAGATTAAGATAATGCTTTAAAAGTCCCCAAATAAAATAACAAGCCAGCCGGAACAAAAGGCCAGTCCCACAAACACAACACATAATAACGCTGCAAAAGATTAGACATTGACGGTCGGCAGCCCAGAATCAAATACAATCATTACAATTCTCCTTTAGTTCCCAACTTATGGGACCGAAGCTTCATGTCAAAAGAAGGCATGGACCGAATGGACTTTTTACCTTTAACTGTGATCCATCCTTCTTCAACCTTGGCAGCCTCATCCTGCCAGCATAAGGAATCCAAAACCAAGGTCCCAACACCCAACAGGGATCCAACACCCTACGAATGAACAGCCAACTGAGAGCAACCAGAACCAGCAACAACTAAAGAGGAAACAGCAGCAGAGTTTGTGGGGCCAGCAACAGAAGACACACCAACGAAAACCCTGGCATTGTCCAGCATAGCAACAGCAGTAGCAGAACCAGCGGGAACAACAGAAGTCAGATCAGTTGGTGAAGGGCCAAAAAAAACCCCAAGAACAGGGCCAACAACAGCCAAAGAGGCAATCTCAGCCCCACTAATACTCTGAGAAACAATCTCCTTAGCATCAACAGTAACTGGCAACGAGGGGCCAACACCACCCGCAAGGGAGGAAAACGTACTCACCACCATTGGCACACAATCCAAAGGGGAAGACTTAGGAGAATCATGTGCAACCACCTGGGAAAAGCTCCACTGGGACTGTATAATGATGGGAAGAGGCACCCTTCCACCAAGAAGCAGATCACTTGGATTTACCAAGTTCACATTTAGCCGCAACGTGACCAGTTTTAAAGCACCTTCTACACCTGAAGGGAATTCCTTCATAGTCCAAAGGCTGAATCCAGCTGCCCAAAGGAGAAATAAGCTTGACCTCAGTAGGCAAACCCTTAGAGGCATCAATATCCACCAAAATGCGGGCATAGGTAGAATGAAGAATGTCAGTAGATTCCGTATCCACCATCAGGAAGTCTCCAAGAGCCTTGCCCACTTCCTCAAGAAGAGGATCCACCCAAAGATGAAGAGGGAGGTTTGGAAGCCTGACCCAAATAGACATTTTATTGAAAGAATCAGTACAAGGGTTGAAGTCGTCATGCCATGGCTTCAACATCACCACATACTGATCAACCCAACTAAAAAAATGCCCACAAAGAACACAATTTCTATCCTCAGCATATTCAAATTTAGCTATAAAGAAACCTTTTTCCATTGGAAAAATATGGACTGGATCAGTAATGATAGGCTCCCAATGTTTGGAAATCCGTGCATGAAGTTTTGGAAGACTTGGCCAAAAGCCCCTAAATCAATAAATAACCCCATGGTCTAAAAGAACAGAAGTAGTATGTTCAATCTCAGCCATTGTTTCCTCACCCAAGGAAATAGCAATGGGTTTGGAAATGGGGAAAGGCTCAGACACCAATGCACCCTTCTTCACTGGGGCAAAAAGAGACTTAGGAGCTGTGGACACCGAGGATAAGGCAGCCCTAGCCAAACCATCTCCAGAACCCACAAACACACCCACTGTTCTCTGCGAGGGAAAAGGAGAGCGGACAACCACAAGCCCAGCAAAACCCGCCGAACTCGGCACCACACCCGCAGCAGCAACAGGCAACACCATTGGGGAAGAAGAATCTCTCATTGAAGCAAAAACAACGCCCACGGAAGACTGCGGCCCGGGCAGACTAGAAGGCAACCCACACACTGCCGCCACCAAGACACTAGTTGAAACCCTAGATGTCCCGGCTTGTGCAACGGCAGGAGAGCCCAGCGAGAGACATCATTATCTAAAATTGATGGAGAATTCACTCCATTTTGTTATTTTAAACATTTGCAAGCATTATCATCCATATTGTGATCATCATTTTGAGATCTTGAATAAAATATAATTTTTTGAAGTCGACACTTTGTTACAATGTAAATGTTCAGTTCAAAGTTTAGTAGATTCTAAGCTTTACTAGTTTGCCAAAGTTTCATTTGTAATTCTTATGCATCTTTTTATAGCTATTTTTTCAAGTATTGTGTATTTTTACACTGCCCCACTATCACCGTGTCATCAGTCCCAAACTTAGGCCCTTCATCCCCCCATCCCTAAAACACATCCCCGTTTCGCTTGTCAATAAACTCCATGGAAGTTGTAAGTAAATAAATATATATCTTTGTAAAATATAAATCATAATTGGCAGACTCAACGAGAAAGTACTCATTGAGTTCTTTGCAAAACATTTTCTCCCCGTGTTCACTTGCTAGAGAAACTTGACAAGTTTCGCTCACCAAAAACTCAGTGAGTTTGACAAAAAAAAATTGGCAAATGCATTAAAAATTTGAAACATAAAAAAAGGCAAACAGGAAAAAAAAAAAAAAAAGGTCAAAGAAGTCATAATGTACCACATACATGCATGAACGCCCCTCACACAACCTCACATAGCATTTGGAGAGAAAATATTCTTCACAAAATGTGCCAAATACCTATTTTATCCCTTAAGTGATGAAATTGTAAAATGGTGTGCGACAAGAAGTTTAGGGTGGCTTCAAAGGCCTTAATTTGCACTACCTTCAAATCCTATGAGGGGCATTGCCTCTCAACCCTATTGGGAGCAATCCTTGAAGACCCCTACGAGGGGCACTACCCCTTGACCCTGTTGGGAGCATTGCCCCAGAAATCCCCACTGGGGGAGCTGCCCCTCAACCCCATTAGGGGCATTGGCCCCAAACCCCCATGATGTATGTTGCCCCTCAACCCATTGGGTTCTCCACTCCTAGACCCCCACTAGTCATTTGGATCTCTACTCGTCTAAAAAAAATTGATTACAATGAGGGGATTTGGGAGTGGAGACCAAAATAGACAACTTAAAAAATTATCCTTGTCACTATCATAATATCATTGATCAATGACAAAGTATTACACCGTCAATATGGACTCAAATGACATTATTATTATAAAATACAATACAGCATTTAGCCTTGCACAAGACAGGTAGATAACAAATTAGAGGAGGTCATTGATTCAATTCAGTCAAAATCACAAACACATCCTTGAATGTTAAGCAAGGAGCTACAATGGAGTGCAAAGATTAGAACCTCTCCCCAAGCTTTTGCTAGACTAGGGAAGAGGAACATGTGAAATGTTGTAATATGCAATTTATGAATTATGATGACGATTTTCAAAAGCAATCATCATAAATTAATAATAGTTGCTAGCGAGCTATTGTATCGTAATTTTGCATGATGATGCAATTTTGTAATCAATTTGTATTCAAATGAGTTAAATTTAATAGAAAACACTTCTGTACTCATTTATGGACTTGCTGAAGATATTTTGACTTTGAATTTTGCAAGAAAATGTATTTTCAAAGAAATTTAAGGAATTTTTAAGTTGTCGAGTTTTCAACCAAGACACAAATTTTGAAAATGCCAGGTTTTTGCCTTGTCAGAATCTTCCAACTATGATATAAATAAAAAATATATAATGACAGAGTTAAAATGCAAGTTTGAATTTGGGCGCCCATATTTAGGTCCTAGGGTCCTATTTTCTATCCCAATATAAAATCAGATCTGGGCATCATTTGAGGATATGAAGTTATTGTTTTCTTTTTTCTTCTTGGAGCAATCCATGCTTAGGGACAAAAATCGAGTGAGGTTAGGACACCAAACCCTATCCTCTTCCTTGGCAATTCTACATAGGAATTGCAATGTGTTGATCATTGGATTATTTTCGGTCTGTCCATTTCAACTTGCTATCAAGAAGTGCACCAAATTGGGGAAAGGGTTCAACAATTCATCTTCCACCCTGCATCTGAAGGGGGAGATTTCCAGCTCTGCCAAATTTATAACCTAGCAAATATACTGTGCAAATAAGACATTTCCAGCTTTGGGGAATCAACACTGTAGAAGAAGAAACAATCAGTTTGCCACTACTACCAGCAACTTCATAAACCAGATCAGGCTACTTAGACAGATATTCAAGCCGCCATATCTAGATCGCTGTATTGACAGCGCACAAGATATCCTCAGGTCACTGTATTGACAAGTTGCAGGTCAACAAATACCCAGCTCACCAATGCATACTCAAATCATCAAAACAAAAGGGTGCAGATAAACAGCAATCAGAGAACTCTAGCATAATCATATAGATCAATAATAGGGTGAGGGCAGCAACTCTCAATCGCCATCACAGCATATCCTAGAGATCAGTCGCAAACACAGCATATCCCAGAGAATTCAACAAGGACCAAAGTTGATGCCAGCAATCTGCCCTGCATTGGAAGGACACAAACCACACCCAGGTTGCCACATTGACAAGGAAAACTCTCAGACCTCTGATCTATGAGTGATTATTGCCATTTTTACCAGATTTGTGTGATAATTACAAAACCAAGATGAGTCTGCAAACATCTACATCTGTGTGAAGGGAAATAATTATTGTAAGGACATTGTAATCTCAGATCTGCTTGTTCATCAGACCTTTCTTTACAAATTACAGCTACAGCAGTCTAGAATCGTGGATCATAAATTTGTTGTTTAACCTTACTTCACTGTTAGTATTCATTGCTAATTTGTGAAGACATTTGGGTGATCAAAGTGCATATTGGACTGCAAACAGCAATCCAAACATAACTATATCACTCATCATAGCGTAGGGTTATTACAAAGCTAAGAAATCACTACGCCAAAAGACTAGACTTTTAGTCAATGGCGCCCACTGGCATTAATGTTGAGGTTTTCATCCCACCAAAGCGTCACCACAAGTAAACCCCCTTATGGACACATGGCTGTTGGCTCCACCATCTAGTTCAAGTACACACTTGCCAACACAATGAAGGACCATCACTAGGGTTTAGCTAGAGACATCACAAGCCCAACCTGCTCCACAAGGTTTGACCTCAAGTCCTTGACTCTAATACTAAATTGAGCAAACACTACACCAAAAGCCTGGACTGTTAGTGAATGGCACCAACCTACATTAAGGGTGAGGTTTTCATCCACCAAAGTGCCACCACAAGTTAACACCCTCGTGGATGTGTAGTTGTTGGGCCCACCATCCGGTTTGGGCACATGCTCACCATTACAATTAAGGAATGTTTATTGGGTTCAGCTTGGGTTATCACAATTTATAATGGTTAGATGTCAATCTTAAATTGTCTAGGGTGTAAACCTGTAAAGAATAGCACACCCATTATCAATAAAAATGCTTGAAACCATGGTTGTCAATTCCTGTTCAAGCTCGGGTTAGGTTCACACGTTTGGGCAAAAAAAAGTTTCAAGGTTGAGTTTGGGATCATCCATACAAAAACATATAAATATATATATATAAAATAATTACACACACATTTGCAGCAGTAATTAAGTTCAAATACACCACTATACTAATAGTCTAATAACAAGCAAATACACCACCATTTAATAGTCAAAACTTGATTGTCATCATATATATATATATATATATATTAGTTCAAAAATAATAATGTCAAGTGTCAAAAATCAGCCATCATTGATCAAAAATCATATGGGTCATCAATTATATCATCATCCTCCTCCATATGCTGTAGTAAATAGAAGAACCACGAATAGTGCTACTAATAGTGGCACTGGCATGCATTACCACTCTCATGCTCACTAGGTGGCTCATAGTCATCATCAAAATCCAAGTGCAGCAAGGTGAGAAATTGAAACGTCCAGCTCAATATGCCCTAGCTCGATATCCCACTTCTTTGTCTCCCCTTCTTTCTAGGCATTTTGTGTATAAGGAACCACAAGTTAGAATGCACCAACACTAAGTCCTCTACCTTTTTGGAGTGTAGTTTATGTTAATATATTTCAGATTCTAGCAAGGAATATATCAATCTATAGAGATCTAACAAAACTAAGCACAAGATATGATATAAGAAATCACAAGGGAGGAAAGATAGTACCCGGAAATCAGACTTTGACTATGCCTTCAACCTTTCCAATGTATGTGCCAATTAGCCCACCTAGGGCTTCTTTCAACTTAGATCCAAGGTGACATCAACCAGCACTATGTGTGTCTTACGATCTGCAATTATAACTGCACCCAATCTGCACTTTATCAAATTCCCAAGCCCAAGGACTGCATCAACATCAGGTCTCGATGCCTATATATATATCAAACTTCGCTGATGTATATTCTTCAGTTTTCTGCCCTTGAATTGCACTTGAACTGGTTACCGATCCTAGCATATCGAGTTTGCTGAGTCTCCTTGACATTTTCGCTTTGACATTACTCCTTAAGATGCTGACAGAACTTGCTTATAATGGCAAGATTTCACTCCAGCAAGAGAATGAATTCGATCCTCTAATCCACGATGGAATTCGCTGCTCCAGTTTGCACAAAGGATGATCTCAATTCTTGAAGGAGAGAAAGCACGTTATGTTTTTTTGGTGATCTCTCCTCTTGGATCAAAAACGTATATATATGAGATTTGAAGTGCTTAACTCCTCTCCTAGGAGTCAGCCGACTTGGGCCACCCAAGAGGCTTATTATTTTATAATAAATAAATAATAAATGCTTATTATTTATTATTACAATATCGCACTTTATCTCTTTATATATATTAATTCATTCATTCATTTTGACAAAGGGTAATTAATAATAATAAATATATTACCAAAATATATTCTATTATTATTTCCTTAATTTCGTCCTCTTATTTATTCCATAAATAAGCGTTGATCTTGACCATAAAGACCATAATATTAACAGTTTATTGCGCTTTATTGAGTGGATGGAGTATAAGCTCCAATTCCTCTCAGATGAAGATGAATTGATAGCCTATCAAGACAAAATTAAATAGTTAAGAGTTATAAATAAAATTAAAATATAAATAAAACTTGAAAGATGGAAGTTTTTTTTAATAAAACTTACTTGCATTAAAGTTTTGATGGCAAGAGGTTGTAGGTATGGGTATGATTCTCCATGGAAGTACCACCAACTATGAGCATCAACCATATACTTGTCTTGAAGAGCATCAAGACTACAATCAGTGTGCTTGCAAAACTCATGAACTCAACCCTCACTGCATCCCATATCTCCCGATTACCAAAGAATCTGCGAAGTGCTACCTTGTACCCTTGAGCAACTTCAGGATCTCCATATGGGGCAACTCTCGTGCAACTACTACTGGTAAGGAGTGGAGAACTATAATATTTGGGACTCAATGCAAAGGCAAGAGGATGTAACAGAGTGGTCATTCTATCCCATGATTTGATGTAGTTCTTTGAAAAAAATTCTGACGGAATTTTATCTTTTGCATTTATGATGAATTTCATCTTCTCAATAATTGAGTTAGTGTTTTCATATACCTTACTCAAAAAAAGCCTACCCATGTCAATATAATGGATCATGCTCAATATAGGCTCAGTGAAACTAAGGAGATACTCAACATGATCCCGCCAAATGTCATCTAGGATCATTTTCTTAACCTTTTGTTGACCTTGTAGTGCTAGATTGCCTCCATATGGTCCAGTTGGGGCTAATTACCATGTTAGATGGTGCCTCAAGAACCTTTAGAATTCATCTCAGCACAATTGTGTTGGAGGCGAATTGGGTCTCACCAACCTATTTCAAAATCAAAATAATTAAATAATTAAAATTAAAAAGTTTACAAAAGTAAAGCAAATTTGTTATTTAACTAACCTTCACCAGCTCCAATATCAAAAATATGCCTTGTGACATGGTGTGAACCATAGATTAAAATATCGCTAACTTCTCTATGATAGGTAAATTTATCGCAAGAAGTTTTGGGCGGCAATAAACTACGTAATTTTATTGCAGGTTTATATCGCCGAGATTTTGCAAACTTGTCACCGAAAAAAAATGAACTTATCACTAAAATATTGGCGATATTTAGCCAAAATATCGACCGCAGTCCGCTAATAGGGACTGACGGCCCAAAAAGCACTCATTTCACATTTTCTTGTTTGCAAATTGGTGTTTGGGAGAGGAAAAAAGGGTTTGAAGGAGAAAAAATGTGATTTGCTGCATTTTAGAGCAATTTGTTTGGATTTGAAGTGGATTCGAAGAAATTTTTCAAGCAAATTCAGATTCACAAGTTCCCGATAAGTTGCAGATTTATCTCCGATATTTTCCCAATATTTTGTTTTTGCCCTTGGCAATAAGTTGCCAATAACGATATTTTGAACTGTGGTGTGAACATTTGGATCTCTTTGACATCAGCATACACCTATTTGATCTATTCAACATTGTTCCCAACTTTTTCAGCATTAGGTTGAGGGAGTGGACAGCACAAGGTGTCCCAAAAATATGTGAATAACACCCCTCAACCAATAACCCAACAGCCCTACAGTTTTGGGCAGCCTATTACAACTTGCACAACATTTTGAGGGCCCACTTCCTCAATGGCTTGGCAAAGAATTTCAGCAATAAATGCACCATGTTTCACATGTCCTTCACAGTCCACTTCTTTCAAAAATGTTGCCCATTCATGGGACATTGCAATAACATTGATCAATGGGCGATTTAGCATCTTTCCATCCATTAGATATTAGGGACATCCCTATTTTGATCCATGAATCCTTGATGGGCTTCAAGGAGTCCTCTACATGTTTCATCTCTCTGTTCAATAAGTTTTCTTGGCACACCCAGTGGGACCTTTGATTTTCATCACTAAAGATTTGGTGCGACCTTCGACGCACTCAGCCTTAAAGAAGTATCTAGCAAACACATGGCGACTCTGCGAGATCAAATCATTTGGGTGACACTATTGGTATGTACACAATTCTCAATTTTGAGCAGACCTCCTACTCTCGTTTAAGGCGTCATTAGTAGTCCTTTTCCTTTCCTTATGTTCTAGTATGGAAGTATATTATAAACGTTGTTGTTTTCCTCCTTTCCATGGAGATACATGATTTTAGCCTCCCTTCAAGTCGTATCAAGCTGGTAATATTGTTAATTTTTCTCTATATTGTCCTACTACAGAAAGTTATGACCGATTTCTAAATGCTTGCTTCCCACCTACCCTCGCATAGCCTTCTTGGCAGCCTAAATATGCCTATCAACAATCCTCAAAGACCTATTCTACTCCCTATCAGCGTGTTTATTCTATAACCCAATCTCAAAACATAAGGAACCCTAGCAATATTGATGCCAAAGAAATAATGATAAATTTTCAAGAACAATTGAGGATCAAGAAAAGCAAAATCCTCTCACTCATTCACTACAAGAGGACCATATTCTCAAATGGGTGAACCTAATTGTCCTTAGCCCTTGGGAGAAGTTCCAACACCTCGTTGGATACTTACTATTCTTCGTTTTCTAGTTAGTTGTCCCCATGCAAGAAGAACATTAAGAAACTGGTCAAGAAGGGAAGTTATTTCAATAAAGCAACCAATGGGTTTCTTTAGTTTCTTTCTCCATTGACTAGTTTAGGTTAGGATAGGTTAAGGATTAGTTGTTATTTCCAAAAAGTACAATCACACATCCTACATTCCCCTTGAGGGAATGTTTGCCCTAGTTCCCAGGTTTTCCTCCAAGTGCAGTCGAGCACATGTTTTGCGGGTCCTTGTGAGTGACTTTGTGCCGAATGGAGGGCTAGGCTCCTAGTTCCTATCATTATGAAGGCAGTTTAAAAATTTTCAAACCCCTCCCGAAGAAGGTTGCAAAGTTAAAAGAACTGAGAAAGCAAAGGAAGCGCTTATTCCATGAGCACCGTGTTTGCCAAAGGAAAGTGAAACAAAAGATATGTTCATACACCTTGGCAATCAGTAATTGAGGTAAAACACTTTGTTAAAAAGGATTTGGACTTTGGGGCATGATCAATTCCTCCTCGTCATCCAGTCGCATGTATTCCCTAACTGCTACCAATTGCTATACTCAATAGATGGAAACCCTAGCCTTTTCAATGCATTGCAAAGGTAGTTATTAATTTTTCTTAAAGAATGCTTTTAATTAAACCTAGTATTATTTTCTGTTAATTGATGATAATTGCCTAGATCTTGTTGTTTCTTAAATTATCTGGCTGGGTTTTCTATTATGAGAGTTTTGCTTTAAAAAAAATCATCAAATTAAACTCTTGGAGAAATGAATTAGCAAAATTCACTAACATGAACTTGTGCACCATGATTAGGAGGCTCTTGCAAATAATGCAATTCTTTTTGTTCAAATTTTAACAACAAAAATTTACTATTGTTAATCAATAGTTAATTTTAAACACTATCTCTAAACATAGACAAAAAGAAAGCTTGCAATGAAGAATAAAACAAGTTGCTAGAAGCTATATCAACATTCATTTAAATTTGAAGATCTTTACAATAAATGTACTATTTTGACCCCTATATAAGTAAGAAAAACTCAAAATGAGTCTCTGGAAAAGCAAGAATTTGTCATTACACAACCAAAAGGAGAGAAGAAATGGATGAGAAAGATAAACAGAAGAAAACGAGAAGGGACATCATTCATTTTGAGACCACTTCGTCCTTGGTCTCCTCCCTCTGTGTTTTCCACCACAACTACATTAGGGTGAACCATGGCTCAAAATTCATTCCATTAGGCCACACAATAGATGGGTTCCACGCCCATTACCTTTCGCAAGAATGAACAAGCAGGCACGAAACACTCTTAGTGTTCTTCACCCAAGGTGTTTTTAATATTCGACAGAAAGGGGAGCCATGGCACCACATCTTTGTCCACAAAAGCCCTCAAGTAAGTGGCATTTGTAATGCGCACCTCATATTGAGCCACATTCAAGATTTCCTCCAAGCCACCCATGTAATCATTCCCAAACAAGGCCCTTGTGAGTTTGGCAATAGTGGGCTTTAGTTCACCCAAGTCCAGAAGAGAAGCAATGAAATGGGAGTTGATATTGGTAGTCACTCTATACCTATCCTCAAAAACTAGAAAGTCCTCTCATAAAACCCATTTTACAATAGAAATGACCAAGTCATTCTTCATATTGGTCATGCACTCTAGGCGCAGGTCAAAAATTAAGCCTAGGAATACCAACTAATTTTAATCAACAAATACCTCAATCAGAGTATCCATTAGACTGAAATCTATGCTACAAGACTTAGACTCTAAATTTGGAATACCTTGCTTAGTAGTATATAACCCTATTTTTTTAAGACACTTAGGCCTCTATCACACAAGCGAGCAATAATTCACCTGGGGATTAAGGAGAGTAATCATTCTACAAAATCAAGTCTCAAGGTATTAAATCCGCATGTGTGATGTGTCCATACTCAATGAGCATTTAATTTAAACATCCCATAGTATTACAGCAGGGATTACATGTGCAAAAATTTGCCTTTTAAGTGGGTAGGAAATTAATGCGTTAATACCATAATTTACAACATGAGATTCGGCTTAAGACTAACAAAATTTTGGCTTTCTTTTCAAGTACGACCCTTATTGGAGATTGTCATGTTAGATCAGGAGATGGCTTCTATTAATTCAATAATATAGTGAATATTTAATACTTCCACGTGAGAGAACACGATAAAGGCTTGCGTTTTCATTACGTGAAAAATCTTAAGGTTGCTCTCACTACCACTTTGATTTCCAACGTAGTAGCCCAACTTCATTGTCGACAAATTGAAATGTGAAGTAAAAAATAGAAAACTCCTCTAAACAAATAAAAATGAATAAATCATCTACATTCAAGTGAAACGAGTAACTCCACTAGGTCTATGGATGCTTGGTTGGCAGTCAAGCTATACTTGACAGAAATCAGAGAGATATCCTTGTCAGGGCTATGGATGCATGTTTGGCAACAATGCTCTACCCTAGTTGGCTATAAGGAATGAACCCAACTACTTAGCATAATGTGGCCTCTGCTCTATTCATCTTGGGAAGAAATGGTGAATGTATCATGATGCAAACACTAGAATGATTGGAAGCTTCACCTGCTGAGCCATGACTTCCCACTCATAGGGTTTCCTTGTACAAGAAAATCTATATCTTTGAGAGGCTTTAAAGAAATCTCCTTTCATAAATCCGAGTAATAGATGCATAAGTTCCCTCCTCCCTTCTTGAGTTGCAATTTGTTGTGATTTTTCCACAACAAGCCTCATGTAATTCATGCTAAAATCTAGACCATGTTTGCTTTTCATCAGCCCATTGAGAACTCAAAACAATCCACAGTTGACAACGCATTTCCACGCTTGTCTAAGCCTATTTTCTCCCAAGAAAGGTGTGCACCTCCAACAAGAGACGCATTTCGTGCCTAAGCAAGCCATGTTACAATACAGACCCCTCAACCTTTAAGTCTTATCTCCATTTCCACCACATGTCCTCTCTCGATGACCTTTTGCTTACCCTACATCCTCCCGATGCACATACATTTGTTTTGAGGCTGAGGTTATATCAATACAAATGATTGTTTGGTTGCACTGGAGCATATGTCAGACCCACTGGATGATAGCCCAAGGATAAAATGATGATTTTTTGATGGTCAAAATGTATTTAACAAGAGGTCGCAAGTAGAGGGAGGCACATATTTCGTAGCAAACTAGGATAAAGAAAAGATCAAGAATCCAGTTAGTCCTGCTATTTATATGACTTGCTAATCTGCGAACCAAAAAAAATTGCTTCACCCTCTACAAGCAGAGGTCCCTATGAAGTCATCAAAGTTGTAGATGCGAACTACTAAATGAAGAATCGAAGCCAAACAAATATTCCTTTTAAGGCTTCACCATAATTCCAAGTTATATTTTTCATTCAGAACCTTTTACCTTAGGCCCACAAGAATTTCTCATAACCCATCACAACAGAGAAGGGTTGAATGTGGAGGGCATCACATGGCACATTATCGCAAATTCTCTATGGTTTGCCAAGCAAAGACCATGAGTGTGAACCTTTTTCCATGGTGGACACACATCAGCTGGGTGCATTTTCAAAGCCCAACCTGAAAGTAAAACCCATCCTATTGCACCGACCCTCCACATGTCAATTGTCTCTTAAACAGTGGGAAGGCTCTGCTTGGTGTTTTTAAGGCAAAGAAGGTTGTGGATATAATCGCATGGCTCCTCCACATGCGTAAAAGCAACACTCAAGTTAAAAAACCCATGGTGATGCACAATTGGCTCTTTTCCAAGGTGAAGATGACTGTGCATGCGCCACATGCCCTTTTCTAAGGCTCTAGTGTCAAAGGTGAAGATGACTGTGCATGCGCCACATGCCTTTTTCTAAGGCTCTAGTGTCAAAGGTGGTTTCAAGATCCAACTTAGGCAGAAAGTGGGTGGCACAGGTGGCAACAGTTTTGTGTGCAATGTGCATGTCGCAAAAATGATGATACACAAAGCAACAGCTGTAGGCAGTTCCAATAGGCCATCATGACAGCACGCACATGCAGAGGAATGCAGGGAATCTTTTCTATTATGTCTTTTCTCTTGTTTTGAGTAGTGCATTGTATAAAAGCAGAGATGTGGCTCTATCTTAGGGGTTCACATTCTTTTCACCAGTAAGAGATTAGTTGACAAAACTTCATGAAAGAAAACTTAGATAACTTACAGCAACAGAAGCTCCATTTAGAGATCTTTACATTGTACTTAATTCTTAAAAGAAATCACTACAGCAGACTGCTTTTCTAGCCTTTACTGTGTATCATTTCTGTTTTGTAATCATCGCAAGTCACTATGCACTATATCATTTAAGGAATGTGATCATCCATTGCTTAGCTTTCTCAGCATTTGAGAAGATGGTTATAACTAAACAGTAAATGAAATCATGTTTTACACTCTTTTGTTTCCTGTTGTGCTACAGCCTTAAGTTACATTATGCTTTGCAATGGAAAAGATTTAAAGTGTTCTAAAAGCTTTGTATTTTGGCACTTCACCTTAGTGTAGGTATGTTTTATGTTCTTTCTCTCTTCTCTTTCCATTCCCCAAAAACCTAAAGAGCCGACTTCTAAAATCTCAGAGGTTGTTTTACAAACTGCAATCTGGCCCCACATCTGTGAAACTTTCGGACTGCCCTCAATAAGCACAAGCTTTAGAGGTCAACAGGTAATATAGACCTTCTCATACCCTCGTACCCCTTTGGAGCCTCATTAATTGATCTCGTCATTTTTTGCCAATAAGGTGAGAAAACAACATTAAATGCCAATCAATTAGAATAGACACATCTAGCTATGTCTTGGCAATCTCTCTACCCTCATTGTGTAATGTCATTTCCTATGGTCCCTTTGATCTCTTATGTGCCAGAGATTGTTCTTCACGTATAGACAAAAATGTATGGTTCTATGTAGGTTCAAGAATGAAAGGTGATGGAGAGGCCCTTGATCCTTTCTTAGCCTTCAGCAAAGGATGAGCACTTGTAGCTAGTTTCCCTGCTGCTTGGTCTACTTTTGCTTGTTCTTCAATAAATGCCAATACGTGTTCCTCTCTAAGAAGGCCTTTACCTTTTGGCTTGTCAGGTCACAATTCGATGCCTTGTTGAGGGATAAAGCACAAATGTGCTTTCACTCGACTGTATGAGCTATTATATTGTGCTTTGCAATGGCGACAAATCCAAGTGTAACCTCCACCATTTCCATATATTTCCAAAGGGGAAAGTGTGGGTATGTTTTAAAGCAAGGTTCGCTCCCAAAGCTGGAAGCACTTGCCATTTTAATATCTAACACAACAAGTTCTATAAACAACAGGGATAGGCACGAACCAAAAACGAAAAAACTTCAAAACAAAACTAGAGAGTTCATTTGTAAAAAAAAGTAAAGAAATTTTTTTTTAAAAAAACCTCTTATGAAGGAATCTTCTTCTTCAATCCTTTGAGAACAAACCAACACTTGCAAATGCATACGAACAGCACAACAACCAACTTGGGGCATTCACCAATCAATCTTCAACTAACTTTGTGCAGTGGCAAGAAAAAAAAAAGTTCAGCAATGGAGCAAAATGTTTTTGTTTTTCATTCACAATAGCATAAATGAGATAGAATTTGTCTTTTTGTTGCTTTCAATAATTAAAATTAGGGTTGGGGGGTTGGATTACATTCTTTGCAAAAAACAAAACACTTCAATTTTTTTTGAAATAAAAAGCAAATTCGCCCCAGGTTCAGTCGGCAGCTAAATCTTGGGTGCAAATACATCTTGGGTCTGCCTAGGTTTGGCAAGGCTGGACCCACAGATAGATCCGATACCCTGCCTGAACCCACACCGGACCAGTTTGGGACTGCAAACCCGGTTCAAACCAGATTAGGTTCCAGGGGGCACAGGGTAAGGAAACCATAACCTTGCTTGAAACCTACCAAAGGGTCTCTTATGGGAATAAGCACAGTGGTTGATATGATTATGAAGATGGGAGACAAATGATTGTTGGCAGTTTGGTGAGCGTGATTGTGTAAAGAAGATGTAAATGTAGTTTGCATGTGCATGCACCTGTGTCATCTCTGGATTAACCACTGCATGTGTCAATCCCTTATTTTGGACACTGTGTGTGTATAACATTACATATCATTTTTCCTTTGATGAAATGTGTGACTATGTTGTACTTACTATGACATTGTGTGTGTCATACAAATGATTAGGAACTACTCTCCTATTTAGGGCTATCTATCCAACATATGGATGTACGCAATATTTGAGTGCCATTAAATCATTGGCCAAGGAATTGTTATGACTTGATGTCAATCATGTTATGTTCAACTGTGGTTGCCTCAATTCTGCTCATGTGATTCTCCTGTATAGACCATCCATGAAGGGTAGGATCTCACCTACTACTGGTGGTGCATGACATCATGTAGGCTCTGTGATTGGCATTAAAGCGCCCCCATGATATTTTCTCTCCCACTATCATTAGACTCAGCATATTGGCAGTATATGGTACAAATGGGAATTGCTACAGATGGTTAGTATCTATTATTATGCATTATGTTATGTTTAATGTTATATGCTCTTTCTGTTCATTATGTATACCGAAATGGTGATACAAGATGACATGATTTTATGATTGCAGGGATCACTTTTGTAATGATTGTGATTTTTTATCTAGGAACATAGCTCACATTATTGATTATTTCTTAACCATAATAATTACTTTCTTCATGTGAAAAGGATACTTGTAGAAAAAAGAAAACATAATGTACTTCTTGACTTGTGGTCTTTACAACTCTAGTAATATAAGTTGATGTATGTATGGATTGTGAACTCATTATGATCTGAAATTATATTTGTGTTGGAAAAAAAGATGTTAAAGTGCTTGACTTGAATGATGAAACCTGAGATATGTCTAAAGGCACATAGTCTTTTGTTTACATTAACATAACGGAGACTTCTCTTCCGTGATTAGATTCATCGTGAGTATGAAAACTTATTAAACAACTTACTGAAACTTCCACAATGTGTTAGGCGAGATTGAGATTAATACACTCATAAAACAAACAAAAGAATATCAGTTAAATCAATAAATGTTATGAAGATAAATATCTCTTATAAGAAAAAACATAATGAAAATCCTTTGGCTTTTTTTGTATTGTTCGTGACTGATGAATTGGGTTGTGAAACTATACTCATGTGTATGCACATTGTGTCACTGCTGAGTGTTGCATTTGTTGTCACAAAAAGAATTTGTTGGTTGTGTTGCTGCAAGTTTTGCCCATGGTTGATTTTGGGCATTTGAATGCAATAATTGGTGTGGTTGGGACAAATTCATGCTATGCATTAAATCATCAGAGAACATCAAAACAAAATTAAGCACCTTCCACAGCTTCTACAATGCAGATGAGTCATTTATAACAACAAACCTAGCATTTTGAAGAAGTATCTTGAAGACCTGCATTGGCAATATAAGGAGACCAAACACCAGAATAATCATAAAATTTTAAGTCAGTCTACACCAAATTGACTTGACAGAATGACCTTAGTCAAATATAATGAGTGAAAGTTTCTACTACACTTTTTTGCTACATCAACTAGCAAATTTGAAAGATGAGTTCAGTCAAACTGTAAAGATGATATTATATCTATTGGTCACCAAAATTTTATAAACGCTAACCAAACAGTGATGTTCTAGCAAAATTTGATACATAAACAAATTCTCTGAAATTGAAACATGTAAGTTGTCTCAAAAAACTGTACCAGGGATCTGTATACTTACAAAAGAAGAATTTGATTATTCAATATAAACAAATTCTCTGAAACTGAAACATGTAAGTCATCTCATAAAACTGTACCAGGGATCTATACACTGATAAAAGAAGAATTTGATTATTTTAACAATCACTTCAGACAGGAAAGTGAATAGAGTTTCTATCATCAGTACAAAGTAAATTTTTGTTTTGCTCCAGTAATTAATTAGAGCACTAATGGGAGTATTACCCACATGTAACTCAGCTAGTGAAAATATATTCTTCAAAAGCATAGCTACAGGCAATGACCTCTTTGCATCATCAAAACTACCTAAATCAAAATGAAAAGAATGAAACATAGGAACCATATTACATCCCACTCAACAGAAATAAATTGATATATGCCTCAAAAGGAAAATATGGGAACACAAATAGTAAATAAGAAATTGGTGAAATACATCGTATAGTCTACTGAATCGTGGTCAAGTTATAATTGCAAATAAATGAAAGTAAAACTTTAGAGTTCCTTAATTAAACCCATGTAACAGACAAGAAGCTACAGCATAATGATTGCAAGGAGTCGGAACCATCATATAAAGCAGGTTAAGAAATATGGAGGAAAACTGAAAAAAATTCACAGGTGTGACATGAATAAGAAGTTTGAATGAACGTTGATGAGTATATGGTTTAATTTAGGCATTGTGAAGTTTGAATGAATGTTGAAGACTATATAGTTGAATTTAGGTATTTACAAATAACTTGAATGAAAAGTGTTGATGTTTGTAGCATCGGTCAAATAAATAATATTGACTATATGATTTATGAGAAATGATTTATTATATATATTCATATATATATATATATATATATCAATATATATAATAATTGATATTATTATATACATTGATATATATGTATATATAAAGTTAGGTTATAATTATTCTCATAATAAATAAATAGTTAAATTGATAAAATTATTATTATTATTATATTAGATAAATTAATATAATACTCAAGAGATATTATATATATATGTGTGTGTGTGTGTGTATAGTCATAATTGTCATTATATTAATTACATAATAATGAATATACATGCCCCTTGAAGGGACATGTCTCTTCTTGGCTCATTCTTAATATAAATGCAAGAGATTGTTGCATTTGGAAAATGCATACAATGAGATAGTGCTATTACATTTGCAATGATCCTAAAACTTTAACATGGTATCAGAGTCAGGTTGCAAATGTAAGAGAGTAGTTTGTTAATGGTGAATGTGTGACTGTCTCAAAAAATTACAGTCTCAATACGAGGACCATATCTCACAAATGCACCGTTGGATTTCACTAAATTTTGGATATGTTTGTGGAAACCAAATTTAGAAGAATCTCACCAAAGCGATTGGAAAGAAAATGTCTGGTTCAAAAGTTATGACCGAATGTGTACAGGTCTATACAGATTTCTGAACAAAGAGAGTTCTTTGATTAAAAGCTTCAAACACTTTTTATAGTACAAATAAGAAAAGGGTCATTACATTAATCAAGAGATGAGTATTCCATGTTGATTAATGTTCATAAATATTTTATGTAGTTATTAAATCATACTATAACATTGGGATAGAAAATATTGTATTCTTTTATCATTAATATTTCTTTGGGATAATATAGTTTAGTGAGCTATTTGTAATCTCTCTCTGACAGGACAAAAGCACAAGATAATTTCATTCAAGGGAGAAATAACTTGATGCTTGAAAACAAATTGATGATTGAGACTAGATGCAAAGAGAGTCTACTATTTCAAAATAGGTCAAGAAGTTTGATAAACTTGATCTTCAGAGGGAGTAGATGGTTCAGCTAACTTGTGACAATCAAGTGATCATGTTGATTGAGAGGGAGTTCACTATTGAAGGTGAAACATTTATGAGGTAAACTTGATATAAAATTGATTATTATACTTGTGAATTATGAATGTTTTTAATGGGCCTGCCCCCTGTGTAAATCATAAAGAAGTGACGACTTCCAAATGATTATCACTTGTATTTGTTAAAGTTATTGGAAGGTGACGATCTTGCAATAACTTTTTCTTTTGTAATATCTTACTTGTGGATAGAATCGCCGATGGAGGCAATCCACTATGTAGCTCATGAGTTGTGGATAGAATCGCCGATGGAGGCAATCCACACAGGAGCTTGTGGATAGAATCGCCGATAGAGGCAATCCACACCATAGCTCATGAGTTGTGGATAGAATCGCCGATGGAGGAAATCCACACAGGAGCTTGTGGATCGAATCGCCGATGGAGGCAATCCACCTGGGAACTGTGGATAGAATCGCCGATAGAGGCAATCCACCTGGGAACTAACCCTCACAATTTATGAACTTACTGTGAGTTACATTTTATCTTCCCTAGCTAAGAGGGAGTGTTGATGTTTGTAGCATCGGTCAGATAAATAATATTGACTATATGATTTATGAGAAATGACTTATTATATATATTCATATATATATATATATATATATATATATATATATATATATATATATATATATATATATATATCAATATATAAAATAATTGATATTATTATATACATTGATATATATGTATATATAAAGTTAGGTTATAATTATTCTCATAATAAATAAATATTAAATTGATAAAATAATTATTATTATTATATTAGATAAATTAATATAATACTCAAGAGATATTATATATATATGTGTGTGTGTGTGTGTGTGTGTGTAATCATAATTGTCATTATATTAATTACATAATAATGAATAGACATGCCCCTTGAAGGGACATGTCTCTTCTTGGCTCATTCTTAATATAAATGCAAGAGCTTGTTGCATTTGGAAAACACATACAATGAGATAGTGCTATTACATTTGCAATGATCCTAAAACTTTAACAAAAAGAAAGCTTGCATTGGCCAACATAGAACAAGGTAAAACTTCCTAATTTACCTTATATATTGTTCAATATTTCTACCCCCGCATTTCAACCTCATGGTGAAGCTCACAAGTAGACTCAGACTGTCAATAGACCAAAGCTTTGCTAATCCATCCACTCTGGAAATATAAATTATCCATTAGTTAATAACTCCCCAAAGCTTTGAAGTTCTCAGATGAATAAACTACAAGAGCATACAAACATCATCATTATAATTAACACAGACCTTCGTAGAGAACCCTGCAGGAGGTTATTGATTAGGTAAACCACCTAACTCATTGAATAAAGGATCTTTTTATTTTTCTCAAAGCAGACCATCCATGTCTATATCTGTATCAAGAGAAAGGATTTCATCTTTGAGATTTGAAAGTAGAAATGGAAATGTAGACCAGAATTTAATATAAATTCTTTCTGATGTGGACAGATGTGCCAGGCAGAATGTTGATAAACATGAAAATGGTAGCTAGCTACTTACTATGGTGGTTTAGAATGTGCCCTTTCTTCTCCTCTTAAACATTACAGCACGTGAATTTTATTACTGCAACATATCCACTTTATCCATCTTTTGGATGTAATCTGTCAGTGAATCCTTTGCAACAAATGTAAAGAGCCTATTTTGCACTTCAATCCAACTTTGTCCTGGCTGTTTTCTCAGTCCACTTTGTTTCATATTTTTTCTAACATTGGCTACATCAGCCCACCTACCATCTGCAGCAAACATGTTTGCAAGTAGTATGCGTGTTCCTGCACATTGTGGATCTAACTGAAGTATGCGTTCTGCTACACGTTTTCCTAGACCATATTTTCTATGGACTTTGCAGGCACCAAGCAAAGCTCCCCAGACAACGGTGTCATGTTTGAATGGTATTTTCTTTATAAATTCTTCTGCTTCATCCAGCTGCCCAGCTCGACCAAGAAGATCCACCATGCAACCATAATGTTCTATTATTGGTTTGACCCCATAATCTTTACTTATGGAATTAAAGTGGTACCACCCTTCATCCACTAATCCTGCATTGCTACATGCAGAGAGAACGCCAATAAAGGTAATAGAATCTGGCTTCACCCCTTCTTGTTGCATTTGATCAAAGAGCTGGAGTGCCTTTATACCAAGCCCGTGGATTGCATACCCTGTAATCATTGTAGTCCAAGTCACTACATCTCCTTTAGACATTAAGTCAAACACTTGTCCTGCATTTTCTATGCTTCCACATTTGGAGTACATTGAAATAAGAGCACTGTTAACAGAAATTTCCAACTCATACCCAGCCTTAATGACAAGGGCATGCACTTGTCTTCCTGTTTGAAGAACTGCTATATTAGCACACGCAGTAAGGACAGTGGAAAGCGTGAACTCGTTAAGCTTTATTCCCAATCTTTGAATTTGGAACGTAAGCTTTAAGGCTTCTTCATCGTAGCCCTTGTCCACATATCCCATAATAATTGTAGTCCATGAAACCACATCTTTTACAGTCATCTCATCAACCACTTGTTGAGCGTCGTTTATCCTCCCGCATTTGGCATACATTGCAATAAGAGCATTACCTACTGATAAAAATGATACAAGTCCATTTCTGATGACATGGGTATGAAACTGTTTACCTTGTTCAAGAGCAGCTAAGCTTCCACATGTACTGACAACAATTGCAAATGTGAACTCATTTGGCTTAATGTCCGTCTTCAGCATTTGTCCAAAAAGTTGCAAAGCCTCTTCCCCATGGCCACCTTGTGCAAATCCAACAATCATTGTCGTCCAAGACACTACATCTCGCTCCCACATTTCATCAAAAAGTTTCTTTGCATCCTTAATTCTTCCAAGTTTTGGATACATTGTTGCCAGAGAATTCCCAACAAATACATTTGCTTCAAAACCCATCTTCACGGCACTGGCATGAAGGCATTCTCCCTGTTCGAAATCACTCGTATCCGTGCACGCCCTCAATAAGCTGGAAATGATAAATGGATTCGGCTTTGTATCTGTCCAATTCATCAAACTGAACATTTTGAGTGCTTCTTCTCCGTCCCCATGTTGTACGTATCCTGTAATTATAGTCGTCCATGTAAAGTCATTACGTTCCGACATTCTATCAAACATTTGACGTGCGTCCTTCATTCTCCCGCATTTTACATGCATGTCCACAATGGCATTAGCCACAAATGTGTTCAACTCGAGGCCGACTTTAACCACATGCGCATGCACCTGTTCCCCGCCTTCGCCCAAGCTCGCGCAGGCCTTGAGAACACTGGCATAAACAAATGAATCTGGCTTGACATCCGTCCTCAGCATCTGCAAAAACAGATTCAAAGCCTCGTGTTCATTCATCCCATTAGTATATCCAGCAATCATGATGGTCCAGGAGACCTCATCTCGTTTCGGCATTCTGTCGAACAGCTGGCGCGCATCCTTAAGAAGGCCAGACTTGACATGAGCATTAAGAATACCGTTCCCTTGAAAGATTCCAGGTTCAAATCCTTTTTCAATCATACGGACGTACATCCTTTTGGCACCTGGTAGGGCTTTTTTATCAATGAAGTCCTGCAATGAGGCTCTAATCTCCTTCATCTCTTGTTCCCTGCAAAAGCTCTTCACTTTCCCACTACTCTCATCATACCCGTCGACTGCACGTTGAGCACAAAAGCCCTTTGTTCTCATCGGAGAGACAAGTGATAAATGTAAACCATTCCATTGTTGGAGACGTCTGCGTATTGTCTCAGCATTCCTTCTACTTAAGAGCCTTTTCATATCTGCATATCATTCACCATTTCAAATGCGCTTATACCTCTATTTCTGCAAATTTGCTTAGCTGGTGTACTCTTTGGCAACTATTATCTTCCCTGATGCTGAGCTTGTTTCTCGAGATTTCAGGAGATCGCAAGTTTCAACATTGAAGAGGTTAATGTTAATACCACCCTCCATTACTCTACTGAACTTCCTTAGAGGAATGGAGTTCTTAAAATGTCACAGGTTCGACGTTCTGTTTACCTCAGTCGCTAATCTGACACACTTATGTAGAGCAAACATTTTGCAAATTACAGTCTCTTAGAAAATGAAAATTTTTTAGCAAATTACTCTTTCATCGTTCGCTGGTTAACATATTTTACAGGATGTATCGTTTACTATGCAGAAGTCAAACGAAGAAACAAAAAAGCATTTTAGTTCCATTTAAAAGATAATCAAAGACAGCCAAAAAAAAAAAAAAAAATATCAAAATCTAACTTGTGCTATACGGACTACTCTATGCTTCTTCTAATAGATTTTATAATTTCATTTGTTAATGAATTTATTTATGCTCTTTAAAATTTATTTATGTTCTTTAGATAATATTCATATGTTATTATTTTTTTAAATGTAGATTTATTTTAATTAATCTTTGATTATTTTTTATTTACATATATGTGAAATAATTATTGATAAGATATACTATAAATCTAAATATTATTGATCATATGTAGTATAAATATGTTGTAACACAAATATTATAATTACAAGTACTATGTCAAGCACATTAAAAAAAAAAAAAATTTGTTATTGATTTTATATTTTTTTATTCCTACTTGTAAACAAATAAATATCCTAACTAAAAATTACCTAGGACAATTAATGAAAGAATAATAAAAGTCAATGATTTGGAGTTCTTATTGAAATAAAATTTGCATAAATGAATTTATGGAATTTCAATAGATTAAAAGTAATATTTAGCTTGAAATATTAATGGAGGAATGAATTGTTTGTGTTGTCAAAATTTGATTTGTTAATGTATAGAAAAATAGTGCATTATTAAAATAAAAAGATTTTGTATATGTCAATTGTTCTTCTCACTTTAGATTTGTACTTATAAAATTTGTCATGTACTTTATAAAACTGAACTTAAGTGTGGAAATAAACCTAACTCACAAAATTGATATAATAGAGAATTAGGGACTATTTTGATGTTCCTAAGCTTATTATACCTATGTATAAAGATGGTTATGTTAAGAGGTTGTTCTTGAACTTTCCAGTTAAAGATTGTTTTCCCTTTAGTCAAGTGATTAGGTGGGCTGATTTAATGACAACAAATAAAAATCGAAGATGATAAGAAAGCATGCAATACATTCAATATGATGTTGCAAGTTTAAAAAATGCAACTAATGATGCTACTATGATGTTCTCACTTCCTCACTTCTAGGGTTTCTTAGATTATTCTTCTATCTAATTTCAAAAGGATAAATAATGTTCTTAAATACAACATAACACATGAATGTGCAATAGGTGGGCACAAAATGACTAATAGGGAAAGGTCAATTGTGTTTAATTTCAATTTCTAAAATTAATTAGTTTTAATAAGAATAAACCAAGACGGTGAATGAGAAATATACAGATAGGTATTAAGTTTTGAGTAATGACTAATAGTAGGGATAAACTCGTATGAGGTTGTGTGTCAAATTTAATTTATGAATCTTATCACTTGTAAACTTGTTATTGGATAAAGGATAATCCGATAGAAGTGGTTCTAAGACATAAAGGGAGAGAGCATGGTTATACAACTTTCACTCTTATATTTTGTCCACTAAGTTATGAGGATGCATTTAAACTTAAGACAAGCAATTGACATGAGAAGTAACTATTCTATACACACAAAGGATACATACATAGACTTTGGTTATTGTAGTCTCCTTAGAATAGCTGCTTCACTCAAAATATACAACATAGGAATATATGCAATGAGTAGCATATATCAAACATTTAAAATAAACACTACAAATTACTTGAAAACTATCTTCAAAAAATAATAAAACTTAAAAAGGAGAAATAATAATAGTACTATGACTAAGCAAAAGATCTTAAAAATGAAGAATGGTTGATAAAGGTTGAAATATGGGAGTGATTGTGAGTCTATTACTATAAACTATAACTCAGAAAAATAGAATTAATGACATATATATCCTCTCTTTTTTTACAAAGGATTCAAGAAACTGAAGGCAATAAATAAATAAATAAAACATGTAAAAGTGATAAAATATGTCATCATGTAATAACCTTATAAGAAAATGACAAGATAATGGTAGTCAAAGAAACTAGATATGAATTATAAATGTCTTAAGTGTATAACATTTCTCAGCAACATAAGATCTACATGTGAGAAGCATATAATCATGATAATATGATAAATATGTAATAATTACATCATAAGCATCACTGACTACATGAACAAACAAAACATGTACTGAAAGCATAATATATAGACCTAAAAACATTAAGAAACATAAGAGATAAAAACATAAAAAATAAATATAAATATAAATAAATCTTCAAGTAAAAAAATAAATCATAAAGTACAATATAGAAATTGAAATGATACTAGAGATTCACAATAAGCATGACATAAATAAAATGTCAATTGCCTTAGAACACAAAAGAAGAAAAAATAAAAATTTTATTTTAAACATAAAGATGACTAGATAGATTACCATCCAATGTATCATTATCATCCCAACAAATAGTATCAATTTATACACCCTCAAGAGTAAATTACATGCACCATAATACGAAGTGGTTATTAGAAGGTAAAATATACTAAAATATTAAGTGCCTAAGAAAAGAAGTGAAAACAAGAAAAGAATTATACACCTTTAAAAGAAATGAGAAGTGAATACTCTCAAGTTTACTTATATACCTTTTTATTTAAAGGCACTTAGAGAATTATGAAGGCCTAATGAAACTCAAGTTGCTCTTGATATATGCATTCCTTCAAAAGGCCATTGTGAGAAATAAATTACGCATTAACTAAGAAAGAAAGTGAAGAATTAGGGATCGTGCATGGTGAACCACATTTTATTCTAAGGGCATTACTTCTTGATGGATACATGAGAAAGATGTTATGGTCATGCAAATTCAAAATTTCTTCATGGAGTTCTCTCTAATGAACTTTGAACAATATGTGAAGAAGGATAAAATAACAATTGCACATATTGCTAAGGTTTTCACTTTTTTCTTATTTTCCCATTCGTAGTTGGTATTTTAGTGGGTGGTTTTTTGGTTTTTTTATTTTTAAAATATTTGTCAGACAAATAAAAATAGAAGAAAATTTCTCATAGTTTGTAATGTTTAAATTGTGCACATGTTTAATGGTCGTTGGTAGTAGGTGGCATTTCTGAAACATGTCTTGTTGAAGCTTTTACACTTTACATTCATGCATTTTAAGGTAGTTGCATTTCTAAAATGTGTCTTGTGTAAGCTTTTCTCATGAGGTTGCTTACTTGTATTTTCTGAAGAAAATTAAAATTGTAGAAAAAAAATAATATAGAATTTTTTCTATTTTTTTAGAGCAGCTACTGTTTAGGAAATGAAAATAAGGCAGGGGTCCCATGGAGGGGGCTTGAGCTCTATTTTTTAAGAACAGAGGTCCCATAAGCATTTAATTTTTTTGCTACAAGTTAATTTAGGAGTTTTTTTACACCAAATGTTAATAGTTTCTCTTTTCTTTCCATAAAAAATAAAAGATTCCCTCTAGAAATTTTAGAGGGAGATTGAAGTCAAAAAAATTAGAAAGAAAATATTTTTTTTTCTTTACTCATTTTTAATCACTATGATATCCAACTTCCTTAAATTCAGGGGCTTAAATTTTTAAGCTAAAATGCATTACGAAATTCATGGATTGCTAAGCTTTAAATATTCTTATAAATTTAATCCCCTCCTTTATTTGCCACTAAATTCTCTCTCTTTCCTTGATTACTAATTTTTCCCTCTATTTTTTATGTGAAAAGTTAATATTGAAATGACTGCTTAGCAACAAATTTAGCACTTGGATGGTGCCACCAGCTCCACAAATTACTCCTAACAAAAATTATACATTGCCTGCTAGCCAAAATAAACTAAGTAATTGTATGGAACCTTGCCCTAAGAAAGAGTAGGCATAAAATGCAGGGAACTATATGTATTAAATTTTTCATTATTTAAGTGATCTAAATCTTAGTGTTTTCTATGTTAGAGGTATTGGCACTTCATGTGTCTTGTCTTTGCATATAAAGTGTACCCAACAATGTTAACATTAGAGAAAATCTCTTTTCTTTTACTCTTTGATAGATTTCAATATTGTGTTCTAAAGCTCCCATTTGGGCATAAGCAGGTAGAGAAAACCTTCACTCCATGGTTGCTAGTTTCATTTTGTTGAAATTTTGTTAGCCTTTTTAGACATCCATTTTGTGCGTATTCTACGTGGCATTGCACTCCAGGAGGTCACACTTCTTTGAGACATCCTATTAAAGAACCACTGCAACTAAAGGATGAAACTCACACATAGGATAGTACAAAATATTCAAAGCACCCTTGATCTAATATTTTTTTTCAACATTTCCTTAGATTTGGCATTTTATTGTTGTACTCACTTACAAAAGAATCTAAAAACCATTGTTCTAAGACTGCTAAAGACTTGGGTTGGCATGAATTTGTGACCTTTACTAGCCCGTTTGATCATGATTTAGGTTTCTTGGTGCAAGACATCTTTATCTTCACTATAGAGGTTCTCATTTTAAAAAACATGTCTTGTAATTCCTGTCGAAGTCAATCTGGAAGGAACACAACAACCTTTAGGTGGAAGGTTGAGAACTTTGAGATCACGGAGACAAGGAAAATATTTAGCAAATTATTTTAGGTTGGTTGCTCTAAGGTATGCACACGTGACTACTAATGCCATCTTACACACTGAACTAAACTAAAATAAGAAACTATCGTATATTTTATTCTTGGTTGGCAACATCCCAAATCTATCTAAATATGCCAAGATGGATAATATACACAATAGGTAATATAAATGTAACACATGATTACCTTTTCTTTTACCTTCTCATCACATGGATTGAGCTAAAGTGAATGCACCCTTCTCCTCTTGACTTTCTCCTTGGGTAGTAGATTATGGTTTTCATTGAAACAACATGATGTTAAGATTAGGATTGATAGATGATTAAAATGGAAACATAAGAATATGAAAAAGGTGAATGATCAAAATGAGATTAAGGGTCTCAATTTATAGATTTTTATGGCAAAAATGGAGGGTCAAGATGCAATATCTAATGGATGGTTAGGATTGAGTGATAAAGAGAGAATGGATTAAGGACTTGGCCTTATGATGAGTGTCTAGAGAGGAATGAAACCATAAGATCTAGCTATTTTCAAACATGTGTGAGCATTCATAATGGAATCGCATCAAAGGGACAAATGAGGGAAGGTAGGGTGGATACCTTATCTCATGTGTAAGAGGTAGGGTGGCTATGAAGTGGTCTTTGCATGCTCACTTATCTGTGGAAATGAGGGGGGTAAGAATGCTTGGTAAGTGATGACAACTTTATATATTGATCATGTATATGGATTCAAAGGATAGGATTGAGGGTGAGATGGAATTAACTATTGGTAAAAATAGTAATAAAAGTTAATTATCCTAAATCAATTAATTAAGTAGATTAGAGGATAAGGTTAGACTTAATTAAATAAAAAATAAATTTATTTAATCAAGGATGAGGGATCTAAATGTACATTAACTAATTAAAACTATTATTTGATTAATTAATGGTTAGAATGAATTAAAGCTGAGAATGTTTCGGTGTGGACAAATTTAGGTGTCTAAACTATCTAATAATTAAATGACATGAACTATAAGCTCCATGGGACAAACCATCAAAGATAAATAAATGCAACACATGGTCTCAATCAATATATCATTGATCATTTTAACATAATACTAGAATTTGTGTAAGCTTTCTACTAGATATGATGATTGAACAAAATATATTTAATGTATATAATAAACTAACATATAATATGAATGATAAAACATTTCTAGTTACTATACCATTAACATAGCTATGCACTCCTAAAACTCTCCAAATTGGTCACAACCTCGCAACTCATGTCTTTTTGTAATGCCCCTCACATTTACAATTTGGATCTATGTGGATATCTCGCTATGATGTGACCTTGTTTCTGGAAATGTCAAGTTGTTCATGTGTGCTTTTCCCCCATGTGCATGTTCTATGATCTACTTCAATATATTTTGGGTGTCATTATGACTCATGGTGTATGTGGATCATTATATGTTTGTCATTTCCTATACATGGATATGTATATTTATTCTTTTGTGCTCAATGCCTTGTGATGGCTTGATTCCATATGGTGTTTACTTGATTTCATTATGTTAGAATGAATAATGTTGCTATATTGATTTAAGTGTTAAAATAATGTGATATTGGCATTTAAATGCATCTTGAGATGGATTAATGATGTAATTTGATTTACTAAGTTGACCAATAAAGGGTGTATGTATTTTGGTGTAATTCTATAGTGTTGTCAACTTTAATGTGGAAATGGATTTTAATGATTTCATTGGTAATTCAAATGCTTTGGATTTAACCATGCCTTATGGGTATTCATTTTTATTGGCATTTTCCTAATTGGGTGTACGTGTAAATTTTGGGAAACTAAGTATATTTTATAAATTCATTTATTTATTCTCTTTGAAAAAGGTATTTTGTAGTAGGTTTTTATATTGGGGGAAAAGTTCATTTTAGACACTTATTTTATTTTTACATTTTTCTCTGTACACTCCTACATTGAAATTTTGAATTGTTGATTGGGGAAGAAATTTGTGGGGAATTTTGTCCATATTATCTATTTGGATCTACATTGGTGGATTTTATTGCTTCTCCAAAGTTTCATCATATCATTTGGTGTGGGAATATTTTCACTTGTGAATTTTTTTTATGCATATTTGAGGTAAGATCCTAATTTTCTCGTGGCTTATCATTATTTATGATTTAAAATGCTTTCATTTGATTTGTATAGCAATTTGAAACACCCCTTTAGTTTAAACAAAAATATTTTATTGATTCAATCAAAATATTTGAACAAATTTTATAAAATTTCCCTCAAGAAATGTTATAATGCCAAAATTTAGTTCGAATGGCTTAAATGTGAGATTGAGTGTGGGAATGTGTTGTTGGTTTGATAGGAGCCAAAATGGTATCTTTAGATTTTTGAGTTTTGCACTTTGGTATTTTAGTGTTTTTGAAGGTCCTTTAATGGTTATTTTTATTTTTTATTAGATAATCAGGGAAAGGATCTTGATCCAATACAATTTAGGCATAGAAAAGAAAAAATCAACATTTAGATGCAGTGAAACAATGAGGGGACCCCTACACTGAAAACAACCAGATAACCAAAACAAAACCAAACAAAATAGAGAAAGCTTATCTACTCAGAAACATCTAAAATACTACCACTAAACAATAACCTAAAAACATCCATGATATCATCATATAATATTAAACTAACAACTATATCCATTTTTGCTTTCCTCTTAACACTATAATAAACTAAGGAAATGATAATAATCCAAATATTTTTTAAACATTTAAACAACTTCATCCTGAAGCAGTAACAAAAAATGACCCAAACATAAATAAAATTCATGTGAAGTTATGGAGAGCCTCAATGAAGCTCCAATATTTCTCTATCTCCCAAAGCGCCTTCAACTAGGTGTCCAAATTTCTAGTCTGTGGATGCGCACAATTAGTGCCAACATTCTATCCCAACTTTTTGAGTTGCTTCCCGATCTTGGATTTTAAAGTAGTAGTACCCATAACAACTTTGTTCATGATTCCATCCATGATTTGGATAAGAGAGTCAAAGGCTATATCAATAGCTAGACTCAGATCCAATCTTTCCACAATTTAAGCAAGAGGATCTTCTTGAACAACCTCTTCCTCCTCCATCTCCTAAGTATCCTCATTATTATCCTCCTCCTCATGGGATTTTCCTAAATTATAATTGTTAAGGATTTTATTGTCTTCATTTCTAGTATCCATAACTTGAATCTCAGACAAGTTAGGGGAAGCATTCTCTTGATCCTCTTGTTCCTCCTCCTCAATATAACATGTATCCTTATTGTCCTCCTCAACCTATAAGATATCTTCAAAAGAGGAAACATCTTCATCATACATTATACTTTTCCCTTTCAAGAGAGGGTTTGCTTGATTTTTAGAAATCCTACCCAACCTTCTTCTCCCACTAGTAGAGATAGGATCTTCAATCTTAACCCCTTTATAATTTCAATCAATAATTTATTCATCTTCCAAGATAGTTATGGTAACCCCCTTATTTGTAGAGGCTTTATTTAGTTTTTTCTTGGAAGATCTCGGGAGGTCTAGGGGTGATGCAGTCAAGGAAGGAGGGACCAAGATGATCAATCCTTGACCTTGCAGCAAGATTAAACACAATAGAAAACAAAAAAACACAATAGAAAACAACAACAAGGAATAGGAGAGAAAATTTAAGATCCAATATATATTAACTAAGATCAACTATTGGTAATTTGTCATCATAGATGTCAGGCTATAAGGCCTACCTAGTTGCAACCTTACAATATAGCTAAATCAACCTTATGATCCCTTACAGAGCTAGAATTTTTCATCTATAACTTCCTCCATCTATAATTACATAAAGTTACAATATATATAGCCATCACAACACACAATTCATCCCTTAAGAAATATTATTTTCTCAAGAACAAGAAAATGTGTTACAAAAAATAGGGCAAGTCCTAAATCATAAGAACTCGATCCATAAACCATGTGATCCTAGATTTATGTCCACACATTATCTAAGAACATAAAACAATGCACCATCATTCACCACAAGCCTTCAATTTTCACCGCAAGATTGAAATCCCACCAACGGTCAGGAATAAGCAATAAACACGCTACTCGAGAGAAGATGAATCATAACTCAAGCAACATAGATCCAAAAGAAGTGTGATCATGGGAAAATGAATATAGGTCCAGGTTAACATGCTACAACCGCACATGTTAACTCAAATGTATGATGAACCTCCAATATAATCTCATAAACAAAAAATAAGAACATAGAGAGAAAAACTATTTTTGGTTGATGCAAGATTGTCATGAACCCAAGATGCTCTTGCATCAAACACCTAGAGTTATTTTAAAAGTGATTCCCTCACTTTTCTAGGGTGAAGGAAAACCAAAATTTTTTAACTCCACCTGATAAATCCATGAATAATCCTCAACCGGTCTATTTTCCCACTTAACAAGATAATCCACATACTGCTTTCCTCTAGTGCTATGACCAACTCTGGTATCCAAGATCTATGCAACCTTGTCCTATGGCTTCTTAGGATAATGTTGTTCACTCTCTAATCCATCCCCTTCACCTCTATCTAATTCATGATACTCAGACAAGTCTTCTATGTTGAATATAGGTGAGATGTCCATGTCCTCTGGTAACTCCACTTCATAAGCATTCCCTGAAGAAAACTTCCTCAAGATTATACAAGGTCCAAACTTATTCATTCTCAACTTACTATACATACCAATTATAAATCTACCCTTTCTCCAAAAAACCACCATTTCATCACCAACTTCAAAATCCTTGTGTTTCCTCTTCCTATTATCTCTCTCCTTATCTTTTTCATTCATGCCTTCCAAATGTTTCTTATCTCCTTCATGTAAAGTCTTCATGTGATCTACAAATTCCTCTACTTCAACACTTCTCTTTTATTCACCAATGATATCCTTCAATTATGCTACCCGTTTTGGATGTAAATCATAAACAATCTCAAAAGGTGTTCTACATGTACTCTTATTCACTGAACTATTATAAGCAAACTTAGCTTGTGCCAAAACCAAATCCCAATTACATGCCTTCTCACCAACCAAGCATCTGAGAAGATTTCCCTAACTCATAAAATGATCTATTTTTAAAAACCTATCGACCACCAAAAATATTGAATCATTACCTCTCCGAGTCTTTGGAAAACCAAGCACAAAATATATGCTAATTTCCTCCCAAGGCTTCTTCAGTGCAGGAAATGGTGTATACAACCTAGTATTCTAACTATTCCCTTTAGATACTTGACAAATTTTGCACTTCTGAATGAAATTTTGAATATCTTTATGAATCTGCATCCAAAAATATTGCTCACAAATAATTGTCATTGTCTTGCCAATCCCAAAATGTCTAGCTAGACCTCCTTAATTAGACTCTCCCTCATAGATCCTTGTAGTATACACAAATGAACTCATTTTAACAATGACCCATCCTATATTAAATAATCCAACAAAGAACTCCTATTTGCAATCAAATGTTTCTTACAAGCTTTCCAAGATTCACTAGAATCAGGATCAACCTCATACAAAATCTTTAATTCATCAAATCCAAGCACTTTCACCTTCATTTATGTCATCGGCTTCCTTCTTCTACTGAAATCATTAGAAACCTTATTATACTTACCACTCCTATGCTTCAACACAAATGAATAGCTCTGCAAGAATTCAACCCATCTCATATGTCTTTAATTCAACCTACTCTGACTATGCAAATATTGTAAATCTTGATGATCATTATGCAATACAAACTCCTTAGGCAATCATTAATGTCTACACTTCTTCAAAGCTTGAACTATAGCATAAAAGTATTGATCATAAACATAATTCTTCCTCTTTACATCATTCAATTCTTCAATAAAGTAAGAAACTGGTCTACCTTCTTGACTAAGTACTGCTCTGATTGTATTCCCACTAGCCTCACAATCTACTTGAAATACCTTATTGAAATCAGGTAGTGCTAACACAATTTATTCAATTACCTTTTTCTTCAAAAAATCATAACTCATTTGTGCTCCACATGTCCATTTGAATTCATGCTTATCTCCCCTCATGGTCTCATTCATAGCATTGCAAACAAAACTAAAATTATTAACGAACTTTTGGTAGAAACTTGCCAAGCCATGAAAATATCTTACTTCACTAACACTTAGTTTTATGTCATTTAACAATTTCCCTAACCTTCTGAGGATACATCTTCATTCCATTAGCAAAAATCACAAACCCAATGTACACAAGCTCTTCCTTCATGAAAGTACACTTCTTCAAATTTATCAGCAACTTCTCTTCCTTTAACCTCTATAATACTTGTCTTACATGCAACATATGTTTTTCTTTTGTCTTATTAAAAATAAAAATGTCATCCAAATAAACTATAACAAACTTACCCAAGAATTCCTTCAGCGCTTCATTCATCAGCCTCATGAAAGTACTTGGTGCATTAGTCAAACCAAAAGGCATTACCAACCATTCATACAAACCTTCTTTAGTCTTAAAAGAAGTTTTTCATTCATTACCTTCTCTTATTATTATCTAATGATAACCACTCTTCAATTCAATCTTTGTGAAATACTTAGCTCCGCTCAAGTAATCCTTTACATCATCCATCTTAGGTAAAGGAAACTAGTACTTGACTATGATCTTGTTTATTGCTCTAGAATCAATAGACATTCTCCATTGTCCATCTTTCTTTGGTGCCAATATAATAGGTATTTCACAAGGGCTCAAGCTTTCCTAGATTAATCCCTTCTTCAATAACTCATGCACTTGTCTATTCAACTCCTCATTCTCTTTCAGGATCAATTGATGAGTTGCTTTGTTAAGAAAACTAGCTCTAGGAATTAAATCCATGTAATGACTGATACTTCTAACTAGTGGAAAACCATTAGGTACATTATCTAAAATCACATCAACATACTCATCCAACACGTCCTTAATCTCTTCAAGTTAATCATCTTTCATATCTACATCTGCAGCTTCCTTAGGAACAATAGAAAAACAAGCGTTCTCATATCTCATACCTTCCAAGAAATTTCTACCATACACCATACAAATCCTAGCACTGGTACCCCTTTTAAAGGTTCCTCCAAAGGAAAAAATCTTTGTCTCATACCATTATCCACAATAGTATATACATTTAGCCTACCATCATGTATAGCTTGTCTATCAAACTAGCAAGGCCTTCTCAACAAAACATGACATACATCCATAGGCATAATATCACACAATAATTCATCATGATAATTCCCTATTTTCAACTTAACCCAATATTGTTCACTTATCATTACTTGGTGATCATCTCTTATCCATGCAATATCATAGGGTTTTGGATGTTTCAGTCTCTATAACTGCAACTTATCTACCATTTCCTTAGATGCCAAATTATCATAACTACCACCATCAATAATAACCTTACATACCTTTCCATTAACAAGACATCTAGTTTTGAACATATTCTTCCTTTGTAAAGTGTCTTCTATCTTTTCATCATGGTACAAATTTATCCTCATGATCAATGTCTCTCCCTTTTCAGTTGGATTGTTGTTGTTAATATATTTAGAAGATCCCTCTTCTTCCACAAGATTTTTCCTTTTGTTTCTTTATGTATTTCTTTCAGATCTATATTGTTTACCTTCAAAGGCCACACATGATCCAAGAACATAAAAGAATAGGCCACCATTCACCGCAAGCCATCAATTATCACTGCAAGATTAAAATCCCACCAACGGTCAGGAACAAGCAACAAACACGCTACCCGAGAGAAGATAAATCATAACTCAAACAACATAGATCCAAATGAAGTGCAATCATGGGAAAATAATCAAATATAGGTCCAAGTTAATATTCTATGACTGCATATGCTAACTTGAATGTAAGATGAACCTCCAACACGATCTCACAGATAGAAAATAAGAACATAAAGAAGAAAACTATTTTTGGTTGATGCAATATAGCCATGAACCCAAGATGCTCCTGCATCAAGGGGGGATCTGTGTTTTTATGGTGCAACTACCATCAACTCATTAACAAGAGGGGGATGGGGGTTCTTAACTCCCTTCTTTTTCTTATCCAAATTAACTAAGGGGAGCCCTAAGCATTACCCATAGTGATACGTGTGAGAGCCACAACTAGAGGATTTTGGGGTGGGGAGCATAGTCACACATCATGTTCTGGGGGCATAGGGTTTTTGTGAGGGTCCCTATCTAAGTAAAATTTGTACAAAACCATAATGAAGCCTTGATGGAGAGGAGGGGAGGCTCCACCCTCGATACTCTATTGTAAGGAAGAGAAAAGAAAGAAGGGAATATTTATTTTCTCCCTATGCCTAACATGGCTCAACAAAGGAAAATGGTAGCCATGAACTTGTTACAAATAGTAGTTGTCGTTGCACCAAAAGACTGACCTATTACTGCCCAATACAACCACTAGACTCATAAAAGACACAAGAGGCTATTAAACCATGTCACAAATCCCAAAGGGGGATGTTGGAAATTAGTCCAAAAATCCCCCCTCAGTGTCACCCGATGGGATTCAAACCTATGACCAAGCTCCAATACCACTTGTTACAAGTAGTGGTTATCGTTGCACCAAAAGATTGACCTATTAATGCCCAATACAACTACTAGACTTATAGAAGACACAGGAGGTTGTTAAACCATGCCACAACATCCCAAAGGGGGATGACGGCGGTCAGTCCAACAAAACTATCATAGATCTAGCTTCTAAAGTGAAATAACACATAATATGAAGGCTTACCAGGGAATACAAGGAAGGGATTTCCAACCTATCATACCCTTTTTGATATTTTTCAACTACTCTCCATCTTCCATAAATTTATTCATGAAGGTCTGATAATTTCTAGAGCTCTTATTTTCTACCCTGGAACCAATATTTTCAAGGCCCATAACATTTTGTATTATCTAAGGTGTTATGGTAAATTCCAAGCTTCCAGTTTTGACAATGCCACTGGACCAATAATTGGTAAATTTGGAAGAAACAGTGGCATTATACCCTTGCATCACTCTCCAAAAGGGAGTAAGGCCACCTGTCACAAATAAATCCCAACTTGATCCACATTTTTCACCAATGACTCACAATTAACATTCTCTATGTGCTCACTTCAGCTGGTGGATATGGAAGGAGAGAAACAATAGATTATTTTGGGAGAAGTTTTCCAAGCCTGAGGTGGTTGCTAATCACATATACAGGAGCCTGGAGGAGAAATTTAAATCTATCATCCATGACAATTCCTCTTTTATTATCTCTCAAGAGGACCTTGTGAAGGTAATAAATTGGCAGCTTGGATTCATATCTGACAAAGTTCACAATCCCAGAGAAGGGACCCATTGGTCTTCCCCCCCACAAGTTTGGTGCAAAGCTAATTTCGACGGGACTGCCAAAGGTAATCCAAGTATAGAAGGTGGTGGTGGTATAATTAGAGATTGGGCTGGTAACAATTTCGAGGTGGTGGCTTCTCCTTATGGATTGCAATCCAACCATAGGGCTGAAGCTATGGCTGCTCTTAACACTATTATGCTGACAAAAGAATTGGGATGTAAGAAAATATGGCTGGAAAGAGATTCCTTGAATACTATAAATTGCATAAAGGGTTTAAATAAACCCTCATGGACTATAGAGAAAATTATTGAAAAAATCAAACTTATTTCTCTAAAGTTTGAAGAGTTTTATGCAACCCATGATTATTGTAAAACCAATATAGTTGCGGATGGATTAGCTAATGTTGGGGTTAAGAGTGACATTGCTTGCAAGTGGTTTGAGGTGGTGAACCTTAATGATGACATTAATAGGCTTATTGATTATGATAAGATCAATAAAAAAGGAGTCATTCAAAGTAATAATGGATTTAATTGTTATGAGACAGATTAAAATTACAAGAGGCGTGAAGTGGCAGTTAGAGTGTATTTTCATTATTACCTTTCTTATCACGCACACTTTGTGGGTGCCTAAAACAAATTGGGTTTTGAATTTGATCTCCATTGTGTTCTGGATGTTGAGCTCGAATGGTATTGTCCCTCTTTTGTTATTGCCTAAGTTCAATTACTGTAACTTGGAGAATAATTGTGAGACATAAGAGATGGGAGGGGAGCTAAAAAGGGAAGAGACCTCTAAATGCAAATGGAGACAATACAAAAAAGTTTAGAAAAAGCTAAAGAAGGGGAGGATTGTGCCTTACCTTTAGAGACTGTATGGATATAAGGAGGACATTACCAAGGAGTTTATTACAGGATGGGATAATGGGGCCATTAATCTCGTTGGTAAGTCTTTTACTCTCATCCTAGACTTGATTGTTGAGATCACAAGTCTCCCTCTAGATGGAATGAACTACTTTAAGGATAGGAGAACCAATAATAAAGATTTTAGGGATTTTCCTAGGACTAACGAAGAGAGAGCTATGTTGATTAAGGAGAAAGAATATTTTGTAAAAAATAAAAAATCAATCTTATATGGGCTAAGGTTATTAGGGTTATTATGGAGTATTTTACTCTTGACAAGATATTTACAAGGGTTTACAATTACCATTTTGTCCTTGTCAATAATTTCCACCATAATACCAGGGTTTCATTTCCATTCTTTTTATTGAGCTCTTTGAATCAAAACATTATGGATAATAGGAAAAAACCTAAATCCTATGTTATCCATCAAGGCCTGATTATGCTTATTTTTTAATATGCAAGAGATAAACTCCTAGAGACTGTACCCAAACAAATTGATAATATAAGACATAAGAGAAAGATGGTTGGGACTGATGCACGACCATCTATCAATAAGAAAAATAAAAAGGAAAAACCCTACCAGAAGGAGGTTCCTTTGTCAATTTTTGATGAGGTTAAGGGTATGTAATCTAAGGATGATAAGGATGATTCTCCCTCAGAGGAGGACACTTTTGAGAATGACGAACATAATAGAAAGGATGAACTAGATGAGAATGATGTTCCTGCTAAAGGTCATGAAAAAAATTAGATTTGAATGCCCAAGATAATAGTGCGCCTTCTCCAAGTGGAAAAGATAAGAAAGATTATGCGACATGTAAAGAATGTCTCAGGGTGGAGATCTTGGAAGAGAAAATGGATTCATCGGGGAGGAGGATAAGATTGCCCAGTAGGAGATCTCTGATGAGGTTGAGAATATGCAGGATATTTTGAACTTATCCCTAGAGGTTGTTGAGAATGTCTAGAAGGAGCTCTATGATGATCATGTCCAGAGCCCTTCAGATAATGAGAACATGGGAAGAGAGAATGATGATAGGGGTGATGATGAGAATAAAGATGATGTTAAGAGTGATGGGGAAAGAGAGGATCTAGAAAAGGAACACTATTCTAAGGTAGTTGAGGAGGGAGTTTTTGATCCAAATTTTTCCCTCAAGGAGAATTCAAGAAGGGTGGAGATTACTACTATTAGATATGTGGTTGATGACCATATTAACAGTACTCCTATTTTTCAAAAAGTGGATTTGGATGCTAAGAAGGAGAAGAAGAATAACACCCAAAATAAAGGGAATGTCACTTCATTGGAAGAGGAAGATTTCAACAATAAAAAAGTGCCTAATATGGGTATTCTCAATGCGGCTAGGAGAAAAGTAGTCTTGGCCTTTAATTTAGACATATGGACTTTCCACAAAATAAATGAGTTAAGCATCAAGTATAGAGCTTTGGATGCAAAAAATGATGTGCTAGAGGAGACTATCGATAAGATAAGGAATGACACGATCATGGGTAATAGAAAAGATAAAAGTGTTGTGATAGAGGAGATAAATAATTTTAGCATACAAGAAGAGAAAATCTTGAGTATCATTGATGAAAAGCTTTCTCCCAGTTAAGATGAAAGGTCGGGCTATTGGTCTTGGCACTAGAACTAGAGAGAGCATTAAGAAGAGGAAAGTGACTCTTCCTAAGGAGCTGGTGAGCCTTGAAGAGTCAATTCAAAAGATCTAGGCTCTGTAGGAGGCTTTCAAGGACTTCCTAGATATTTTGGACTGACTATTGTTGTTGGTTGTTTTTTTTGTTCTGTCTATTGGTAGTCGTGTTGTAAGCTATTTTTTTTTATGGATGGAGCCTTTTAATTGTAATATCTTTATTCAAGCCTTTCTTTGGTTCTGCATGTTTCTTGTCGCAGTTGTTGTTTCTATGCGTCTACGCTATGCTCTTTTATTTTCCTAGCATGTAAAGGGTTTTGGGTCCCCTTCAAAACCTATTTTTACCTCAATCAAAAATAGGCTCTATGCTCTTCCTAGAACTCCACGTGGAAAAATAAAATCTCCAAACCCTCTAGGTCACTCTTCAAATAATTATGTGGAAAGCAACAGTAAGATAGCCAAAAATGATTTTCACCTTAATAAATAAGGGAAAGGTCTTGGGAGAGAGGCTTGGCAAATCATGATTATAGGCCATAGTTACTTCCCTAAGGAAAGTAAATGTCACAATTGAAGACAACTTAGCAAATTTAGCAAAACAAATGCCAAATGGACTATCCAAAGTCTTGATCATATTATTCCCACAAGTGAATCAACTAGAGGCATAATAATTTAAAGGTGAGTAGGGCTTAATATGATTTTTTTTAAATTCAAGTCTTTTTACATTCAGGGTGATCATCATATATTTATTAATGTTAGTACAGATGACAAAGAGATCATAATCTCCTCATACATCATCATACACACCTTACTTACCCCATTTATAGTCCTTGATCTCTTTTGTCCACTTCAACATAATAGACCTGAAAAACATAATCCATCTCATCTAAATAATCCACCTCATTAAAATTCTTATGAAAGCTTTAATTTTAATTTGGTGTCAATCTCACTTCATTTTATACGATCACTCTCCTTGAGGAGTGCATCCAAGCATCAAGTCTAGTGAATAATATAGCTCTGATAGCTACTGGACTGATGCATTCTTCCATCACCTAGTTCTTGCAAGGAGGGGTTTTCACCCCAAGCATATCTTTGAGATACTCAAAGATATCTTTTGATAAAGATTTAGTGAATATATATGCTAATTTTTCCTTCATACTAACATACTCAACTCTGACTTCCTTTTCTACAAATTTCTCTCTCAAATAATGATATTTGATTAAGATATGTTTTCTTTTTGAGTGCATAACAAGGTTCTTTGACATATTGATTGTGCTTGTATTTTCAAAATGAATCACAATTGGTTCTTCAAATCTTATTCCAATATTCCTCAACATTTGTTTCATCCAAATAACCTATGAACAGTTTAAAGCAACTACCACATATTCTGATTTAGCAGTAGATTGAGCAACACAATCCTGCTTCTTTCTTAACCAAGAGACTAACCTCTTCCCAAGGAAGAATGCACCACCTCTTATGCTCTTTTTTTCATCAATACATCATGCCCAATCAACATCAATGTATGCATTGAGGGTAGAGTCATCTAACTTATCATACCACAACCCAAATTCCAATGTACCTTTCAAATACCTAAATATCCTTTTTAGTACAATATAGTGAGTCTCTTTTGGATCTTCTTGAAACCTCACAACAATTCAAAATACATTTGGAATATCTAGTCTGGTATGTGTTAAATTCTATAGTCCTCTAATCATGGATCTATAATTTATTTGATAGACACTTTGAGTTTCATCATATGCAGTAATCTTGCATCCAGTAATCATAGGTGTTTCTATCGGTTTGAAATCTTCCATGTCAAACATTTTCAGTAATTCCTTGAGATACTTGGTTTGAGAAATGAAAATTCCATGTTTACTTTGTTCAATTTTCAAACCAAGAAAGAACTTCATTTCACCAATCATAGACATTTCAAATTCATCTTTTATTTCTTCAGAAAATTTATTACTCATTTCATCATTTCCCCCAAAGATAATATCATCCAAAAATACTTAAATGATCACGATTCCATCCTTGCTAGTTCTCAAATATAAATTCCTATCTGCACTACCTTTTATGAAACCAAGATGTAATAAATACGTGTCAAGTCATGCATACCAAGATCTAGGAGCTTTCTTTAGTCCATACAAAGCCTTCTTCAATTTGCAAACCATGTCTCTGTCATCTGTCAAGGGAAAACCATCAAGTTGCTCAATGTAGACCTCTTAGTCTAGATCACCATTCAAGAATACAGATATTACATCCATCTAATATAATTTAAAGTCCTTGTAGGAAGAAAATTCAAGAAATAATCTCACTACCTCCAACCTAGCCACATGTGCAAAGGTTTCTTCAAAGTATATTCCTTCTTGTTGCGAGTAGCCCTTATAGACCAATCTTCTGTTGCTCCTTATGACTATTATCTCTTCGTTCATTTTATTTTGGAATACCCATGTAGTTCCAATGATATTATTTCCTTCAGGTTTAGAAACCAATTCCCAAGTTTTGCTCTTTATTATTTGCTCTAGTTATTATTTCATTGCATTAACCCATGATTCATCTTTGCAAGCCTCATCAGTATTTCTAGGTTCCACTTGTGAAATCAGACATAATTCCTCTCTATCCTTAGACCTACTTAACATGCCTCTATCCCTATCACCAATAATCTGATCTTCAAGATGATTTCTTGGTACATACCTTGAAGTTTTAGGACCTTCAAATTGTTCACTTACACATATTTTCCTATCATTTTCAAATAGTCTTTTTTGAGTTTTGATCACAGATTCTTTCTTGAACTTGAAACTTCTCATCAATTTTTATATTAATACTCTCAACCATCTTTCTCAATCTAAAATTGAAATATTTGTAAGCTTTAATTTTGGTAGAATAGCCAAGAAATATGTCTTCATCACTTATTGAATTAAAATTTCCTGCCTCATCATATCTTTTGATAAAACATTTGCTACCAAAAATTTTTAAATATCTTACAATAGGAGCATAGCCAAACCAAAGTTCATAAGGTGTTTTAGTATTAGCTTCCTTGATTTGAACTTTGTTCAAAATGTAAATTGCAGTATTGATTGCTTCCCTCCAACGCACATGTGATACATTTCCTTTAATCATCATTGTTCTAGTAGCATCCAATATATTTTTTTTCCTTCTTTTCGCAATCCCATTCTACTGTGGAGTCCTAGGAGTAGAAGTCTACTTGCTTATCCCATGTTCTTTGCAATAAGAATTGAATGTAGAAGATGTAAACTCTCCTCCTCTGTTTGACCTCAAAATCCCCTTTCTTTTCCCATTACACATTCTCTGCATATGGTGTTAGCGGGCTTCACAATTTTCGGTAAGTCCCTAACTACATTGATGTTACTTGCCTTCACAATGTTATCAAAATTCACATGACAAATTATTCTATGCCATAGACAAATTTCATCAATCTAAGAAACAAAATATTTTTCATCAGCAGTGTTCAACTAAAATACATTACCTCTTTTCTTTGTTCTGATGCAATTAGGTTTCCTTTTTGTCCTCTGATATTGCATGATCCATTACTGAACTATAACTAGTAACATTTTTCCATAAGTTGTCCAACACTTAATAGGTTATGCCTAAGTCCATCAACAATTAATATATTATCATGTTAGTTTTTCCATCCAGAGAAATAGATCCTACTCCAATAATCAATTTAGGAGTATTATCACCAAATTTGACAGCTCCACCATCATGTATCTCAAGCTGAACAAACCTATCATTATCACCATTCATATGATGTGAACATCCACTATCAATGATCCATTAAGGTTTCTTTTCAACATGTGATACTTAATATTTTTCTTCACGAATAGGTTCATTATCCTTTATATCTACAAACCCAATCTCATCTCCTATTGAATCATCACTGAACACACCTTCACTAGCATAATAGAATTCCTCATAATAGGAATCTGGTCTAGTAAACTTAGATTTGTATTTAGAGATCTTTGTAGGAAATCTATATGCAAAGTGACCAATTTTATTGCAAGAAAAAAAATTAAAGGTAATTTTCCTTCAAATTTTCCCATACCTCTTTTCTCCTTTCTTGCGATTAGAGAAACAATTTCATCCATCTTCATGTTTTCTTCATCAATCTCCATTAGATCATATCCATAGTCTCCAAGCTCGGGATACTTGTTAACCCTACTAGTGCTTGCAAGGCATGATGAGGTCCTTTTGTCATTATGAACAGTTGCCTTGAATGCAGTTTCTATCTTAGGTACTAAATCCTTTAATTTTGCCTTCTTAAAGGTAGTTAACTTAGCTATCAACATCTCTCTATTGAATCCTTAAGTCAGAGGAATGATCTCCTCAATTGCATGCACCTTGGTCTTGTAAACCAGTGTCAAACATATCATAATATTTACGATGAACTCTTCTTTAGTATAAGTGCCTCCTAAATTTCTCATCCTTGTAATAAATTCTGAAACCCTCTAGACATAAGCTCTGACATTTTCATCTTCTCACATTTTTAGATTTTCCATCTTTTTCTTTTAGCTTTGTAACTTCGCCTACTTGGTGTACTTGTATCCTTCATAAAGTGCTTCCAGTCTTCCCCAAATTTCATGAGCTGAATTAAGATCCTTAACCTCAGTAAATTCTTCTTTAGATAGTGCACTTATCAAATCTTCCCTTGCAACCATATTGCAGGAGAAAATATTCTTTTCATCATTAGTAGCATTATGAAAATCACTTTTTTGCAACAATCTTTTCATTTTTCTGTGTAATCATCCAATAATCAATTCCTAGGAAGAATAAATGTGTCATCTTCTTTTTCTTCCAGCTATCAAAGTTTTCAACATTAAATTTAGGACTGACCTTCCTATAATAATCCATCTTTTGATCACCTCAAGTGGTTAAGTTTTATCTCCAAGGACCAATAGCTCTTATACCAATTGTTGGATACAATTGAGAGGGGGAGGGGGGGTGAGTTAGTTGCATGTAATTAATATAAAACTTTATCTTTTCATATCAAAATAGTAAATGCAAAAATAAAACCTCAAATGCTACATAGATCTAAACACCAAGAATTATTTTTGAGGAAACCCTTTTAAGGGAAAAAACTTGGTGTAGATGGAACCCACAAATAATGCACTAGTAATAAAGTATCTTAGTTACAAGATCTTTTCCTGTTAGAAGCAGATAAATAAAACTAGTACAATGTCCTTGTTAAAGGATAGGCTCATTTCTTTGAGTTAGCAACCCTATTAGGAGTTGATATAATGATCCTTTCTTCACTCGGAGAAACTTGTCTAATGTGAAGGTTAAACCCACCTTTTGGAACCACTATCCGAATGAAAGTATATAAATATTTTGATTACAAATAATGAACAGACTAACAACAACTACTTTTCTAAAATAGTTCCAATGAAGTACAATTGTCACACACCCTACTCTACATCATCATTCCTCCCATCCACCACACTCACACACACTTCACATCACTTGATTTACTCTTTTATACAAGATACAAATGATTTATTAGGTCGGAACCAAATAGGAGTTTTCTAATAAAAATGATTTACATAAACTCTTGTCAAGATATACATGGGATCTTGGACAAGAAAATAACAAACATTAGTCATCCAACATACTCCATAATCTATAACTTATCTTCGCACAAGGTAGAACAGGCCATAGGTCGGTACCAAATAAGGCTTCACAAGGTCACACACTATAGATTTCATCACCATGTTTCCCTGCGACCTCATTTCCACATAAGATGAAGTTCCATGTTTCTTCTTCCACTTCCCAAGCTCACCAGATATAACTCCATCTTCCATACATGCTATACTAAAAATTATAGTAACTATTTCACTATTTTTCCTCTGCACTATCCTATGACGAATCCACATTGTTGCCACTATAACTTATTGTAACCAACTAATCAAATTATGTGATCAAAGACAACCATTATAAATGCTATCCAGTACCAAAATACAATCTCACAGGTTCGGAGATGCAACATAGATCACCGCATGCATTTTGCACTCTTTCCTACACTTAGTGAAACATTCTACTTAACATCTTCTTCACTAGTTCTACAATCCTTCACAATCATATGTTAATAAAAATTAAAACACATGAATGTTAGAAACATTTATAACACATATGACTATTGATAAAGATAAATTTGTTCATCTAACTAGATATGATGGTGGTGTAGTCAGATTTGGTGATAACACTCCAAAGTTGATCATTGGAGTAGGTTCAATTTCTCTTAATGGTAAAACTAACACTGATGATGTTTTGCTTGTTCGTGGACTTAAGCACAACTTGTTGAATGCTGGAAATCTTTTTGACAAGGGATATCACTTGCAGTTCAAGGATGGAAAGTTCACTATCAGAGGTCAGTCTGTAAACTTGATCGCATCAAGTATAAAGTCAAGAGGTAATGTGTTTGAATTAAATACTACAGAGGCTACCATTTTTATTGCGAAGATAGATGACATTTGGTTATGGCATAGGAGGCTTTGTCATATAAATTTTGATAACATTGTGAAGATTAGTAACATCAACACAGTCAAAGATCTTCCAAAATTTGTGAAGCATTCTAGCACCATGTGTAGAGAATGTGTGATGGGAAAACAAACTAAGAGAAGTTTTCAGAGAAAATCTTATTCAACAAGGGAGAAGTTAGATCTGGTACATACAAATATTTGTAGTCCTACAAGAACAATATCTTACTATGGTGAAAGATATTTTATACTCTTTATTGATGAATATTCTAGGATGATGTGGGTTGGGTTGCATTTCTTAAAGAGAAGTCTAAAGCATTTGACAAGTTCAAGATTTCTAAAGAAAAATTTAAGAATGAATCTAGTCAGAAGATAAAGTTTTTGAGGTTAGACAAAGGAGGAGAATTTACATCAGATGTGTTTAATACTTACTTCAAAGAGCATGTGATATATAGACAGAAATATTCTCCTAACAAACCACAATAGAATGGGATTTTAGAGAGAAGAAACATAACTATATTAGATGTTGTCAGGACTATGTTGCTTGAAGGAAATGTGTCGCATATGCATTAGAGAGAAGATATTAATATTTCAGTCTATACTTTGAAGTTCAAATCAAAGAAGGTACTAATAAGACACCCTATTAACTTTGGTTTGGTCATGCTCCTACTATAAAATACTTCAAAATATTTGGTAGAAAGTTTTATATCAAAAGGGATGATGAGATAGGAAAGTTTAATGTTAGAAGTGATGAAGGAATTTTCCTTGGTTATTATACTAAAAGTAAGGCTTATAAGTGTTTCAATCTAAGATTGAGAAAGATGGTTGAAATTAATAATGTAAAAGTTGATGTGAGGTTTTAGATACAAGAAAGAATGTATAACTGTGATAAGATTTCAAAAAATAAGAGGTTATTGCAGGTCAAGAGGAAAAGAAAACCCTTGAGATTGACAATGGAATTGAAGTATATTTGAATGATCCTACTAAAACTTCAAAGACACCAAGGTATGTTCAGAGAAATCATCCTAAAAATTAGATCATTGGTGATGTAAATAAGGGCATGATGAAACGATCAAGGATTAGGAATGAGATTTGTTTGATTTCACAAGTAGAACCAAATACTACTGATGAGACATGTAGAGATGAATCTTAGATTAAAGAAATGCCCAAAGAATTGGATCAGATAGAGAAAAAAAGCACTTGGGAATTGGTTCCTAGGCCTAAGGACAAGAATGTTATAGGAACTAAATGGGTTTTCAGAAACAAAATGAATAAAGAAGTCATGGTTGTAACAAATAAGGCTAGATTGGCTTGTAAAGGCTACTCACAACATGAAGGTATAGAGTTTGAAGAAAAATTTTCCCCTGTTACTAGATTAGAAGCAGTGAGATTTTTCCTTTCTTATGCTACACACAAAGACATTAAGGTATATAAGATAGACATGAAGACTACATTTCTAAATGGTGATCTAGAGGAAGAAGTCTACATTGAGAAGCCTAATGGTTTTCCTTTGACAGATGATAAACACATGGTTTGGAGGTTGACAAAGGCATTGTATGGACTCAAACAAGCACCTAGAACATGGCATTTTCGGTTAGATAGGTATTTATTTTTAGGATTAGTAGATAGAAATTTAATAGTTACATGTAAATATATTCAATAATGAAAAGGAATAAATCACACATAATTAGAACAAAAAGACACAAAGATTTAACGTGGTTCACCCAATCCTAGGCTACATCCACCAAACAAAGAGTCTAGTCTTATTATCCAGTAATTTCAACCTGTTACAATTTGCAATCACTTGCAACTCAATACTACTGTAAGAAGCTATGAAAATCTTATATATTGAGAAAAACCCTAACCCTAAGCCATTATAATAAGACTTATGTCAGTTAACAAGTTAACCCTAAAATACTTAATGATTCAACCTAGGGAAAAGCTTGATGAGTCAATCTAGGGAAATGTTTGATGTGTCACCTAAAAAATGCTTGAGAATACTACTATCATGGTGGAAGATGATGCAGGGAGCTCAGGGCCGGGGACTAGAACAAGAAGTTGTATCAAAAGGAAGTTTCCAAAAATGCCAAAGGAGCTGAAAGGTCTCAAAGACTACATTCATAAAATGGAGGAACTATAGAAACAAGCAGAGAAGGCCATGAAAACTAAAAAGTAGTTCATGTTGGTTGCTTGCCAGAAGGTTATCGGTCGATGTGCTAGTTTTTGTTTTATCTTGTTACTAGTTGTTTTTTGGGTTGGTTGGGGTCCTTCTTTTCATTGTATAGTAGGCATTCGATGTTTGTATGGGCTTATTTGAATATCTATTGACTTAATATGTAAATGGTTTCAAGTTCCATTCAAAACCTTTTTTTTACCTTTATAAAAAATAAGACTTATGACGGTTAACAAGTTAACCCTAAAATACTTGATGAGTCAACCTAGGGAAAAGCTTGGTGAGTCAAGCTAGGGAAATGTTTGATGTGTCAACTCAAAAATGCATGATGAGTTTGTTAATATTATTTAGAACAACAGAGAGGGGGGGTGAATCGGTTGTTCTCAGGTCCATATGTGCCAATTAAACTTTTAAGCACTTCAACAATCTCAGATCTAATCACCAACACAACTCGGTCTCTAAAGAATATGTATACCAAAAACATATAACATGCAGTCCTCTATCCAATAGTAATTAACTTGCAGAATATAGAAACATTCACAACAATCATTCACACAAGTATAACACCAGATTTATAGTGGAAACCCAACTTGGGAAAAACCACTTTGTAACATGTTACTGATATTTTCACTCTTCTAAAGTGACCTCTATGAAAAGAAAACCTTGTTAAAGGTTTACAAACACTCTGCTAGGTGTGTCCCTGTTAAAGGATTTAAACACTCTGTCAAAAGTGACCTGGTTAAAGGATTTAAGTACACTCCATTAGAATGCCACCTTGATCAAAGGATTTAAACAATGACTATTAGGTCAACCTTGATTAAAGGATTTAGACTGATACAATGGTTAGAAAGTAATAGTAATATCTGATCTAAAAAACATACAACTCACTTTGCAAATATCAGATCCAATTTGCACATATATGTTGATTTACTGACTGAGTTCCATTTCCATCTCCATCTTTGATCTACTCGGAATTCACTTCAAGAAATCACAACTCTGATCAACTCCTTCACCTTCAGCCTTCTTCTTAGACTTGTCAGTCAATAAAATCAACAACACCACCATACTCTTTAACCTCACAATTAGGTTTTCCTTTATACCTCTCCAATAGGTAGATCCATCTTTTGCCTCGTAATCTCCTCTGTAGATCTTAGGTTAGGTTAGATTCATCGAATCCCTCCATCATTTAAGTTCTTCATCCATCCTTCTAGAAACCTCTTTAATCACTTTATTGAATCCATAATAAAATGATTTAACATGCATTAAATTCTCCATACAATCAATTAATAAAGTCAATGTGATTTACATAACCTAAGAATTCAACTATGTCGGCTGGAAATCTAAATTCTTCCTCTGAATGTAAATTATTGACGCTTGGTCAATACTATATTCATCTCCTCGGTCATCACTGCATAACTCGGTCATCTCTACAAACTGTCTTCCTCATCTAACATTATTTTTCTTAAGTAGGAGATATTTTCCACAGCAAGTCAAATTGTGATATTGCTATTAGGATTTAAATGTGTAGTTTTTTTGAATCAAACTCATTGACCCATGATTCATGAGTAGTGGTTCACCGAACCCATCTCTCATGAGAATGAAATGGAACACTTAGCACTCATTGGATCATGATCCAATGAGTGCTAAGTGTTCCATTTCATTCTCATGAGAGATGGGTTCGGTGAACCACTACTCATGAATCATGGGTCAATGAGTTTGACTCAAAAAAACTACACAGTTAAATCCTGATAGCAATATCACTATTTTTCTTGGTAATTTCCTATCACTCGGTATAAGTTGATGTTCAGTCAACACTAAAGTTACTCATCATATACTGGCACTCGGTTGACACTAACATCACTCGGCTTAAATTAGATTTCTTAAATTTTTCTCGGTTAAGCCTACTTCAGTCTTTCTTCTTACTTAGATAAACAATACATTATCTTATCATAGTTCCAAATAATCAATTATTCATTAAAGTATTAGATAACTCAACCTTTCCCTAGGTTCTATTGTTATCTCCCTTTCCCTAATCCTTTTCACCAATCAATAGATATATTACTTTCATAGATAGCAACTATCTTACCAATTAAGGTTTGTAATCAATGACAATACAACAATTTCTTCAATTGTAGTTTCCAACAATCTCCCTCTTTGGCATTGATGGAAACACCACATGAAAAACACATGATTTACCTACCAATCCAAAATTTTGTCATTGCATCAGAAACATTTATAATATCCTTAACTTCATTCTGATTCTCAATAACTTAGCCTTGCTTGACCGTTCACACAGTTACTCCCTCTAAATATTTTCTGTCTCTCTATCTTTTGATTCTCTGAATCTATGTTTTCATCTCTAAATCTCTCCCTCTTTGACAATAATGCCAAAGCAGTATCTAGTGTTAGGAATGGGAACACTGAGAAGGGGGGGGGGGGGTGAATCAATTTTCTACAATATTAATTTTTGATCTCTTGAAACTTAACTCTATTACTTAAATGTTGAAACGAATATTAAAGCAAGTAAAGTAAACAACCATAACACATAATACCAGATATGATTACAGGGAAACCTTGGCCAAAAGAAAAACCCCGGTGGGAATTAATACCCACTAATAATTGCACTTGTGTATTATGAACTTGTTAATGTTCCTTAATCATGTTAGGCACTATCATTACAATGCTTAAGTACAATGACCTTGTCAAGGGTCGGGCCCCGTTAGGAGTCTTTTATAATTAACCCTATTAGGGGTGAGGACACACTATCCTAGATCTCAAATGGTGAAGGTTGTAACCTTCTGAATATCAAATACACACTATATCTACAAGGTGAACTGCTGCTATGACAATGCTTGTCCGATTAGTCCCTTTTGTGCGTTGATGCTTTAACCTCTTGTAAAGCTCTATATCATTCTGACTATTCTTTTCATACTTTTTCTCTTATTCTATCAACTCTATATCTCATGTCATGTCTAAATACAAAGGCCCATGTCTTATTTATATGTGCAAATAAAACTATTCACTAAGTTAGCCTATAACCTATTACATACAACGCTTCCAAATGAATTGGCTCAAGCATGTTTACATACATTGATATTAACATGTCTATAACATAAATACAATAGGCACATAGCCTTTACAAAATAATATTATACACACTAACCAAAATACTAATAGTCGGCTCCATGCTCTGTTCTGTTCTGCCGCTTACTATCTGTGTCACTTCAACTCGTTGTAACTTCATCATACTAACTCATCTGATCATGTGTTCTTAACCATAGCTTAATAACATATCCAAAATCTTATCTTCAAGGGTGTATACCAAAACTTAGTCATACATATGTGTGCCGATGCTCTGTTCATCAGGTGCTTCACTGACTGTCCTATCTTCCATACTTAGCCAAATTCTAATCTTATGAGTGAGTCGCTGACACCAAAACTCCATATGACTTTTTTGCCATAATGACAACACTAATCTCAGTCATATGCACTAGTATAGTCAACTTGCCAACAATCTCCCCCTTTGTCATTAATGGCAACAAAGGAATATGGCAAAGTTGCTAAACTACATCTTTACAAAAACTTTCAAACATATACTCTTATATTTTTTTGTACATCATATACTCTATCTTATATCTCCCTCCTACTATTCCATATTACTCTATCCTTATTCCATATTTAATCCATTCCCCCTTTGACATTAATGACAAAGGTGCTCAACAAAGGAACTTCAAGTACTTACACAGTGAGTACATTCGGATATGCAATCTTCAAGTTTTGGATCTCTTGCTGCCAAAATGCCTTGAGTGCATCTACTGTCTAGAGATGGGCGCATAATGCATAAGTTAATTTCTCCATCTCCTCCAAATTTGTACATGGACCTTGATCGTATGTCACAATAGTGGCATCAATCTCCTTGATATTCTGATTGAGTACATCCAATGAGGGTGCAAGGGCATTTCTTAACTGAGTTTGCCTAGCCCTTATCTTGGCTATCTCTTTCTTTTCCTTCTCAATCTTGTATAACTGACCTCGATAGACATTATTACACATATTTACATCTTGTGAGGGATCTAGCACTGACTTTCTTATAGCTGCCATCATTGATTCAACTTCCTGAATCTTCTTGGAAAGATCTAATGTAAGTTTATCTTTATCCATACAATCAACTATTATCTTTCTTCCTTTAGCTGCTAAATCTTTCAGCAAAGCTTGACCAACTTTTAGAGAACTAATGCCAAGTGCAAAGTTACCTATCAATTCATTCAGCCTCTCCATAAGATATTTCTCTTTCTTGGATGTTGATTCCTTAAAACTTGAGAAATTTGCTTTAAAGCATGTCATGATGGTGCTGACATCATCTACTAAATGTACACTAGACACTTTCTTGTCTTCGGGCAATAGGCTATCCAGTATGCTTACTGATTCAATAAATAATTTATTCCTCATTACTTGTTTCTCCTTTGCTTTCTCCATTGCTAACACACTTATTTTCATCAGATCCTCTTCTCCCATGAGTCTAAACTTGTTGTATCAGGGGTCAAACTTGACAACAATGACATTGAGGGCTTAGGGGTAAGGAGTGAAATTTGACTAACATCCATTGCCTCAGTCTTTATAATTACTAGAATTTCAATAGAGGGCTCATTTGTAGGTTCATCTACCTTCTCTTCTTCCTTCTCTCTTTCAGGTTCATCTTCTTTTTCACTTTTATGTCCTGTCAGGTCTTCAACCTGAACTTCTTCTTACTGTTTAGGTGAATCATCACCGCATAGGATCTCTACTTCCTCAATGCTCACAAATGCTTCCTCAAACTTATCTAGATCCTTGTCTGATGCCACCATGGATATCTATACATTATCTATTATAATTGTTTCATCCTTAGCTTTAGGCATGGGCGCAAAATCTTGTGGACCTGTCATCGGTGTATCAGGGATCTCTGACTTCTTAACTTGCTCAGAGGGAACTTGAGTTGTGGGTGCAGTAGGAGGGTACATGTGTCTATCCAAGAACATCTTCTCAAATGATTTCTCAGTCTCTATTGCTACCAACTCATAGTCCTTATTAATAATCTACAGAGTTCTCATCTTGGTTCTTAGGCGAGGCTTCACCAAGTCTAACAACAGTGCTTTCTCTTCAAATGAACATACTGGGAGGCTTTCATCTAATATATTTTCCCTTATGCTGAAGTCTTCTTCTATAGCCTGTCTCTTTAAAGAATCAAGTATAATCCATACTTGATCAAGAATCACTGTCTTAAGTTCCAAGACTCTCTTCTTGAACTTAATCATGTGTTTGATAATCATGGAATGGATCTCAGATTTATCAATCTCATGATACTTATCATAGAACTTTGCTATTTGGTCTAACCTTCCTTCATCTACTACTCTTGTCCTCAATACTTCAAGATTCAGTCTGAATCCTACCTCAAGAGGTGCTTGTGTATTCTTTCCTTTGCTTATTTTTGTTCTAGAGGATGGGTGGCTTGCGTTGGTCTGCTTCTTCCTCTTAGGCATTCTTCTAGGCTTAGGAGGTGCTGTGGACTCCAGATCAATAGTATCTATGGGCGCAGGAGTGTTTTCTTCTATCTTTTTCTTCTTCTCCTTAGGGTCATCAGTCTTCTCTATTTGCACTTCAGAAGAGGGTGTGCTCTTAGGTTACATTGCAATCTTGGCTTCCCTAGCTTTATCCAGGTCTGCTTGTGTGACACCATGGATTCTTAGTATGTCTGATGTTATCTTTGATACTTTCCTTTTGGTCGCAACACTATACAAGACCGAATCTACCCATCTTGTCTTCTCCTCATAAGTACCCCATCTTGGTTCATTAGGATCCTTAGGCACTGACAAAAGGACTTGTGCATAAGCTTCTAGAATATGTTCCTCCGCTTCATAACCAAGTGGATGAATCCACTTAGTTCTAGGCTCTACAGCTTCCATGCATGTGATGTATGTCTCTACCATGAAACATATGCTATCCTTATACTTATCCACAATACTCTCGGGTATCCTATACCTTCTCTGCATTCTGATTCTAAATTTTTTTATTTCTAGGTGCATAAAATCCTTCAAGGTGCTTTCAAATGATGCCTTGAATGATATTTGTGGCATTATAGGTAAACTCTTAGCAAGGTAAAGATTTTATACTTTACCAAAAATATGAAAGTACATATAGATGATTAGTGACCCAAAATTGAATATCTTTCTCTTGTCATGCTTAATAGCCCTTATGTTATCCATCAACTGTGTGCGCAAGATCTCACACAAGTTGAACTCTCCATTTTCCCTTACTATTTTGATAGCTACTAAAATAGTGGTTGCGAACACACTATTCACTCTGTTTGCATGTTGGAACTTATACCCAAGTATCATAGACATAAACTTTATGTCTTTCTCTTCTATCGGCTCAATTGTCATGCCGCGCTTATCACTACGGGATTTACAAGCTTTCTCCACTTGTTTCTTGACATCCTTGCCAGTAGGAAGAATGGCATATGTCTTAGATAATCCTGTCATCTCATAAATGAGATCTGAAGTGATGCAAACAAGAACTTCTCCTATCTAGAATAGGTTATCATGAATTCTGCTCAGTAGAATCTTAATCCATTCAAATTCATAGAATTCATATGTAGTCACATACTCAATAATAGGGTGATTTGCAAGGTGTGAGAACTCATTAGTGAATGTCATGTCTAGTTTCATCATTGTTTTCATGTGCAACCTAATTCTATCCAATCCTATAGGTTCCTTCTTGCAGTATATGTACGCGTGTATGTCCTCTACGTGCATAACTCCCATAGGAGTCCTAGAGAATGCTCCTTCTAGATCATCTAGGACTGACTTGAAAGGATGCTTCTTAAACATATATCTCTTGCTTTTAGTAAAATCAAACACAAATAGAGTGGCCATTACTTACTTCATCAATCGTACAAATATGTTTCCAAAGGGTTTTTGAATCGTCGCGTCCAAACTAGGGTTCCACAAAAAATGTTGTTGATAAACCAATTGTAATCTTCCAACACAAATTGCTTTGATCTCCTGTGCTCTCAAAGGTTTGATCTCAAATGCAAATGTGCGGATAAAAGATCTTCAGTGACTTTAGAAACAACTTTCTACCATTAATGCTTGTTGCGTAAACATAGAAAGCAACAGAGAATTTCAATCTTTGTTTCTGCTATCAATTAGGTAGTGCACTATTGCATACTACATCAAATAGTATCCAAACTGCTATAACCAAAGGCACATACCCTGAGGGTGAGTATACCAGCCATGCAGGGGTCTAGAGATAATCTAGCTCCCCCTATGACCATGAGGGCCATTCATCCAAAAGTAGAGGGTGCATCCATTATGGATGCATCCAATACATATTCATCAACATTATCCTTCTTTACTTCTATCCAAATCAAGCTCACATCTTCTGTGGCTTTCACAAACTTGACTTTTCCAGATTTATCCAAAATTGATCTTTGAGACTTATTAGGGCTTTCTTGACTTTGCGCTTTTGATCTGCAAAACTTTGATATGTGTCCAGCCTTGTTACAAGTGTGACAAATAACTAGAGGCCTTGTATTCCTCGGCGCATTGATGTGAGTTACCATACTACACTATCTAGCTATATGACCATTATAATTGCATATCTGACATGTAATGTTCTAAGGACTTCTAACATTTTACTGAGGATGATTTCTTTGATTATGCTGAGTCTAATTTCTTTGATTTGATCTACAATTCATAGCTTTATGACCAAACTTATTTCATGAATAACAATAACCATTGAAAGGTCTTACCTCTTTACAATCTCTTGCTATGTGACCATGCTTGTTACAGGCATAACAAGTTTTTTTTACTGGCTTGCACTCCTCCTTAGATGGTTCAACTTCAGGTTCAGTATGATTTCCAGTCTTCTTAGCTTCTATAGATTCTTCTAGTGCTTTCTTTCTTTCTTGCATATCATTGATTTGATTTTGTGCTTCATTGAATCCAATACCATTGGTATCTCCTTTAATCTTCTATGCATACAACTGTGACTCTATTAGATCCTTACTTGTGTGCAATTTATCAATATGATTCTTTGCTTCTTTTAATTCAGATTCCATCTGCTTCTTAATATTCTCTAACTCCAAGATTTTCATGTTTACTTGCCTCAGTTGTTCACCCAACTGTTTGTTTTCTTTGACCTGTTCTTCATAGGCTTCCTGATTGTAAAATTGATTTTCATCCAACTCTTCAATCTGATCCTTCAAAGATGTGTTTTCCTCATTCATCTTTTTGACCATTTTTCCTAAATCACTTGTAAAACAATCTTTCAAATCTTTTCTCAATTTCTTGATGAATACTTGAGAGCCACTAACCTTTAATTTCAATTCTTCAATTCCTTTTTCAGATTGTCAAGGTCTTCAAGAGCTACTTCAAGATTCTTCTTCAGATGTTTCACTTCTTTCAAACCCATGATCTCCTCAAGTGGTTAAACTTCTCTTCAGAGGACCAAAGCTCTGATACCAATTGTTAGGAATGGGAACACTAAGAGGGGGGGGGGGAATCAATGTTCTACAATATTAATTTCTGATCTTTTGAAACTTAACTCTATTACTTAAATGTTGAAATGAATATTAAAGCAAGTAAAGTAAACAACCATAACACATAACATCATATATGATTACGGGGAAACCTTGGCCAAAGGAAAAACCCTGATGGGAATTAATACCAACTAATAATTGTACTTGTGTATTATGAACCCATTAATGTTCCTTAGCCCTATTAGGAGTTGTCATTACAATGCTTAAGTATAATGACCTTGTCAAGGGTCAGACCCTATTAGGAGTCTTTTACAATTAACCCTGTTAGGGGTGAGGACACACTGTCCTAGAGCTCAAATGGTGAAGGTTGCAACCTTCTGAATATCAGATACACACTATATCTGCAAGGTGAACTGCTGCTATGACACTGCTTGTATGATCAGTTCCTTTTGTGCGCTGATACTTTAACCTCTTGTAAAGTTCTATATCATTCTGACTATTATTCACATACTTTTTCTCTTCTTCTATCAACTCTATATCTCATGTCATGTCTAAATACAAAGGCACATGTCTTATTTATATGCGCAAACAAAACTATTCACTAAGTCAGCCTATAACCTATTACATACAACGCTTCCAAATGAATTGGCTCAAGCATGTTTACATACATTGATATTAATATATCTATAACATAAATACAATAGGCACATAGCCTTTACAAAATAATATTATACATGCTAACCAAAATACTAATAGTCAGCTCCATGCTTTGTTCTGTTCTATCGCTTACTGTCTATGTCACTTCAGCTCATTGTAACTTCATCATACTAACTCATCTGATCATGCATTCTTAACCATATCTTAATAACATATCCAAAAGCTTATCTTCAAGGGCGCATACTAAAACTTAGTCATACGCACATGTGCTAATGCTCTGTTCATCGGGTGCTTCACTGACTGTCCTGTCTTCCATACTTAGCCAAATTCTGATCTTATGAGTGAGTGTGCTGACACCAAAACTCCATATGACTTTGTTTCCATAATGACAACACTAATCTCAGTCATATTCACTAGTATAGTCAACTTGCCAACATCTAGAACTTACATCTTTCATATGTAAATGTCATCTTGTCAGTTTAGTATCAATATTTCTCCCTCTGTCATCTTGCTTATGATTGATTATTAGCTTTGTTGTTCTTGTTTTTCTTTTCAAAACTCTAGGCATCTCCTAAAGTGTGACCTTTCCTGCATCAATTTGTCACATACTCTATGCAGGACATTTGATGCAGTTCTCCTAGCTTGACTAGGCAACATCAGTTAGGGGAAGCACCCCTAATTTACCTCTAAGATATTCAGGAACATCCTTAGGTAAAGCTTTTGTGAATATGTTTGCTAATTGTTCCTTTGTGTTCACATATTCCATTATCACTTCTTTTTCTTTTACCAATTCCCTCAAGTAATGATTGATAGCAATATGTTTGGTCTTTGTGTGCATCATTGGATTCTTTGATATGTTGATAGCACTTGTGTTATCACAAAATATAACAACCAGTTTAATGATCTCCTCTTTCATACCTTTCAACAATTGCTTGATCCATACCAAATTTGAACAATTCACTGCAACTGCCACATACTCAGCTTCTGCTATAGATTGAGAAATGCAGTTTTGTTTCTTGCTTGTCCAGGAGACTAAGCTTTGTCCAAGAAAGAAAGCTCCACCACTTGTACTTTTCCTTTCATCAACATTTCCTACCCAATCATCATTAGTGTAGACTCTTAGTTCAAATTTCTCATTCCTCTTGTAGTATAATCCTTACTCTTTTATCCCTTTCAGATATCTTAGTATTCTCTTCACAACCATCATATGATTTTCCTTAGGACTGGCAGAGAATCTTTCCACAATCCCAACTGCTAGGGCTATATCTGGTCTACTATGGACAACATATTGTAGCTTACCAATCATGGATCTATACAGGGTTTGATTCACTTCAGCAGTATCATCAGTCTTAGGTAGTTTTTGTCCAGTAGCCATAGGAGTACTCACTGGCCTTGAATCCTCCATTCCAAAAAATTTCAGTATCTCTTTGATATATTTAGATTGTGTAATAAAGATACCTTTATCCATCTGATGGACTTGTAAACCAACAAAGAATTTGATCTCACCAAACATAGACATCTCAAACTTAGTTTGCATCTCACTTGAAAATTTCTTACATAGGGCATCCTGTCCACCAAATATGATATCATCTACAAAAATTCCTGCCAACAAAATCCCTTTACCTTCTTCAGCTTTTGTGTACAAATTGTTGTTGTCATTTGTCCTTGCAAATCTAATTTTTATCAAGTAATTGTGCAACCTCTCATACCATGCTCTGGGTGCTTGCTTCAATCCATACAACGCCTTGTTCAGTTTGCAAACCATATTTTTCTTGTTTGGATCAACAAATCCTTCAGGTTGTTCAATGTATACTTCTTCTTCTAATATGCCATTCAGAAATGCAAACTTGACATCTAGTTGATATACCTTGAAATCTTTGTAAGCAACATATGCAAGTAGACTTCTCACTCCTTCTAATCTTGCTATAGGGGCAAATTTTTCCCCATAGTCTATTCCTTCTTCTTGTGTATAACCCTTTCATATCAATATTGCCTTGTTTCTTGTGACTTATCCATGTTCATTAAGCTTGTTTCTAAATACCCATTTTGTTCCAATAACATTCTTGTCTTCTGGTCTTGACACCAAAGTCTAGGTATCATTCTTCTCTATTTGATCTATTTCTTCATTCATAGCTTGAATCCAGTCTTTATTCTCTAAAGCATCTTATATTGTCTTAGGCTCAAACTCACATAATAAACATGTAGGGTCTTTCAACTTACTTATGGTCAAGACTCCAAATTCCTTATCTCTAATGATTTGTTCAGGCTTGTGATGTCTTCTCACATACTGTGCCAATGTAGGTTCATATTTCTTTTCTCCTTGGTCTTCAGGTTCATCATGAAAATTATCAGATTCTACTTCTGATTGCTCGGTAGCATCCTCCTAATGCTTGACATTGCTTACCCATGACTCTACATCTGGTGCAGATGTGTTACTTGCTTCTCCTTCTTCCATATAGACAAAAGATCTATAGTCTTTAGGTTCTTGTCTACTTTCTTGTTCATTTTTCTCTACATATTCATCAAATCTCACATTTGTACTTTCCACAATTTTGTTAGTGTTATAATTCAAACACTTATAAGCTTTGCTCTTAGTGGAATAACCTAGGAATATGCCTTCATCACTTTTTGCATCAAACTTTCCATTTCTATTATCCTTCAATATATAGCATTTACTCCCAAAGATTCTAAAGTATTTCACATTAGGTGCATATCTGTGCCATAATTCATAAGGTGTAACATTTGTACCTTTCTTGATTTGTACTCAGTTTAAGGTATAAATAGCTGTACTTATAGCTTCTCTCCAATATTTGTGTGAAACATTCTTCTCAATCATTAGTGTCCTTGCACAATCCATAATTGACATGATTCTCCTCTCAGCTATACGGGTAGAAGCAAAAAGTTGGGTGCCAATTCCGCGGAAGTCCGCGGCTTGAAAATTTGCGCCACTTGAAACGGGCACCCGTTTTTTAAAAACGGGTGCCCGTTTTAGGCTCGGACATCCGATCCGAATTTCAAAAAGTGGGTACCCATTTTTCCAGAAACGGGCACCCATTTTGTTTCCAAACGGGTACCCGTTTCTAAAAAAAATTTAAATTTTTTTTTTAATTTAAAATATTTTTTTAAACATATATTTTTAAATTTATGAAACGGGTGCCCGTTTTTTGAATTTAAATAACGGGTGCCCGTTTCTTAAAATATGCACGTGGGAGTTTTCACTCTTCCTTAGTTTTTGGTTTGGGATAGGTTTGGTGAGACCAAGCCTATGTCTTAGCCTCCAAAATTTTGGCTAAGGCATTGGAATAAAAATTTTAAGGCTTACCGTAATTTTTTGAAGCCTTTCTGGATCGATTTTTTTGACAAAACAAAAACCCATTAAAGATCTCACTATCACGATTTTAAAAATATAAATTTCATAATAATATGGTTATTTTTACTATTTTTACATTATTTATTAGTTGATAGTGGTACATAAACGTAAAATAGTGAGACTCACTAAAACTTTAATAACTTTTTAATTTTTAAGTATTTTTAAAAATAAATTATATGTCATCAATCTAGATTCAATTCTTTTGAATTTAAAAAAAAAAAAATTTGAAAAAAAGAAAAATTATATTAAATTATGGTGGCCGTACACGAGAGGTTTGAAAAATAAGCTTTATTGTTAATTAAAAATTAATAAAAAATAATTTACAAAACAAAAAAAATAAGAAAAAATATTCTCATCAATATTCTATGTCTTAGGTATCTTCCCTAAAAAGGATTTAAAAAAATTCATTTATTTGTGTCAAAATATGGTGGCCGTACACGGATGTGGTATGGTCCTGAAATAGGCATTTTGAAAAAGTGGTTTTCAAATATGCCTATCAAAATATAATTTATACCATGTGGGTATTAAAATAAATTATATATTTGAAAAGTAGACTCCAAGTACTACAATTTCTATAAGTGAATTTTTTCGAGATTCAATCTCTAAGTGCCTCAAATTTTGAGATCAATTCAGATAAATTTTGAAAAAAAGGAAAAACACTTCCACTTTTTGCAAAAAATTGGCACCCAACTTCTTGCAGCCACCCATACCATTATGTGGAGGTGTTCTCGGTGCAGAAATCTGTCTCTTGATTCCTCTATCATTGCAGAACAAATTGAACTCATTTGATATAAACTCTCCACCTCGGTCAGATCTCATACATTTCAGGCTTCTACCTGTTTCCTTTTTAACCTTTGTCAAATACCACTTAAACAACCGAAATGCATCATATTTTTCTTTCAAAAACATTACAGTCATCATTCTAATGTAATCATCAACAAACAGAATAAAATACTTAGCACCATAATAACTTTGTACACCCATAGGTCCACAAAGGTTAGTATGAACCAAATCCAAAATATTCTCAGAAGTAAATGTCTTGCTCTTGAAACTAGACTTTTTCATTTTTCCCAACTGACATTATTTACACATCACATTATCAGGTTTCTTCAATCTCAAAAAACCTCTAACTTTCTTATTTTTACTAATACTCGCCAGATTGTCAAAGTTAACATGAGATAGCCTCTTATGCCATAACCATACATCATCAAATTGTGCAAACAAACATGTCTCTTTAGATAGATCTAGATAGAAAAAATTACCTCTAGTATGTTCTCCACTTCCAATTAGTTCACCAGTAGCATCAAATATTTTAGCCCTCCTGTGATGAAATTCCACTCGACAACCAGTGCTATTAAGTTGCACAACACTCAAAAAATTATGGTTAAGACCTTCAACCCAATAAACATTTTCACAAGTGATCTTATCAATTAGCTTAATTGATCCTTTACCTCTCATAGGACATGGTGCATCATTACCAAACTTAACACTTCTACCTTTGTAATGATCTAGGGTTTCAAATTTACTTTTATCACCACTCATGTGATGTGAGCAACCACTATCAATAATCCATTTATCACCCTTACTCACATAAGAAATAAGTGCAGTTTTCTCATCTTCATCAAAATCATCTTTCATAGCAACATAGACTGCTTCAATATCAAAATTATCACTATCACTATGAGTTTCTTCTTCAACAATATAACATGATTTCTTACCTTTATCCTTGTAATCTTTGTACCTTCGGTGATCTCTGTGGTCTCTCTTATCCTTGTACTTGCTTTCTCTTTCCTCATCCTTGTCATTCCTGTCAGGACATCTTGCAGCAATATGGCCAACTTTTTTACATGAAAAAAAATTATAGGAAGTTTACCTTTATATTTTCCTTTTCCTCTTTTCAATCTTCTAGCCATGAGTGCCTCAAGATCATCTAGTTCCTCATCAGAAGTGTCACTGTCACTTTCACTATCACTTTAACTATCACTTTCACTTTTCACACATTTTATTTTTTCTCTCTTAGATTTATCCAAAACCATTTGTGATTTGAATGTGGATTCAATATTAGGAACAATGTAGTTATCATAGTTAGAAAGCTCAAAAGTAGTAAGCTTACCAACAAGACTTTCTAGAGTTAGAACATTTCCAAGGTTACATCTTGATTCTTGAATTGCAAAAATTTTGATAGCATATATAGGAAGAAAAGTTCTCAATACTTTACTAATAACAGTCTCATCCTCAATGATTCCATTAGCCCCTCTAATAGCATTCACTACCTCCTTAATTCTACCACAATACTAAGCAACATTCCCACCTTCTTGCATTTTCATGTCATCAAACTTACCTCTCAAGCTTTTAGCTTTTGGCTTTAGAACATTAACATCACCACCATAGATGGTTGCAAGAGTATCCCACATTTGCTTTGCAGTAGTGCAATCCTTGATATCTTCAAATTCATGGTCGCTTAAGGTAGATGCAATCTCCAACATTGCATGATTGTAATCCTATTTTTCTTTCATCTCCTCGATAGTCAAAGGTGCAGCTTGTATGGCATAGTCATGTTCAACATAGTATTTTGTCAAATCACCAATACCAGCTAAATGCAATTTCATCAAAATCTGCCATGCAAGGAATTTTTCCTTGTTCAACTTCGGTACCTCCCTTTTATACATCTTGATCATTAGCTTCAAGTACCTTAAAAAAATTTCTCTGTAAGCACCAGCAGCTCTGATACCAATTGTTAATATTATTTAGAACAACAGAGAGGGGGGTGAATCAGTTGTTCTCAGGTTTAGATGTACCAATTAAACTTTTAAACACTTCAACAATCTCAAATATAATCACCAACACAACTCAGTCTCTAAAGAATATGTATAGCAGAAACATATAACAAGTAGTCCACTATCCAACAATAATTAACTTGCAGAATATAGAAACATTCACAACAATCATTCACACAAGTATAACACCAGATTTATAGTGGAAACCCAACTTGGGAAAAACCACTTTGTAACATGTTACTGATATTTTCACTCTTCTAAAGTGACCTCTATGAAAAGTCAACCTTGTTAAAGGTTTACAAACACACTGTTAGGTGTGACCCTGTTAAAGGATTTAAACACTATGTCAAAAGTGACTTAGTTAAAGGATTTAAGTACATTCCATTAGAATGCCACCTTGATTAACTAATTAAAACAATGACTATGAGGTCAACCTTGATTAAAGGATTTAGACTAATACAATGGTTAGAAAGTAGCAGTAATATCTGATCTGAAAAACATACAACTCACTTTGCAAATATCAGATCTAATTCACACATATATGTTGATTTACTGACCGAGTTCCATTTCAATCTCCATCTTTGATTTGCTCAGAATTCACTTCAAGCAATAACAACTCTAATCAACTCCTTCACCTTCAGCCTTCTGCTTAGACTTATCAGTCAATAACATCAACAACACCAGCATACTCTTTAAACTCACAGCTAGGTTTTCCTTTATACCTCTCCAATAGGTAGATCCATCTTTTGCCTCTTAATCTCCTTTGTAGATCTTAGGTTAGGTCAGATTCATCGAATCCTTCCATCATTTAAGTTCTTCATCCATCCTTCTAGAAACATCTTCAATCACTTTATTAAACCCATAATAAAACAATTTACCATGCATTAAATTCTCCACACAATCAATTAATAAAGTCAACGTGATTTACATAACCCAAGAATTTAACTATGTCAGCTGGAAATCTGAATTCTTCCTCCAAATGTAAATTACTGAGGCTCGGTCAATACTGTGTTCATCTCCTTGGTCATCACTACATAACTCAGTCATCTCTACAAACTGTCTTCCTCAACTAACACTATTTTGCTTGGTAATTTCTCGTCGCTCGGCATAAGTTGATGTTCGGTCAACACTAAAGTTACTCGGCATATACTGGCACTCGGTCGACACTAACATCACTCGACTTAAACTAGATTTCTTCACTTTTTCTCGATTAAGCCTACTTCTTCAGTCTTTCTTCTTACTTAGATAAATAATACATTATCTTATCGTAGTGCCAAATAATCAAGTACTCATTGAAGTATCAGATAACTCAACCTTTCCCTAGGTTCTATTATTATCTCCCTTTCCCTAATCCTTTTCACCAATCAATAGATATAGTACTTTCATAGATAGAAACTGTCTTACCAATTAAGGTTTGACATCAATGAAAATACAATAATTGCTTCAATTGTAGTTTCCAACAGAGTTAACCCCCCCCAAAAAAAATTGGGTCATTTCCCTTAACTCCATGATAAATGAAAAGTGTACATTACTTGTCTTATCAGTCACCACAAACCAAAAATCTCCCACTTGGGGACTGATCAGGCTCCACACTAAAAAACCTCCCACATGGAGATTGATCATGTAGCAACACCGCTACCCTTAAAGCTCCCACTATATTGACACACCTTGGAATTTGTTGTTCTTTTTATTGTTTTCAATCATGAAGAACAACTGAAGTTGAAGAGGAGTTCAACTTCTCCCTTGTCACTACCTTTGTAAACATATCCACTGGATTTTCATCTATATGTATCTTGTCCATCTTTAATTGTCAATTATCTAATATTGATCGAATGAAGTGATACCTCAGCTATATATGTTTCGTCTTTAAATGCAAGGCAAAATTATTTGCAAGATAGATGGCACTTTGGCTATCTGTAAAAAAATAATAGTCATTCTGTGATTTTCCCAACTCTTCCATGAAGAATTGCAGCCATATCATCATTTTTTTCTTTAGCTACCTCTATAGCAACAACATACTCTGTCTCTGTAGTGGATAAAGAAATCGCCTTTTGTAGTCAAGAAATCCAACTCACTATTGTCCCACCAACAATAAATACATAACCTATGCTACTCCACCTGGTATCTAAATCCCCTACCAAATATGAGTCAACATAGCCTTTTAAATTAGTATTAGAGCCCCTAAAACATAAACATTTATTGGATATACCTCTCAAATATCTGAGAATCCATTTTACTACAATCCAATGCTCAACTCAAGGATGACTCAAATACCTGCTGACAACTCCTACAACATGTGCAATATTTGGTCTAGTGCATACCATGGCATACATCAAACTACCTACAACTAATGCATATGGTACCTTTTACATTTTGTCTTCCTCCTCTTTTGTCTTGGGACACATCTCCTTAGTCAATTTCAAATGAGTAGGCAAAGGTGTGCTGACACCTTTTGCATTCTCCATATAGAATCTTTGCAACACCTTTTCAACATAATCATCTTGAGATAGAGTCAATTTATTGTGTTTCCTATCTCTGCAAATTTTCATACCAAGGATTTGTTTTTCTACCCCCAGATCCTTCATAGAAAAAGAATGTGCTAACTGTTGTTTCAACTCCTTAATGTGATCCATGTGAGACCCTACTACAAGCATATCATCAACATATAAACATAAAATAATGTAGTTGTCATCATTCATCCTCTTAAAATAAACACAATGGTCTGAATTTCACCGAATGTAGCCATGCTCATCCATAAAGCTATCAAATTTAATATACGATTGTCAAGGTACTTTCTTCAAGCCATATAAAATTTTCTACAATCTGCACACTAAGTTTTCATTACCTTTGACCTCAAAACCTCATGGTTGTTACATATATATTTCTTCTTCCAAATCACCATGGAGAAAATATGTTTTAACATCAAGTTGTTCCAAATGAAAATCTTCAATAGCCACAATACTTAAAATAGTATGTATAGAAGTTATTTTTATAACTGGAGAAAATATCTCATCAAATCAATGCCCTTTTTGTGTACAAATCCCTTTACAACTAACCTGTCTTTAAATATTTTCTTACCTCCATCCTCCTCTTTCAGCCTATAAACCCATTTATTTGGTAATGCCTTTTTACCTACATGTAACGTACATAATTCCCAAGTCTGAGTTTCCAATAAGGATTCCATTTCTTCTTCCATGGAAAGCTCCCATTGAACCTTTGTATCCACCTACACAGCTTCATCATATCCTTCTGGTTCACCAACATCTGTTAATAAAATAGAATACAAAAGGGAGAGAACCTTTTAGGAGGTTTACTGAGCCTCTTTGGCTGTCTAACATTCACTGGATTTTTTGGTATTTATTGTTGATGTTGTTGCGGAGCATGAGGAACCACCAAAACATCATCTTTTGGAGTATAATCCAATACTACATAATCATTTTCTTTCTTCTCATGCTGTTGTAACTGATCTATGTACAACAGTTTCTCATTAAATATGACATCCCTGCTTCTTACAATTTTATGAGTTTCAACATCCCAAATTCTATAGCCAAATTCATCAATGCCATATCCAACAAATATATATTTCTTTGACTTAGCTTCCAGCTTGTTTCTCTTTTCAAAATATATATTTGCAAATGCTTCACAACCACAGGTTCTGAGAAAAGAATAAATCACCTTCTTACCTATCCATGATTCCTTTGGAATACCACAACCGAAAGGAGTATAGGGACCTTTATTGATTAAATAAAAAACATTGTTTACAACCTCTTCCCACATGTTTAAGGGCAGCCCAACATGCAACCCCATACTCCTTGCACGCTCCATTATTGTCCTATTCATGCATTCAACCACTCCATTTTCTTGTGGAGTCCTTGGAATCATTTTTTGCCTATGAATACCATTAGAGGAACAATAATATTCAAATAATTTGCTACAATACTCACCACCATTATCAAATATGAGACATTTTATTCTTTTACTAGTCTCATTCTCAACCAAGCTTTTCCCCTTTTTAAAAGTTTCAAATACATCAAATTTATGCCTAAGGAAATAATCCATACTTTCCTAGTTGCATCATCAGTAAATGTAACATAATATAGAGAGCTACCAAGGGGGGATACTTGATATGGTCCCCATACATCTGCATGCACAAGCTCTAACTTTGTATCTTCCGTTTCCTTCCCACTCTTTAGAAAACTAACTCTCTTTTATTTTTCATACACACAACTTTCACAGAAATCCATATTGACACATTTTAGACCTGGTAAAAATTTCTTTGAATGAAATAATTTCATACCTTTTTCACTTATGTGCCCAAGTCTGTTGTGCCATAGTGTTGTTTCAGAATCCACAACAACTATTTCAGATTCTACCTACTCAACTGCAACAATAGTCCCTGAACATTGACTTTTCTCTATAACAATTAAAGTAGAAGGAATAGTATGACCCGTACAGAGATATAAGGTGCCTAATTTCACACATTTTTCTACTACTAAGGAACCTTATGACACCTTCCAATTTTTTTCATTAAAAGTAACTGTGCAACCTTCATTACCTAGTTTCCATATTGAAATTAAATTCCTACTCAGCCTTGGAACATACCTTACCTCTTATAGTAGCCAATGATTCCCATTCTATAACTTAATCTTAATTATTCCCTTTCCAACAATCTGACATGGTTCATTATCTCCCAAATAAACTAGCCCAAAATCCCCTTGGACATAATCAAGAAAACAAATTCTATGGGGTGCAACATGAAATGAAGCCCTTGAATCTAGAACCCATGAATCATTAACATTTTCAAGGGAAAGAAGAAAAAAATCCTCTTCAGATTTTTTACTTACCACATTTGCCTCCTTATTACCTTATTGTTTGTCTCCTTTATTAGTTCGAGACCAACAATCTTTCTTCTTATGACCTGGTTTCCCACAGTACCAACAATCATTTGGTCCTCTAGATTGAGACCTTTTGCCCTTTGATTTTCCTTGGGATTTCCCATGACCTCTAGAATTATTTCCTCTGTCCCTTGATCTACCTCTACTTTTTGCATTCAAAATTCTAGTTGATGTGGATCCACCTAAGATTTTCCTATGAATTTCCTCACTCAGATAACACCAACAACATCATCAAATTTTAGGGTATTTGAACAAAAAATAGAATTACTAACAACCATTACCAAGTCATTCCAGCTTTCAGGCAAAGAGCACAGAATCAAGAGAGCCCTAATTTCTTCATCAAAATTGACATTAAAAAAAGATAATTGGTTGGTAACTGTATTAAACTCATTTAAATGATCAACAATTGACCCACCTTCTACCATTTTCATATTAAATAAATGCTTCATAAGAAATACCTTATTTGAAGCGGAAGGCTTTTCATATAAATTTGCTAGGGTTTCCATCAACTCTTTAGTTGTCTTTGCTTGTGTAATATTGAATGCCACCGATTGTGCCAAGAAAAAATGAATACTGCCAAGTGCCTTCCTATCTAAAATATCCCAATCCTCATTAGTCATTGTTGTCAGTTTCTTAGATTTTCCTCCCAATGGCCACCATAAATCCTTCTAATAGAGATAGTCATCCATTTGCATTTTCCATAACTAAAATTTCTGCCCATTAAAATTCTCAACCTTCAACTTACCCTCATCTGCAATTACTCCCACTCAATTGTGAGACCTTTGTGTAGAGGATAACTAAAAAATAACCCACTCTGATACCATTTGTTAGGATTAGTAGACATAAATTTAACAATTGCATGTAAATATATTCAATAATGCAAAGGAAAAAATCAAGCATAATTAGAACAAGAAGACACAAATATTTAACATGGTTCACCCTATCTTGGGCTATGTCCACCAAATAGAGAGTCCAATCTTATTATCCAATAATTTCAGCATGTTACAATTTGCAATCACTTGCAACTGAATATCACTGCAAGAAGGTATGAAATTCTCATATATTGAGAAAAACCATAACCCTAAGCCATTATAACAAGACTTATGTTGGTTAACAAATTAAACCCTAAAATACTTGACGAGTCAACCTAGGGAAAAGCTTGACAAGTCAACCTAGGGAAATGTTTGACGTATCAACTCAAAAATGCTTGACAAGTACTTGCTTGAGAAGTCTGAAGCATTTGACAAGTTCAAAATTTAAAAAGCAAAATTTAAGAATGAATCTAGTCTAAAGATAAAGTGTTTGAGGTTAGACAAAGGAGGATAATTTACATCAAATGTGTTTAATACTTACTGCAAAGAGCATGGGATATACAAATAGACATCTACTCCTAGGACACCATAATAGAATGGAATTGTAGAGAGAAGAAACATAACTATATTAGATGCTGCCAGGACTATGTTGCTTGAAAGGAATGTGTCGCATATGCATTAGAGAGAAGTTGTTAATATTGCAGTCTACACTTTGAAGTTCAAATCAAAGAAGGTATTAATCAGACACCCTATTAACTTTGGTTTGGTCATGCTCCTACTATAAAATACTTCAAAATATTTGGTAGTGAGTGTTATATAAAAAGGGATGATAAGATAGGAAAGTTTGATGTTAGAAGTGATGAAGGAATTTTCCTTGGTTATTCTACTAAAAGTAAGGCTTATAAGTGTTTCAATATAAGATTGAGGAAGATGGTTGAAAGTGCTAATGTAAAAGTTGACGATAGGTTTCAATTTCATGAAAGAATGTATGACTATGATCAGATTTTAGAAAATAAGAGGTTACTGTAGCTCAAGAGGAAAATAAACCCTTGAGATTGACAATGGAATTGAAGTATGTTTGAATGATCCTACTAAAAATTCAAAGACACCAAGGTATGTTCAAAGAAATCATCCTGAAAATCAGATTATTGGTGATGTAAATAAGGGCATGATGAAATGATCAAGGATTAGGAATGATCTTTGTTTGATTTCACAAGTAGAACCAAAGCCTATTGATGAGACATGTAGAGATAAATCTTAGATTAAAGCAATGCACAAAGAATTGGATCAGATAGAGAAAAAAAATCTTGGGAATTGGTTCCTAGGTCTAAGGACAAGAATCTTATAGGAACTAAATGGGTTTTCAGAAACAAAATAAATGAAGAAGGCACGGTTGTAAGGAATAAGACTAGATTGGCTTGTAAAGGCTACTCACATCAGGAAGGTATAGACTTTGAAGAAACATTTTCCCCTATTACTATATTAGAAGCAATGAGATTATTCCTTGCTTATGCTACAAATAAAGACTTTAAGGTATATCAGATGGACATGAAGTCTATATTTTTTAATGGTGATCTAGAGGAAGAAGTCTACATTGAGCAGACTGATGGTTTTCCTTTGACAGATGATAAAGACATGGTTTGCAGGTTGAAAAAGGCATTGTATGGACTCAAAGAAGCACCTAAAACATGGTATGCTCAGTTAAATAGGTATTTATTGTTGGGATTAGTAGACATAAATTTAATAGTTACATGCAAATTTATTCAATAATACAAAATAAATCATACATAAGTAGAACAAGAAGACACATAGAATTAACATGGTTCACCCAATCCTGGGCTACGTCCACCAAACAAAGAGTCCAATCTTATTATCTAGTAATTTCAGTCTATTACAATATGCAATCACTTACAACTCAATACCACTGCAAGAAGCTATGAAATTATTATATATTGAGAAAAACCCTAACCCTAAGCCATGATAACAAGACTTATGTTGGTTAACAAGTTAACCCTAAAGTACTTGACGATTCAACCTAGGAAAAAGATTGACAAGTCAATCTAGGGAAATGTTTTACGTGTCAACTAAAAAATGTTTGACGAGTTAACACCCCCCCCCCCCAAAAAAAAATAAAATAAAATAAATTGTTCTCATATATTGACAAAAAACCTAATCCTAAGCCATTATAACAAGACTTATGTCGGTTAACAAGTTAACCTTAAATACTTGATGAGTCAACCTAGGGAAAATCTTGATGAGTCAACCTAGGGAAATGTTTATGTGTCAACTAAAAAATGCTTGAGGAGTTAACCCCCCCAAAAATTTCGGGCCATTGCCCCAAACTCCACAATAAATTAAAAGTGTACAGTACTTGTCTGATCAGTCACCACAAACCAACAATCCCCCACTTGGGGACCGATCAACCTCCACACTAAAAATTTATTGCATCTTGGTTTCAGAAAAGGTAGTGTAGACAGTGATTTGTACTTGAGAGCTAGTAAAGATGGAATTTTGATTATTGAAGTTTTTGTTGGTGCCATTATTTTTGGAGGAAAGGATGAAATAAGGAATAAATTTGTTGAAGAAATGAAGAGTGAGTTTGAAATGTTTATAATTGGTGAAATGATTTTTTTCATTGGTTTGCAAATTACTCAAAATAAACATGGCATGCCTATCTCTCAAGCCAAGTATCTTAAGGAATTATTGAAAAAGTTTAGAATGGAAGATTGTAAACCTGTTGGAACACCTATGGTAACTGGACGCAAGCTCACTACTATTGATGAATCTAAAAGTATTTTTTAGATGAAGTGTAGATCCGTGATTGGAGGATTACAATTTCTAACACACACTAGACCAGACATTGCTACTATAGTTGGAATTGTTGCAAGATTCCAAGAAGATCCTAAAGAGACTCATTTTGTTGCAGTTAAGAGGATATTTAGATATCTGAAAGGAACATTGGAATATGGTTTAAGGTATGAAAAGTCTAATAATTTTACATTGTATGTTTATATCGATGATGATTGGACAGGAAGTGTTGATGATAGAAAGAGCACGAGTGGTGGTGCATTTTTCCTTGGTAATAATTTAGTTTCATGGTTAAGTAAGAAACAAGACTGTATAGCTCAATCTATTGCTAAATCGAAATATATAGTTGCTGCTATAAATTGTACATAGATTGTTTGGATGAAACAGATGCTAAAGGACATTGGGATAACCTTTGAAGAACTAGTGGTTATACATTGTGATAATATAAACACAATGAACATGTAAAGAATCATGTTATGCATTCAAAGACTAAACATATTTCAATCAAGTATCACTTTTTGAGAGACGAGGTTGTACTAGAAAAGGAAGTCATATTGGAGTACATCAATACAAAGGAGAAAATAGTAGATATATTCACCAAACCTTTTCCAAAAGATACCTTTGAATATTTCAGAGGTATGCTTGGGGTGAGAACCCCTCCCAATGATAACTAAATGATGCAGGAATGCATCAGTTTAGTATTTATCAGAGCTATATCATTTCTCGGACTTGATGTTTGGATGCACTCCTCAGGGGGAGTGATCATAGAATATAACAGATCGTATTTGGGTCAGCAAGCACTTAGTTGGTTGTAGGCATGAAGATTTGAAAAAGCTACACCTTGCAGAGGTGGGATGTGCATAGAAGGAAAATATCTATGGTAGGCTTTTCCATTGATGTCAAAGGGGGAGAGATTCAAGTGAAAAAACCCTACTGCCTTAGGGGAGCTATGAAGAGGATATTGAGAAAGTTGTATTAAGAAGGATACTTTTGGGTTGATGGTTTTTCACATATGTTGTCATCAATGCCAAAGGGAGAGATTGTTAGAACTATTTTTGTTTGAGGTGTTGACATTAATTTTTTGTCATTAATGTCAACATGTGTTTTAGTTGGATGCATTAGAAGTTTCAGAAAGACTCGTTATCATAGGTACAGACAACATTGACAATTGTGTATGGATAGTATACAGTGTTTCAATTTATGCGAGCATGAAATTGTGTAGAGGGAACTGTGTACACCTTATATCTAAGGTCGTTGGATTTCATATTGCTATTTGCATGAGTTATAGTTGTTTTGGTGAAGAGTGGTTATAGAACAGTGACAGAGGATTATGATAGAGATGGTCTCCAAGTTTTTGGGATAACTTGGATGCGAGCATGAGTTATGGTATGTGAGCTTAAGGCATGACTGAAGACACATGGGAGAACATTATGTGATATCTTTGGGTCACTAAGATTGTGGTGACATCATCTGTGGCATGTGGTCTTGAGAAGAACTATTTGGGGCCGACCAGAGGAGATAACATGTTTAGTGGATGGTGAGCGTAGATTATAGATCTTGGTGTATACACCCTAAAATGGTCGCCTAGACTTTGGGCCCCCATTTAGCAATTTATCAAATCCCTGAATCAATATTTTCAAATATTAATGTTTTCAATTATATCAATTTCCTTGATCAAATCATAATCAATTCAATATTTCATAAGGTTTGAGCCTTATTTAATTTAAAAGAGAAAAAAATTAAAATCTTATTTAATTAAGAGAACATGCTCTCTTTTAATTAATTAAAAATCTCTGTTAATTAAATAATAAAATCACTTTATCATAAGCTTTTATTTAATTAAAAGGAATTTCCTCCCTTTTTATTTAAATAAAAAATCCTCACTTTTCTTCTTATCCTATGTTGCACAAATAAAGCATTATTCTTATTTTATAAAAAGAGAAAAAATACTTTTTGTCTCATATGGACACTAAAGTCAACACCTATTTTCCTATTGGAAGATATTTGTGCACAAGGATCAAGCTTCTATTTTTCTCCACCGTTGATTAAGTCTTTTGCCTCTTAATCTCAATGGTCCATTTTCATCTCATTTCTTATAAAAAAGAGCTCTCTTCCTCATTTGCATCTTAGGTTTTCATGCTAATATTATGTTGCAGATTTTCTAGGTCATTTGGAGCTCTCTTGGAAGACACTCTTTCAATCCAAACTTTGAAGATTTTATTGCATCTCATTTCATATTTGCTTTCATAGTTGCATGATAATGGCATTCTTAGTGTAGATTTCTTTTTATGCAATAGATTAATCTCACATAGTCTAAATACAAGGGATTGGTCACATTTGTTCTTTCCTTTCATAGATTAGTTGCATTGTACTTTCATTTCCATAGACTAGATTGCATTCTCATTCTTAGCTTACTTGCATTGCATTGCATACATTTAGATTTCATTAGAGATATTGGCATTGTTTCCCTTGTCTTTGATTTGGAATCTCTCATTGTGTGGTTGACTAGCAAGGTCATGAGTTCATAGCTCTAGCTGAGAGCAATTTTACAAATCTTGCAACTCCATGCATAGAGAGCTATGGATCGATTTGTGAGGGCTCATTCTTGAGTTTCCTTGCATGTAAAGATTCATAAAAGTGCACTACTTTTGTGTGTATATTTTTGGCACCCATCGTGGGGCATCCCACCTCTTGCATGTTGGTTTTGATTATTTTTGGAGCTAACCCTTGTGCAGATTTGTTTGGAGATGGGAAACCCTAGATTTGAAAGATTTGATCATATCTCCCAAAAAAATTAGTATTTTGATTTGAAACTTTTTTTGTAGATTGGCGACATATCAGAGAAGCTCCAATAAAAAATTCAAATTTTTTTGAGGTATTTTTGATTTTTTATAATTTTTTCTTGATTTTTCATAAAAAATTAATTTTCGGTGCAAATTAGCATTTTTTTGAAAATTTTTACATTTTTGGAAAGATATTAAAATTTTAGAGGGGGTCCACTCTTTATGTTTTGAATTTGGGTGCAATATAGTGGCTCAAATAATTGATTTACAAAAACTAATCTGTTTTGGTAAAATGGGTCTCTAGGGCACAAATGAAGAGATTTTTCTAAAATTTTTACATTTTTGGAAAACTCTCTATTTTTTAGTGGGGATCTCTATTTTGCATTTCTATTTTTTTGGCTGAAATCATATAAAAAAAATCAGATCTTGTTGACTAGGTCAAATGCAAAAAAAAAAAAACTTTTGTGATGAGTATGCACTTATTTTTCATTGTTCAATACATGATATGAGTTATCATTTGGATTATTTGTTGGCTATTATTGCTCCTAAAAATTGATTTTCAGATCTAACCCTAGAGTTTGCATAAGTTGGATATACATTGCATATCTTGTTTGCTTATTTTTTTGTCTTGTTCATTTGAAGGTGCTCTTGCTTTCATGAAAAATGCTTAAAACAAAGAATTGGACTTGAGGTACTTTGTTCCATCTCTACAACATTTAGATTTTGGGATTAAAATTAAACCTCTCATGTGTTTGGCTTGAGTGTTTACATGCTTTCATAGAACACATTTCAATTGATGCTCTTAATGAGAAATGAAAGAACATAGATTTGTTTTTACAAGTTTATGTAAGTGAATGCTTGTGTTTAAACCTTAAGTAATTCTTGGTTCCAATATCAAATATCTCATTGAATGATTGAGGACATGGATTCATTCCTTGTTTACATAAAGAGTTAAATGCACCACTTTGTGGACTCACTCTATGTTTGCTTGGAAAGTTAAATATTCCATTGATTCAACCCTTTTTCATTTGTGAGTAGTATTGATAAGCAACTTTGGAGTACTTTTGATTGATCTTGTTAGCTAAATTGGGTTATTGGACTCGCTTATTTCTAATCGCCCCTCATTTCCGCCCTTTGGATGCAAGGTCAGCATTCATACATAGGGGAGGGGTCTACTTGAAAAGAGTGTTAAGTGTTCCACAAAGTTTCCCCCTTTTTATGCTTTCTTGATCTCATTAATTTTCTAAGGTGTGGACTCACTTTGAGTTTGTGTGAGGAGTTAAATGTTCCACTTTTGGACTCACTTTGATTTTGTGTGAGGAGTTAAATGTTCCACCTTGTGGACTCACTTCACATTCACTTGAAGAGTTAAATGTTCCACTTTTGGACTCACTTCACATTCACTTGTAGAGTTAAATGTTCCACTTTTGGACTCACTTCACATTTACTTAAAGAGTTAAGTGTTCCACCTTTAGTGCTTTAAATACTTTTGATAGTGAATTACTTAATTTTATTTTTAGAAGACCTACTTGGAGACACACCACCTCAAGGGATGACCTTAACTCCTATGTTCCAACGGAGTATAAATAGCGGGAGGTGAATCAAAAGACACCTCTCTTAGGAATTGAGTTTGATATCACTCTTGGCTAAGCCTCAAAGAACTTTATACCTTTGAGAAGTGAAGGAGGAGATTTGGGTTATCGTCTCCCCCCGGCTGTGTGATTTTGGATTCTTCTCATCTACGGATTTGGGCCTCACGTACCTTGCATATATCGAGGACTCCTCTTAGAAATCCATGTGTATCCTTGTAGATAGCTTGTTAAGGTGTTTTGTTCTATGTGCCTACTAAAACATTTTCAAGAACATACACAAGTAGAACCTTTAAGGAGTAGAAATAATAAGTCACTATCTCTGTTCATGTGCAAGGTTGCTTTGTCCCTTGCCCATTGCTTGAAGACTATTTGCTTGAACTCCCTGGTTGCTGTTCTATGTGCTTGATCATCATTGCGAAATCTTTTGAAAGATCTAATTGGAATATTGAAACTGAGTTCCGTCCTGCTATAGTGAGTTCTCCTTAGAAGCTTGGTCTTCCTTGGTCAATCCAGGTCAGATCTTAGGTGTTGTCATGTTGCTCAACATCTCAATGAATATTATGGTATCAATTGCATAAGATGAATCTTAGTCTTCTTCTTTCTTCTCCATTTTCCATGTTCTTCTGAAGTATTCTATTCCCATGAGAAATTCTTCTTCCTCTTCTTCTTGATTCTTTTCCTCTTATTATCTAGTCTATTTTCTTCTACTTTATCTCTTCTGTTGCTCCTATATTTGATTCTTCTTCTTCTAGAACCATGAATCTCAAATATCTGGTTTTGGAACTTTTATTAAGAATAGATGATCTTGAGCTCATTGACATATTCGAAAGTGTTGTTCCTCCAAAATTCTCATGAGTGACAAATTTATGACAAAAATAAAATAAAAATCAATTAAATCAGACGCCTTTACTAGAATCATACTCATGAGCTCATCCAAATATTCTTCATCTTCTAAATCTTCTCATCATTCCTCACATTCTAAATCTTATCACAATTCTTCTAAACACTATTCACATTATTCATCTTCCAAATCTTATCATGACTTTTCTAAACATTATTCGAATTCCTCATTATCCAAGTCCTCTTCCTACACTAAGTCTTCAATTTTCTCTTCTTCACGATCTCATTCTTCTTCTACTTCTTCAAAGAGTCTTACTTCTCTTCACAAGACATACCATAATGAGCAACATGATAGTCCTTATGATACCTCTTCCACGAAGAGTGACGCACCCACCTATGATGACTATGATGACTATGATGACTATGATGATGGACAATGTAGTGATACCTATGACACCTCTATTCCTAAGAGTCCTCCTAGTCGTGTCCTTGTGCTTACTGGAAATGGGTCCTCATATTGGAAAGATCGTGATGGTGATCCATATGATTTAGATTTTGAAAGAAACTTTGATGAGTTTTGTGAACAATACCTTGATTATAATCCAGCTACTACTGTTGAGGAATATAAAATGCACCGTGCTGATTTGAAATGTAAATATTATAAGAATCCTTCCTCTAAGAACATTCATGCTGAAAATAAAGATGACACTCTCAAGCAAGATCATGTTAATGTTGAACCTTTGTCTTGTGATGGTTCCCTTCCATCCCCTACTTCATCCAATACCCATACATCTACTAAAGCTTCTGAATCTTTCACAAATCTTTCATTCAATAGAAGTCCTAATGTTTTTCATGTGGTTCCCTATAGTTATCCTCAAGGGCTACCTCTTAAAGAAACTCAAGCTAACCTTCACTTGGCTGCAAATACTTCAATAATGTCGAACCTAAAGAGCCTAAGCCTTTATGCGCTATAATGGCTACTTCAGCTAGTCCTTCACCACCTCTTCCAAAATCTTCCATACAATTCCAAACTGCTTCCTTGTCCTTAGAAGTGGATCCATGTCAAGAGGACTCTAAAAATGATAAAGAAAATAATATAAAGAAAGATCAAGATCAAGAACCCTCCATGTCATCCAATCCTATTCATAATATCTCTCATTCATTTCATGGTTCTTTCAATCCTTTACACCCTTCCTCATTCATTCCACCATGTCTTAAATCTTCTCCTAAGCAAGATCGAGCTACTACTCACATCATTGAGCTTATTGATAAACAAAATAACCTTACTACACTTGCGCTTTCCAAAGATGATACTTCCATTAAGGTTATTAAAAATGGTGTCATTACTTCCAATGTTAAGCCTATTGAAAATCCAAAGCAAAATGATACGCTTATGCTATCCAAAGATCCTTGTCAAGATCAAAGTCTTCCATCTTCTTGTTCTACCATTCCATGTTTGCTTTCACTTTCTACTCTTCCTGAGTCTTTGCAAGCTCTGAACAATCCTATCAAAGAAGTTGCTCCTATTCAAGATGTTCATGATCCTATTGCAAATCCTAATGCTCACTCTAAAGATGCTGATGTCCTTGGTTCTCATATAGATGTTGATGAAACTATTGATTATCCTTTTGCATCTTTCATGTCCATCCTTGGATCTCCTCCACCAATACCAAGGGCTTCATGTTTGCCTTCCATCTTGGGTCCTTATGTCCCTTCACTTTCCCCTTCTAATTCTCTTAATTCATCATCCATTTTGGGTCTTTACGTCCCTCCATCTCCTATCTTTCCTCAAGATCAACATAGATGCATACCCTTGAATCCTTTTCATCCACCAACTCATCTAAACTAGTCATATCCTCCTTCTTCCATAAGTCCCAAGTCTTTTGGAAGTAACTTGAATGTTCAATACAAGAAAAAGAAACAATACAAGACTCCATCAAAAAAAGAAAATCACCATGTCTCCCCTAATAGACATGGAGGAATAAAGTCAAAAGAGATATCTAATAAGAAAATTACAAGACAAGTATGGGTTCCAAAATCTATCATTAAAGATATTCTCTCTAAATCATCAAAAATAAATGAAAAGCCTACGGCTATATGGATTCCAAGATCTCTCTTAAGAGAGTCTCATGTTGAACAACAAGTGAAGTTGACATTCAAGCTTCCAAAGGCTTCCACTTCATCTTCTTCCAAAAATATTCTTCAATTTCATGCGCCCAAACCGCAACCTCTGCTAAACATTTGTCATATTCCTTCACGTATTCCTTCATTCAAGTTTCCTCCATCCTCTCGTCACCCTTCAAGGTGTGTGTCGATGTTGATCTTGCCTTCTTCTCCATCTACTCTTTCAAAATCCTTTCATTCATTATTCTTCTACCTTATATCATTTTTCATCATCATCCTATTCCTCCTATCTTCCAACCTCACTCGCTTTACATAAAGCCTTATCCTCCATTTTTCTCTTCCATCTTCCTTTTCCTATCAGCATCTTTGAGCATATCATTTTGGATCCTTGACATATCATGGTTTATCTTTTCAAGGAGCATTATCTAAAAAGCTTGCCTTCTTCCAAAAAAAAAAAAAATCAAAAAAATAGAAAAATTCAAAAAGAACAAAAATTAAAAAAATTGAAAATGTGCCTTGGTGAAAACTTGGAAACAAGCGCCTTGGTAGCAAAAGTAAAGAGAAATAAATTCATCCTATGGTGAAAACCACTCCCTTGTGGCGCCTTGGATAAGTACCATGATGAAAACCTGGTAATCAGGCATCATGCATAGTTCTTCTACATGTTTCATCCATTCCATTCCATCTTTGATCTTAACAATGTTGAACTATACACGAACATTTGGCTATCTTGTGAGCTATCTTATGATGATCTTGCTTTCATTCCATTCATGTTTAGCCTTCATATTTATTTTCCTCCATTCATTCTAGCCTTTCGCTATCATTTTCCCCCTTGGTCTTGATCTAATAAAAAGAGTAAAATACGATGCTATGAAGTCTCTTGACATGTCTACCCTCTTTGGACTGCATCCTTGCCTTCTTTTGCATTATGCTTTTGTGACTTATCCTATGCTAGCCTTTCATTACTTATTCAAATGTGCTTTGCATGATAATTTTTCCCTAGCTTGGGTACTCTTGAGGAGTTTGACCTTGAGGATTTCTTCCCTCCATTTGCCTTCATTCTCCTTTCCTTCATCTCAGTCACCAGCTTGCTCATCCATCTTTTCCCTCACCTTGCCACATTTTGGAACTACACGATGTGATCTTGCTTGGGATTTTGATGCATGTTCTGTCTGGGGGCATCCTTTGTATATATCTTATTGATCCTGAAAAAATACCAAAAAAATTCATATATGATGCTGAAAAAATTCTAAAAAGCATAAAAAGTCTTGAAAAAAAATTAAAAAATTAAAAAATTAAAAAAAAAAGAAGAAAAAGTGCCTTGGTGAAAACTTGGAAACAAGCACCTTAGTAGCAAAAATACAAAAAAATAAAAAAATAAAAAAATCTTCAAGTGGTGAAAACCTGGAAACAGGCGCTACTTGAGGCCTTTGCACCCTTGTCTTTTAGCATGCGCTCTCGACACTTAGTCTTTCTCCATCATGCCTTGACCTTATTTGGCTTATTCTGGAATTGGTTTTTACCTTTGTCTAGGGAGCATAGGTCCTTTAGGTGCATTTATTTCTTGGGGCATTTCTCAACAGGTGTTTTTCAACACCACCCCAAACAATGTTTAAAACACTACCCTTGCATCGAGTGTTTCTTAACACTTATCAGATGTCTTACCCAATAGTCTAAGTTTGATGCGATATTTCTCATTTGCAGATGTGATGATCAGAGTCTGAATCTATGACCAACACACACGCACTTAAACAATCAACTTGTTGAGATATGTTAACTTTATTTTTTCTTTGTGTGTTGTCTATGAGGATTTCTTTGATGAGTGGTCTCTCCCTGAGAAGTTTTCGATGATGCATAGCTAGAAGACTGAGGGTATGAGAACATGTTTTATTTCTTTATCTGTTTGTGGGTATATTTTTTTGATCCTAACTGTCATGAGCATTTATGCTGGTCTTACTTGACACTGTGGATTGACAAGGTATTATTCTTGACTGTTTTGCAAGTGCATGCTTCTAGTTATCCTGACTTTCATGTGTCTTGATACAAGCATAATCTCGCCATATCAAACTTAGGTAATCTCACTGCATTAGTCATCTTGACCTCCATGTCTTTGATGCCTAGGTGGGATTTCCACATTTCTATCTAATAAAGATCATATTCATATCCACATAGTTATGCTAGTGTGCATTGTATGATCTTACGACGCTACCAATAATGCTCGATGATGATAATTAGATGTTTATAGGCGTTGTGACCTTGAAAGTCAACCACTTTCATAGTAGCTTGCATTCTTAAGTTCATCATAGTTTAGTTTTTGCATCTTGCATATGGAGAGAGCTCTCCTTTTTATCATCTACGGACTAGTTGGTCAACTATGCTCATTTTCTGATTCTTCTTGATCATATCTTTCATTTTTGATCTTTCATATCACATCATTTTCTATCCATTTTTGGACTCGAAATCGAAATCTGAGTCACGTTTCCAAGTTTTCTCATTCTTCTACGCAGTTGACTGACCTTTTGAGGCATAATTCTTTGATCTTTGATGGAATTTCTTCCTTTCCATGTCTTCCAAACTTCTAGTCTTTCATTCACCTCTTTCGCTTCCTCTCTCTGAGGTTTGACTTAATCTTTATCCTATATCTTTTTCAGTCAAACATCGTCAACCTAGGACATATCTTCACTATTTGATGGTTATCCTATCATGCTCCATCCTTCGATTATGATTTATTGTGACTTGATCAGGTTTATCAATTTATTGTTCTCCTCTATCTGATTTCAATTTCGATTCTGAGGGGGCAATACCTATCAGCTTTAATCTTTGATTCAGCTTTATCATTCAGCTCAGCTTGAGATTCTTATTTTTAGACTTGATTATCACCTAGCAGCGACGGTGGTGATTTTGTCTTTCAATTTTTATCTCCTATTTTTTAGACTTGATTATTGCCTAGCAGCGACGACGATAGTTTTGTTGAAGGCTTGATTTGCACCTAGCAGTGACGGTGTTGGTCTTGTCTTTCAGCTTATGCTTATGCTTGTCCTGATGTGTTCCCATCCGTCGAACACACATTTGGGTTGTTTTGTGATCTCAAATCGATCTCACATTTCAACTTCATTTTTTTACTGCATGTGATCCCAAATCGATCTCACATTAGTCAAAGAAGGGCAAATGTATACACCCTAAAATGGTCACCTAGACTTTGGGCCCCCATTTAGCAATTTATCAAATCCCTGAATCAATATTTTCAAATATCAATATTTTCAATTATATCAATTTTCTTGATCAAATCATAATCAATTCAATATTTCATAAGGTTTGAGCCTTATTTAATTTAAAAGAGAAAAAAATAAAAATCTTATTTAATTAAGAGAACATGCTCCCTTTTAATTAATTAAAAATCTCTGTTAATTAAATAATAAAATCACTTTATCATAAGCTTTTATTTAATTAAAAAGAATTTTCTCCATTTTTATTTAAATAAAAAATCCCCACTTTTCTTCTTATCCTATGTTGCACAAATAAAATATTATTTTTATTTTATAAAAAGAGAAAAAATATTTTTTGTCTCATATGGACACTAAAGTCAACTCCTATTTTTCTATTGGAGGATATTTGTGCACAAGGATCAAGCTTCTATTTTTCTCCACCGTTGATTAAGTCTTTTGCCTCTTAATCTCAATGGTCCATTTTCATCTCATTTCTTATAAAAGGAGAGCTCTCTTCCTCATTTGCATCTTAGGTTTTCATGCTAATATTATGCTGCAGATTTTCTAGGTCATTTGGAGCTCTCTTGGAAGACACTCTTGCAATCCAAGCTTTGAAGACTTTATTGCATCTCATTTCATATTTGCTTTCATAGTTGCATGATAATGGCATTCTTAGTGTAGATTTCCTTTTATGCAATAGATTAATCTCACATAGTCTAAATACGAGGGATTGGTCACATTTGTTCTTTCCTTTCATAGATTAGTTGCATTGTACTTTCATTTCCATAGACTAGATTGCATTCTCATTCTTAGCTTACTTGCATTGCATTGCATACATTTGGATTTCATTAGAGATATTGGCATTGTTGCCCTTGTCTTTGATTTGGAATCTCTCATTGTGTGGTTGACTAGCAAGGTCATGAGTTCATAGCTCTAGCAGAGAGCAATTTTACAAATCTTGCAACTCCATGCATAGAGAGCTATGGATCGATTTGTGAGGGCTCATTCTTGAGTTTCCTTGCATGTAAGGATTCATAGAAGTGCACTACTTTTGTGTGTACACTTGGAACATAAATGATGATTTGTAAGTGTTATTTACTTGTTTAAGGTACTGTGTGTATCTTAGCAAGGGTCTATATAATTGTTTGTGCATTGGTGAAGTCTTAACAAGTCGACCAAATTGCTTATTGTAATTTGTATAAAGGAAAGTCATTCCTTGTTGTAGTTGAAGGATGTATGGGAGATCGCATGCATGTGGATGCAAGTTTTACAGGTTGTAAAGAAGTGATTATGTTTGTAATGCACTTCATTGGAACTATATAGGCAAATCAAGTTGCTATTAGTCAATTCATTGTTATAATTATGCTTTCATACTTCTCTTTGGACATTGGATCCAGAAGGTGGGTTTAAACTTCACATTTAGGCAATGTGCTGGGGTAGTGAGCTCTTCATTTCATTCAGCTCCTAACAGGTTTGAAGGGACTCCTAACATGGTTTGTCCCTTAATAGGGACTTTGTACTGGATGTAATAATCAGCTCCTAATAGGGCTAGATCTCCTAATAGGGATACTATATTTCTAGTGCATTATTTGTGGGCATCATTCCCAATGGGGTTTTTCCCTTAATCGGGTTTTCCTCGACAATAAATACTTGTGTTATGGTGTTATTCTTGAAGTGTTCAGATTTACATTAAGTAATTTGTTTATAAGTTTAAAGTTTAAATATTGGCACACAACTGATTCACCGTGCCCCCCCCCCCCCCCGCCCTCCCCACCCTCCCCTCCCTCCCCTTCCTCTCAGTTGTGTTATATCTAACAATTGGTCTTTGTGTTAGGAGAAGACCTTAGGTTAGAAGTTAAGGTGTTCCTAGCTTAAGAATGGAAGAGGATGCAATTATTGCATGAGGAATTGGATATCCTATGTGTTCCTTGTGATGAGTATGTAATGTTAACCCGTGTGAAGGTTCTTCATCACCTTTTTAAGCATGTTTTCATGGTCTTATTGGGGTGATAAAACTCTAATTTGGTCATAGTTGAGCTTTGTAATGACATAAAATCTTATTTTTATTCCATGTAATGCATTTAGTTAGTGGTTGAGTTGACTTTCTTGTGAATCTCTAAGGTTATTGAGCCTCATTAATGTGGGCATTCTTAGTTGTGAGAGGTAGCTTCTACTTTTATAGCCTATAAGAACCTATAAGTTTTCCCTATATTGTCAAAGAGAAGAAAGTGGTTGGTCGAGAATCTCACTACTCTTAAGTGATGCTTGAGGAAATGAGACCTTTTTCTAGAAGTGAGGCATGCTTTGGACAAGTATTGTGGAGCTTTTAATCTTGTTGAATGATTTTTTTCTCCTGACTTTTGGGTTATAACCCTAAAGGTTAAGTTCCTTGGTTTAAGGAGAGAACATAAAGAGTTTAGTTTCAGTGTTTTCACACCTCACAAAGAGGTAAGGTGCAAGACTTTATGTCTTCTCAATTGAGTCATCTAAGTGGAGTTTCCTATCACTGGTGGTGGTCCCATAGTAGGGCCTTAAGATTTATTGATGCTCTTTTCAACCATGTGGTTGGTCCCTATCCCAGTTGCAATGGTGGTTGGTGAGAGTTGTTGAGTCATGACCTAGAATTAGAGACAATCAAATGGTAATTCTTGGGTGGTGCTTGATGTGTTTGTAGGATGAAGCACTAGGTTTTCCCTATTCGTGGATTTTGCAGGTTTCACAAAGTAAGCCTATTCTTAGGGGGGAAGGTGTAATGTCTCTCCCATTTATATTTTGGAGATGTGGATATCTTGTTATGATACAATCTTTTTTCTAGAGATGATGAGTTGTGGATGTGTTATTTTTCTCTCAAATGCCTATTCTATGATATGCTTCAGTATGTTTTGTGTGTCTTTATTACTCGTGATGTGTTTGGACCATTGTATAGTAGTTTTTTTATTGTGTTTAGCATTGAGATCCGTGCATGTATTTTTTGTGCCCAATTCCTTGTAATTACCTAATGTGCTCTTATTTAATGCTATTCCATGCGGTACTTGATTTTACTATGTTAGAAGGAATGATGTTTTTATATAAATTAAGGATTAATTTAATGTACGGTTGGCATTTAAATTCATTTTGAGCTAGAATAATGATATAATCTGATTACTAAGTTTTAAAATATTAATAATAGTTTAGTAAGAATTAAATTATAATACATGTTTAAATTAATTAAATGTAATTAGATTCAATATATGTGATATTTTACCCCATTTGGGGAATCATATTCGCTTTGGCAATGTGTGTGCACGCACATCTATGCACAAATACAACTCCACCTAGCTCCACGGGTTTGAGCATACCCTTCTTTGATGGTGATTAAATCAGAGACATCACATTGACCAAAATTTGTCACTAAACCTTATCCATCATACTTAATTGAGTGTGATTCCCCATGTGATATCAATAAAGACTTGGATACCATGTTGGCTATGTCTATAATACCTTGAGCCTCTTTTGTAGTTGACCAGTAAAAAGTGTAAGAGTTTTGGTGTAATTACTTGTCAATTTTAATGTGGAATTGGATTTTAATGATTTTATTGGTAGTTTTTAAACGCTTTGGGCTTTAATTATGTCTTATGAATATTCAATTAATTGTCATTTTTCCAATTGACTAATCCCTGAATTTTAGAATTTTATTTTTTAACTAAGATTAAAAAAAGCCATATAGATATATATTAATAAGTATAAAAGATAGTTACATAAAGTTTGAAAGAGGATCTTATCCAGCCATGTGCTAACGCAAATTTTAGGAACAAAAGGTTGAGAACCTATACATATGCTTTTGAAGAGGCTCTAGAACAACCACATACAAATCCAGATTTAACCCAGCAAAAACCTATACCAAGCTTAGACCAGACTGAAACTAACCCAATCACAGAGGCCATAAGCAAAATTAGGAATGTGTACCCAAAATCTAGTAGTCCCATTACAAAAAACCCAAAATATAAAACCAAAGGGAGGCATTACTCCTCCATGTCTTCAGCCCAGGTGACAACATTGTCACCATCCTGCATGTCCAAGGGTGCATAGGATACTAGTAGTAGAGTGTCGACGTTGAGCAACTGGCAGAGCATCAGACATATGTGGATGAGAGGAGCTACTAGTATCCTATGCCTCCTGAGGTGGACCATGATTTCTGGTTCGAATCACGTTAACCCTATGAGCAGGAGCCCTTAGAGGCGATGGAGTGTCATGGTCACGGTCCAGTAGTGCAAGATGGAAATCTTTTGAAAAGATGGCAGCATTAATATTTTGAGCTCCCACGCCTGAGATTTATTACACAATTATACGTCCAAAATCAGAAGAGAGCTCCACAAAAACCACACAATAATAAAAAGTCTCTAGCAAAAAATAATTATGATGCTTTATATTTAGTGCAAGTATAACTATTGCTTATAAAAATTGCAAAGTGAACTTTATCATGTGCTTGAAAGATGTTAAATTAAGGCTACAATGTTGAAACTACGAATATGGAGTGCCTTAAAAAATGCATTATAACAATTCATGTTTGGGAAAGAGCTTATATAATCTTAAATGTCAAAAGTTTCCAAAATAAGAAATCTGTAGCGATACTTGTGAAAATTAAAAACTATGAAAAATCAATTCATCAAAATGAAAAATTACTTGCGCCACCATGAAATATGTAAAAAAATGAGATAATTAAAAAATGAACTAAAAATTGAGTTTGAATGTTGAAGATATCACCCTTTAAAAATAGATGCAAAGTGTCAAATCTCAACACCATAGCCTCCTCTATTATAGAAGTTAGCAATGTCACTGAAATTAGAAACATCCATATTTAGCAAAAAAACCTTGAAACAAATTTAGGAGTTATATAAAAAACCTAAGCAAAACCAGAAAATTTTAGATAGATTTAGAAGGATATTAAATATAGATGAGCTACCAAAATAATTGCTAAAAGTGGTATCCATACTATGAAATAAATATAAGAGGTTCATTTCCAAATTAGGTCAAATTTATGGATATAAGGGTCTCATGCTTGATCGTCATACATGAGTGCATGTTACAAATAGGATTTCATGTGATGTTTTAGGTAACATGCATTTTGAAAGGGTTTAGTAGCCCTTATGAATATCAATAATATTACTAAGAGGGTTAATAACCTATAAAGACCATTAGTGGCTCCTTCCAAGAGGTTGTGATGTGCTTCTAGGGCCCTATATTGAAGACATTAAAAATATTTAAGTCTTATTTGTGTGGACAGGGTATTATAGAAGGCAAACCCACAATAAAAAAATACACATTATTAATAAAAGTTGCTAATGGAATATTTACCCCTTATATATATATATATATATATATATATATATATATATATATATATATATATATATATATATATATATATATATATATATATATATATATATATATATATATATATATATATATATATATATATATATATATATATATATCAAGTTTCAATGGAACATTCAATAAAATATTAGTTTTGTGTAGGTAATGGAAATAATTTTTCTAAGGTATTATGTTTAGTGCTTTGGTTTTGATGATGTTATGAACGTTCTTGGATTTTGTAGGTCTTTTGGATGCAATGAAAAATCAGATTTGGCCCAAAATGCTTTATTACTTAAGTGATTGAGTAAAATTGTAAATAAATACATTCTTCAAACTTTGTAGATTTTGCTATGAATCTTAAGCTAGGTGAAACACTCAAGTAAAACCAAAAAAATAGAACTTCTAGACACAACATCAAATGAGTCTACAAATAAAATAATGCCTGTATCAAAAGAAACTTTCAATTAAAAAGTAATGCTCTAAAAAATATGAAAGAGGGGCTAGACTAAGACATCATAACTCTCATACCATGTTAAAATTTACAATAAGTAAGAAATTGACCAAGACATTACTTAATAATAGCTACAACACTATTTTAGACTAGAAGATAGACTTAATAACATTTTCCCCATTAATCAAGAGAGCAAATGCATAGAAAACTAGATGTCTAAATCACTAGATGCAAGAGAAACTTGGAAAATATATTTAAGCATGTGCATTTATAAGAAATGAAAAATATGATGGATTTAGGATATGAGAAAGGACCACTTACTCTACTCACCATTACAAAGCCTAAATAAGATTACCTAAACAAGCTAAATTAGGTCTATAAAATGATCTAGTAAAGTAATATAAATAAATAAAATCTCACACCAATAAATCCTATCAAATGGAGCGATGAAAATGGTAGAAAGTTGACAACTTCTAATTGGTTTAGTCTTAGTAAAAAGTATAGGTTGTATCTTTGTTCTCCATAGGCATTACAATTGAGTATATTCCAAATATATTTAAATTGGTGGCATAATTTTTTTTATAATGGTGAAGGCATGCAACAAAATGCTTCACTCGACTCTATGTGGAGTATTAGCCATTGTGCATAAAACCATCCACCATGTGATCTAGTGCTTTCAAATGAGAAGATATTCTAGAAAGATGGTCAAGTTGCTACAAAACTATTATTTGTGGGGTTCTTTGATCTATTGAAGAAAACAAGAGTTGTGGAGGATTATCAAGATGTTATATTTAAAGGAATGGAGAGTGTGACATTATAGGTTTTGGATGGTGGGAAAAGGCTATTGAAGTTGTAGAGGTTATGCAAGAACTGCAGGGAGTCATAAACAAAGGAAGAAAAGTTTTAAAGAGTTTATGAAAAGAACTAAAAAAAATTAGATGTAGGGAAAAAACTAAAAGATTTCTACAAAAAACTATAAGATTTCCAAGGTTATTAATGAGGTTTAAAATAACATATTTATAAAGTTGACATGCATACTACCTATTTGAAAATACAAAAATGCCACAAGAATTATCTTTTATATATTTTAAAATTTTGATTGATACTAGTTCATTTATGGTTACATTAACATCTAGGTTGACCTAGATTTTCAAAAAGTTTGAAGCAAATTCAACAAAAAAAAGTATTTTGATCAAATTTGAATTCATATGCCATTCTGATAATTAGTTTTAAGATTGAGGAACCAACTAAAATTATCCTACAATGTGTTAAACGTGTGTACACTAAATACATGCATGATTTAAAAATTTATAAAATAAATAATTTTTTTATTTTACAATAATCTTATGCATTACATCATCCTCCAATCTTAGCAAATCCCAAAATAAGTCGCACATATTTGCTATTATCTTTTCGTTAAATGACTAGAAATTGACCATAATATCCAATCTCTTTACCAATGTGAACATTGATGCATGATACTACATCTAATATGATTCTTTCATGGACTTTAACCCCACATTACCTAATCTAACTTTCTCCATTTGTGTCCATAAATAGTACATACAATGATTGCAAAACAAATTATCTGAACACTCGCTAATACCATCTAAACCCCAACACACAATAAGCAAATGTCATATTATCTACTACAACACTCTCCATTTGTTCCCTCATGAAGAATACATATAATAACTTCAAAATAAAATTATTTGAAACATAAACATTACATGACTCCATAAATGGTCTAGATTGTTATGAGCTTGTACTCACTAGTGAATAATTAAAAAAATATCTCAAAAATGCTCTCTATTTTCTATTAAATTGAAGAATTTTAATAAACTGTAAAGTATACATATAAAAATGACTTCTTCCAAGCTCTTGTCAGCCATCGTACATTCTCACACTTATTCCATCACAATCTTCAGAAAACATCATCATGCTAGGTACTTAATTGTCAGAGCTGTAGAATCCCCAAATGGATAGCGAATTAAATTACATTGTTCATTTTTCTATGCATACCCTCTTCAACGTCACATTTCTACTTATTTTCTTTACCCCTCTAAAACTTCCATGTCCTTTTGTTTCACCCAATTAACGAGACCACGCTACTTTTTCCTCTCATGCCGGCTTGACAAATTCCAAGCATGTCAATTTTTTCCCTTATATTTTGTTGTATAGTAATCATAATATTGATAAATCTAATCTTACAATTCACCTTTTCCTCCATGCACATTAGATTATAATTTGTGATTTGCCATGCTTATGTTGGGGGGCAAATATCCTTACGTCCTAATTGTTACATCTCAATGGATCTCTTTTTTCACACATTCCATAGATCAACGCACCATTTTCTTGAGTTTATTTTGCTTACTCTTCTTTCCAATGAGTTTTTTATTAAAAAATAATTATCTTTATTCACATTGTGTAATAGTTGAAGTGATCAATTAAGAACCTTACTCTTAAATCTGAGCTAAATAGCTTTGGCATGGACTTTATTAGAATTCGATCTAATAGTTCCAGATTTTTTTCGAGTCTTAACTCATTTTACACTTTGGATTCTTTTTATCTAGATTTAATGAGTACTAAGTGTGTCATTTATTCTCGTGAGAGATGGGTTTTTGTGAACCATCTCTTTTGAAACATGAGTCAATGAGTTTGACTTGAAAACTATATAGTTGAATCATAATGGCAATATCACAAATATTCGATCTGCGAAATTATCATATGTGTCTTTTTTCCCAATTTTATTCAAGTATTATACTTTTTAATACCTTGTGTGCCTATTATATATTAGAAGTTAGATCTTAAAATTTTCTAATGGTGGAGATTTTTAAATCATTCTTGAGGATTGTGTTGAATGACTAAGTTTCTCTTCCTTGCATCCCTTTTAGAGTTTCCCTTCATGACATGTATTTCCTTCTAATTTTTTTCTTCCTTTATCCTTGTTGGGATATAAGATTTTCCCATCCAATAATATATTTCCTACATTCCACACCTTCATCCACTTTTCTTGCCTAGATTCAAGAGTTACCCTTTCCATTGAATCCTTTTCCCTTGACCTCCACTTTCCTTTGTCTTTATCCAAGCATTGAACTTCATCTTATGGACATGTTTTTCCTTTGAATCCTTAATCTTCGATCCTTTACACTAAGTTACCTATTGAAGTGAAAGTTTCAACCATCCCTTTACTTAGGTAACATTCCTTGGTATTTGACCCTTGACTTTCAATGTCTTCTAATCTATACTTATTGGAGTTAGTGATTTGGGAATATTTCTAATGTTTTCTTTCTCACTTGACTATAGTGTAAAGATCAATCTAAGGTTTTGAATATGCTAGTTCATTCACCATCTAGGTAGTTCACTCTAGAAGTTGTGGAGATGTAGTTGATTGAAGTAGATATTTGTGTCTAAGTGCCTCCTTGGCCAATTGTTGGTATTTTGAGAGATTTTTTTAGTAGAGAGGTGTGATAGGCCCTCCCTTTTTTTTTCTCTCACTAAATTTGGTGGGGCAATTCTAACATGAATTTTATTATTGTATCACTTTGATTTACTATAAAATATATTTATAATGGTCTTTTTCTTGTAATATAGTAATGTTTACAAATATGAAGAAGGGTTATTAAGTAGATTTGGTTTTGGATATCATACCTTTATTGCTTTTGTATTTTTGCCTCTTTTTATGGTTGAATGTGGCTCCAATCCAATGTACAAAATCATTAACTAGTATTGTAGGATTAGGGAGTAGGTTCAAATGCATTTCATGATTTAGTGAAAATTATCCCTTGAAAATATCTTTAGTGAGCCTTAGTAGTTTATATCTTGTTAAATCATAAACATGTTTATATTAGCTTAATATATGTTAAGAGTAGTGAATTAGTCTTTCATCTAGTGATAGAATATACTATCAAAATATACATCTAGATATTATTGTAGTTTTCTTGTCATGTAATGTTTTCAGTTGTGGTATAATTTTGCTAAAGGTTACCATTGGGAATAAACTCTTGGGGCCCAACTTAGCCTAAAATAAAGAAGAGTTTATCCACTCTCAACAATTGGTTTGTTATATCTCAACGTTTATTGATGAGAATATTTGTCAACTTTCAAGAAATAACATCTCCTTGGCCTTGGATTGGGAAAATCCCTCTAGAAGCATGAGCAATGATTTTGGGATCCAATAGATTTGACACAACATGATAGTTAAACCTACACCTTCATGATTCCTAAAATAATTGAAGTGATTTTGTCTTGAGTACTACAAATTTTATGTTGTTAAAATGGCTCTATGAGCCCTAAAATCTTTTGGTTAACGAAATTATTCATGGACTATATCCTTCTATCCTTCATAGTAGATAACTCAAATAACTCAATGATTGTTGCATACAACATGAGACCCTTACCTATACCTTCTTATTCATTGATTCTAGGTTTTGTTGAGATCAAACTAGTTCCAACTCCATGAATCTCATTGGTTAAATTTAATAAGGCAAATACAACTACTTAAAAGGTGTAAAATTGATTTTTAAAATATGTTAATTTTTATAGATTATTTATCTAATTATGTGTTTTAGTAATTTGAACACGATGGTTGAGCAAAGATAGGAAAAATGTGTCAATTAAAAGCTCTTCATCCTTTTTATCAAGTATAATGAATATAATGTCTATTTACCTTAACATACTTGATTTGTTTAGCTCAAACACATGCTAAACTGAGGACAAAATTAGAAATAAAGAGTGTGTGTCTACTAACCAAATTTCTCTCCTAATGTACACGTTTTAGCACCCTCATTCATAATAACTGATTTAGCCATTTGTGGACCATTGTAAGCATTGATTTTCCCTAATGCCCATAATAATATCACATAAGAATCACTTAACACACAAAATGAACTTTAAATAAACACACATACCAATAGGACATTTGTTAGTTGACGTTGATAAGTTATTATAATAGATTTACTTATTTAGTTCTTGAATTTGACCCCAATAACATGTACATTTTTGTGAAGAGTTAAAAATGGTGGATACAGTCATGATAGAACAAGATACTAAAACATAACTTGAGCATGAACACAAGATACCAAACATTGACATGTGATCCAAACAACACTATGCTCGTATATATACATCGCCACAAAGTGAAAGCATAATCTCAATGCCACTCATTGTCCAATTCATAAAAAAACTTTTAAGAGGCAAAATTTATTTGAATGGTCTACATGCTTTTATGTGTCAACCAAGTCCAATTAAGGGTAACTTTGATTTTAAAAAAAGACATTTTTAATATTTTTAATGTTTTAAGTCAAATGACACGATATAAGGTCTTCAAATGGTTGATGTTTGATCAATGTCCATTTGAACCTATTCAGGTAGCCCAAGTATTTGGTAAAATTTATATTCAATCAAAATGTTGATTCAAGAGAAGTTTTTAATAACCAAACAAATTTGCTTTCATACAAATTTTTGTATGATCATAACCCTTAGAATAAGCTTCTTGCACTTAGAGCATGCTATACAAATAATACATAAGTTTTTAACCAAACACAAAGGTCTTTGTTCAATACATGTAAAAAATATTAGAAATTTGATATATTCAAAAAATGATAAATTCCCACCATATTTATATCATTACTTCAAAAAACATAAATAGTATAAAAATTAAAAAATTGTAATTAATTTAAATTTAAATTTAAAAATAGATTAATATTTAAAATTAAAAATTAAAAAAAAAAGAAAAAAAAGACTTGGTAATTATTTTTTAGAAATTATGAATTGATTTATTTGGGAGAAAATATTGCTCATTATTATTGATTTATTATACATATTAATTTTCAAAAATCAATAATTTTCTTTTTCTTCAAATTTTTAAGATATTATTTATTATAAGTGACATAGAATGAAAACTTGACTAACATTGATTTCAGTGACCTAGTTACACCAAACAAAAGTGACCTGATTTTATACTTCCATTCTACACATAATCAAATGGCACTACACATTCCAATGTCTAACTACAATATGTCCAAAATACAAAATACGTAATTTAGATCCAACAACACAAAGCCTCTTCTTTCTCGTTGTAATTTGGATCCAACAACACAAAACCTCTTCTTCAACCTTTCAAAACAAACAGAGTAATCTTTCTACCTGCACATTTGCTGTGAATGCAGAATGTCAATCTCAACTATTTGTTCTTAATTTAGGAAAAGAACCGAAATGAAAGCTTTAGCATTAAGGTATGCGTACATTTATATAACATAATCAAAATGAACAAACCATATATATGCATTGTATCATTCCTTTATCCTTACCAGAACATGTTCACATGGTGGCAAAGAATTAGTAAGGACAAAACATTAGTGTGTGTATGTATATATATTCCACTTATCACCATGTAAAACTTAATTAAATTTAACATAATAAATGCATCCTTGATGGTTTTGGAAGGTTTGAGGATAGTAGAAGTGCTACAGGGTGCTACAGAATTTCACGTTTTATGCTGCTTCTGTCAATATATTCATACAATTAAATATGTTTCTAAATGGTTCATATAACTTATGATGCTGAAATTATAATTCTCATTTACTTTTTCATGACCCTTTTCGAAACTAACTCGTATGCTGTTCTTTCTGACCAGGAAATTTCATCCTAGGACTTCCCTTTCCTGTGAATCTTTTGGGCATCACCAGATTCCCAGATAGAGTATCTTCGCCTTAAATGAGATTAAACGAATTATTGCAGAGTAGAATAATGATGACTCAACAATGATCTTTAGCCCACTTCATGATTTTAGTTTAAATGACTAGAAGAGCTAAATCTGTTGTGACAAGCCACGCTGCTTTGCATTTTCATTGACATGGTTATCAAAATCACCGGACATTCTTCTTTGATCACTAATTGAAATGAAAACTAGTAAAATTGAAATGTGCTGTTAGTGGTCATATTTTTCTTTGTTGTCTTACTTGCTTTAAGTTTCAGACAATCAGGTAACAATACTAACAAAAGATCATTTCAACAGAGACCAGAGTACATCCAAAATGAATTATATACAAAAAACGTTCTCTATAAAGAATAGGCGAACAAAAATCTGATGTACAAAGAGATAGCCTCTGTGGCCAGTGTACCCCAGCCTCCACAAAATCGGATGGGGATCAATACAGCTAGCAGAATGATGCATTGGCAATCAGACTGCTTGAAAAAAAACTTTACATTATAACACCGGAAATCTTTTGTGAAAAAGAAAAGTATAGTTGATCCCTGCTATATGCAGCTAATATCGCCCAGAAGAAACATCATGTGTTCTTAAGACCATTTTAAACATAGTCTAATATTTTGAAGGGAGAACTACCACTAAAATAACAACAGGCTCTCCCATGTGTATGTGTGTTTTTTAAAATATACATGCACAGTGCTGTTATAATGGTCCCTGTAGCTGCAGGATCAAAAGAATTCAAACAAAATTGCCTAGCAAGAAGGCTTATATACACCTCAAGCCTTGCAAATAATGTACAGCTGCGGAAGAGTTCTATATGTTCTCTCCATTTTTGGAGATTTGTGCAAGTTCCTTCTCTAACATTGAAGCACCTTTGAAGGCCATGACTTGCACATCTTTACTTCTTTCATTGAGCTGCCAAGAAAACATTGGGATTAGGGTTACATGGTTTTCCGTTCTTTGCTCCTAGAAAATATTCATAGGCATATAGCATTTTATGTAAAATCAAAACTTGAATGAAAAAACAAACCAGACATTGTCCAGGCATTTGACACAAGAAATGTTTTTGCTACCATGGAAAGAGGCATTTGACTATGATGACTTTTCAAGCAAGCTAAAAACTTTCACAAACCTGCTCTGTTGACATTTTTATGAACCCAAATTTCTTTATCCAGAAAGACTCCGCTTCTTCGGCAGCAGGTAGCACAATGTGCTTAATATTCAAAGAGAAAAATATTTCTTCAAGACATGAAAACAATGCCTGGAAATAGCCCTGCAAGATCCAGTTATAATTGCATCAGCCACACAATCCATCCACCCTTGATTTCATTTTCCAAAATTTTCAGTTTAAAGAGGGTGAGATGTAAAACTTAAAAGCACATAAGAAAGAAACAGAGCATCTAATGAATGAAAACATTTTACTTAAATGCATTCTCAGTCACTAGCATCTGGTTATACATGAATTGGTCTACACACTGAACACCACAAATAAGGTAAAATAAAAAATTTAGTAAACATTGACATACGAAAAGAACGATGAGAAAAACAATTATTACCTGTCCTTCCTTGTTAGCCTTTGTTGCAACAAGAGGTAACTCTACAATCTGTTTTCCAAATACACGGAAAACAGCTGCTGAAACAACTTCTGAGCTGTTCACATGAATAAACTTAGTAAGAAACTACCAAACTTCAAACTTTTTTGTAGCTAAAGTGAGATATTTGTGATGATTCACATTATTTTTTAATAAGAAAAAGTTACTTTCATTACTACTACAGCTTAGCCACTTTTGGTTCTTACTTTACTGTCAAAACAGCAGAATGCATTCCTCCAAAATCCCGATCTCTCATACTTTTGCTGTAAATTAAGAGACAGGGCAAGAGAGTCAGCAGATTATCAAGGTAACGAAATTAAGTGAAAAAATTTCAGAGTTCAGAAACAACTGATCTTCATTAAGAGACCAAAAGAAATTCTCAATAACACAGACGTCACCTGTAAAGCATCAAAGGGATCAAATCTCGATCTGTACTAGGATCAACTATAGACTCAAAGCGGTCCTGCAATTGTCACACATCCAATTATTGATAATTTCAAGAAAACAGTTAACTTAGGACTCTATGAGTATAGAGGAATTAAGAAACGTACATGGAATATAGCTTCAGCTTCTAAGAGCAAATCTTTGCCATCAATGTCTATTGTCTTCCCATGCAAAATTCGCCATTTTATTTCATCCTGCAAAGCCTGATCAACATCATTCTGAACCTTCTTCACTAATGATTCAGATACCATTCTTGGCAAGCATTGTGATCCAAAGGCTACATGTTTTTGCAGTCCTCCATGAATTTCACTACAATCATTGGAACAGAACCAATTGCCTTTTGGCAACTCCTGCAATAATTTCTTTTCTATTAAACCAGCTCTTGCTACCACTAACAATGTCAATAAAATATCTTTATCGTAGAAATATATGTATCAAGGGAAATGTTCTCAAAAAAATTCTTCTCTGTAATCCACTATGAGAGAAAGTTACCTTTAAGTCAGTGACACCATGATAGCGTAAACAACCAACATGGAACTCCTTCTCACACTGTCCATACACAAAGGAAATGAATCAAAAAATTCACTTTGAAACAAAGGCAGGATTTAACGAGATGAGAACTAAATAATTATATGTAAATGAATTCTATGAAATCCAGTTTAATGAGATGAGAACTAAATAATTATTTGTAAAGGAAATCTAGTGTGAAATCCAGTCTATGTAACTTGTCATACTTGGTCACAAAATAAGATGGTCCCATCATCAAAACCATACTTGGTAAATTCTTCATGCCTGAATAAACATTATAGAGAATTCAGTATTGTATCAATAAAAAATATATAGAAGAAATCATGGGATCAAAATAGGATTCATGTAGGATGAGTATTACAGTTAATATCCATTAAATTGAGAAAACCATATTGTAATTTTCAAATTCAACATGTACATGAGATATATAGGATAAATCTAATTTAAGGATATGGAAATACTCGCCTACACAGAACACATCCACTATAATTGCTCTCTGCTACTTTGTTAACCATACGTGTCACACGTTTTGGTGGTCTTCCCCTTGATGCAGTGTGTCCAACCTTTCTAGAAACTTTGTAGCTACCTTTCTCTGATATGTTCTCTCCAGTCAAACAACATCCCCAATGAGAACGGCAAAACCAAAATCTAGAAACAGGTTCATGGCAGATCCCAAAACACTCTGACATGCATTAAAAAATAGTTAGTATGAAACATACAAATAATGCCAAGTCCAACTAGAGAAAAAAGAATATATGCCGGATCTTTACAGAAACTGGACGGTTATTAACTTGACAAGTTCAACAATACTTTGAGCAAACCACAATAAACATCAAAATGATGTTAAGTTTAGAGAGGATATTCCATTCACTTTATGTTTTAAACATTCATGCTAACTAGAATTGCATAAGTCCTACATTTTATAAATTTAATCTGCAGGTTTTGAAAATTATATCCTAAAAGGCTAAAACTATGAGACATCAAATAGAATATTTGATTACTTGATATATAAAATTGTCATCTAGTACACTGAAGCTCATTGAATATAGATTGAGTTTGCTTTGCATAAATGCGGTAGGCAGGGCCGGCTTTTTTGTCATTATGTAGACAAAATACATTTGTCAATGACTCCAAACAAGTTACATTAAACTCATTTTATGCATAAATGTTGGAAAGCGTTTACATCATGACAAACCAGCCATTAAAGAAAAACACAGAGCTGACAAGAGTTTTCACCTTTGTGATAAGCTTTGGGACAACCATCACAACATAGGAGAAGACCACCATCCCCACAGATTGCACAGAAATCCTCATTGGAATTGGAGTTGTCTTTTTCAGAAATTCTTGTCTCATTTGCAATTGAAAGTGCAACTTCATGAAGAGTCCGACCATCAGAAAGATAGATGTGCTTATAACTGTGTGGTAAGAAACATTTAAGAAAAAAGTTGATCATTTACTAAATAACAAATTGTCTTGTATGTTGAAAAAGACACAATCATGATCAATATAGTTAATAATGAAAAAAATAGAACTAAATAACTTAAGAGTATGCTTACGGTGATTTCCTTAGTCCCCAACCAGCATGTGCTTCGAACAGTGAACAACTGACCTGTGTGACATTAAAAGAAATGCTAAGTATACAGAAGCTGAGAAAGTAGCCCCTTTGATGAAATAAAAATAGCCTAAGAGAGTAAGCTTATCCATCCCATATTGTAAACTCTAGAAGAAAACAATCTAACTTACTACTTCATTGCAACAGCCACAGAGTATACCAAAGTCTTGTTTGTATCCATCCAGGAAATGCTGCAATGGTCCATCATACAATGAAATCAATAAAAATATGTATTCTATAGTAGTTATCCAAAATATATGATGATGTTTTACTGCCAGAACAAATGTGTAACTTAGACATAAGTTGAAGAACAACCTGTCCTTTCATATAATAAGATAAAAGTGTTCCATTGGGTATGCCACTGCCTGGCATAAAAATTAATTTATGCAAACTTGTCTCCCTGTAAATTAGAGTATCAATAACATTATAAGTAACGTCTAAATCTATCTGGATAATAAGACTATTTCAATTAAAATTTCTTATTTGCTTTGGGTATGTTTGCCATGTTCCTACAAATTAATAAATGGTTTCCTTGTAATAGAATGGAAATATTGAGCAAAATAATACTAAATAAAGCACTAACATTTTTGTCAGGAGGTCTGAGGTAAAAATTAGTCTCAAAATGTCAAACATAATGGTAGGTTTATCAGTGAAAAATAGAAATTCAACAAAGAAGAGTCCCACCTTCCTCTCTTCGGACGATCAGATATGCTACCCAAAATGGTGGAAGGAGGCCTGAGATTGAAAATTCATCTCAGTATTTCACCAAAATCAAATATTAGCATTGTAAACATTAATTAAGATCAATGGGATGTTACTACAATTAATAAAAGGTTTCCTAGTGATAGAATGGAAATATTGAGCAAAATAATACTAAATAGAGCATTAATTTTTTTTGTTAGCAGGCCTGAAGTAAAAATTAGTCTCAAAATGTCAAACATAATGGTACGTTTATCAGTGAAAAATAGAAATTCAACTAAGAAGAGGCTCACCTTCCTCTCTTTGGACAATCATACATGCTACCCAAAATGGTGGAAGTTGGAGGCCTGAGATTCAAAATTTATCTCAGTATTTCATCATAATCAAATATTAACATTGGAAACATTAATTAAGATAAATGCTAATTGTAGACCATATATGCTACTCAAAATGGTGGGAGACCTCAGATTTCAATGTCAATCTCAGCGTGCTAAAATACTGGTAGGTTTAACAGAAAACAAACGTTTAAATAAGAGAAAATGCATACCGTCCTCTTTTTCTTTTCTTGACGTGATCGCATGGATCATTAGATTCTCTCAATTTTGATATTGAAGTCCTGATAAATTGATAATACACATGCCAAGGAATAAGAATATGTGTCATTCACCTCTTTAATTTTTCTGCTAGAAAGTTTCAATTTCACACCTCCAATTTGTTTAAACTATTGCTTTTTATTTTACTACAAAATTTAATGCATGAGAAGGTTCTCTAAAATCAATTCGGTATCATTCTTCTTAAAAAACATGTATCAAACATAGAAACAAATCCTCAACAATCTTGCAAAAATTGAGTAAGTTGCCTAAGTGATACACTATAACATACCTTCCCTTTGCAATGGATCTTTCTTGTATCATTGTATGTGTCGATGGATCTAAGTCACACTCAAAGGGTGCCTGATGGAGCTGCAGTTGACTTGAAAAATTGGCATATTCTATTTGCAGAGAAGAACAGCAAAATGGTATTATAGTTTGTAAAATTTAAAAATAGTAAAGATGAAAGCATTGATCAGACATTATGCATTATCAAACAGCAAACCTTCAAAATTGAGATTACTTATACACAAACTACTCTTGAGAAAAGATTTTCAGTGTCCACCTTCAGACTGTCCGTTTGAATGGATACTTTTGCTTGATGCAATCCCTAGAGTAGACTTTATAACATCTGGAATCTTGTCCAACGGAGCATTACTGACAAGCCTCACCAGCTGAGTAAAAGATGTCCCATTTTCAAAATGTATGTAATCACTGGGGCGCTTTGCTGCACTACCAGCATGCTTCTCAAAGCTGGTAAGGTTCACAACCTTAAAAAGCAACCATACAATTGATTGAATATAAGAAATAGGAAATTCTAATGCATCTTTAAATTGTGTTAAGTGAATTCTTTATAACTTACTTTCTTTCCTTTGCATGTTCTGCATTCGCATAAAATTCCTTGTTCTACAATTGTTCCATAGAGTGTTTCCTAAATACACGTCAAACAAGAAGGGTTAAAACGAAACTCATTTAAATTCAGAAAGAATTGGTACTGTTTTGTAAAGCATTGGAGTAAAAAATTATCTTATAAAACTTACATTGCGGTAAAAGTATTCAACAGAATATCCTTCCAGCAGACCTGTTGAAAGTAGCTTCGTACTGCTAGTAGGTAACTGGGACAAACTTAAATTCTCTTTCAAGGGCTTATCTATGGCAGATGTATTATCTTTCAATGACTTATCAATCGAAGAGGCATCTTGTTTGCAAGTTCCGTCTGAGAGAAAACTGTTTTCTAGTTTTCTTGGTCTTCCTCTGCCGCGCTTCCTAGGAACTTCAGCGCAGATCTGGCTAACCCCACCATTTTCTTTACACTTTAGAGACTGTAAACCAAAATGTGAAAAGCTCTCCTGTTTTTCATTCTCATTTTGTCCCATAACTCCCATTTTTTTATCCTCAAAAGTTCCTTCTACCAGAACTTTATTTTTCATCTTTCTTGGTCTTCCTCTACCACGTCGCCTAGGAAACCCATTGAAACCTAATTGACTAGTTTCTGCGACACTGCAATTTTGATAAGGTTCTCCACCATTTGCTTTTAGTTTCTGAGATTGTAAAATATAATCTGAAAAGTTCCTCTCTACTTGTTTCTCAGTCTGTCCAGTATCTTCCATTTCTTCGTCCTCTAATTGGTCGTCTTCACTCATGTTCTGGAAGGAGGCAGCAGATGGATAGCATATGTCATCTTGCTCACTAGGATAATTTCCCTCGAGGAATTGATTCATCTGATAATACCTCTCTGCACCCTTCAATGTATGGATTTGGGTTTTTTCTTCTACCACCTTCACATGATCCCTGGAAAGATCCCAACCTTTTTCTAAACTCTCAACTTCACTTGTCAGCTTATGTAAAGAACCAACTTCAAAACCTGTGATATTGCTCTGGCAAGAAGACATGGACGAGTTTTCTATATTATTCCTTAAATCACCCTGTTTGGCCAAGCTTTGAGGAGATTCTGCACTGGAGGCACTCTTCTTGGCAAAGCTTTGAGGGGAATCTTCGCCACTTTTACATACCGGGAAAATGATGGCAGGAATGGCAGCAGGAGAAAGAGCATCAGTTTTATCTTGTGCATTCGACTCTGTTATATCAACCATTTCAAAAATAACCTCCATGTTGTCTTTGGGAGGAATATGGGTTTCATTCGACATTGTATTCTCACAATTTTCATCTGTTTTACTGAATCTATTATCAGGGTTGCAGCCATCTTCTATAGCGACCTCCAATGGACCCAATTTTTGCGGGGAATCAATTCCTGTCATTGCTCTCTGCCTCCCTCTCCTTCTCTCTTTTTATGTCTTCTCCTTACCCAAACAAGACTTCACTACAACTTCTCTGAATGAAAACAGCCTCCCATGAATTACATGTCTAAACATACAACTTACAGGAAAAACAAAATTTCAAGAAAACACATGCAATGCATCTAAATATTCACCGGTGGATTGTCTCTAAACCATATTAATTTGAAATTGCTTCACTTCACACCGATAGAATCGCCAACCCTCATCAAATACCAGACCAACTCAATGCCTGTCTGCCTCCAATCTACAATGCCACCAACACAAACAATAACTTTAATTGGAAAATTTAAACAAACCCAGAAGAGGCCTTAAACTGAAAAAAAAAAAAAAACGCAGACCAAAAGTACGTAGAAAAGCAATATGCAAAAGACAAAAACATCGCCGATCTCTAAATTCTCAAAACCCTAGGTAGGAAGATTGCATGGCACATAATCATAACAACTTTTCATGCGTAATTCACCCTATTATAATCCGAATATACAATGTACTACCTTATTTGAACTTTTCTGTGAAGGGCAAATCTGCAAACATTCTAAAGGCAGGGAGCTACATTATCTCCAGAGTTCTTCAACGATTTCATTATAACAGAACGAATTCAATCCATGAAATTAAAGCCTAAACCTACCTTCTGCTTTTTCCTTCTAAAATCTTTTCAAAAAACAATATCGAACGCTATTCCATGGATGAATTTGCAACCAACACACATTGGAACGACGCCACCCCGGTAACCCACTATCTACAATTTCAGGGTATTCATCAGTAGAAGAAATGGGTAATGAATCCAATTCAGGGTCTCCATGTGTGAAAGAAAAGCGCCAAACAATTAAATCAGAATTGACACAGAAATTTTCATCTTCCACACTATATATAGGTATTGGCTTATTTCGGAATGATTGATTTAAAAGTTTAATTATGTTTTTTTCCTCCCGTATGATGCGTTCTACTCATCAGAGAACGTGTTTAAAGATCTTTGGCCGACGCTAGTTAAATCGGTGCAGAGGGAATGTAATATGCTCGGGCATCGTAAAGCACCCGAATTTTACGCGGCAACCCCGAAATAGAAGGATTATCGCACGTGCCAGACTTCAATACGCATGCAGATCGTCCAATCTTGACACGTGGCACTGGCTGTTCAGCCTACGGCTGGGACTCCGCGATAAGAGACCGCGAACGGTTGTGTATATATTACGTGTGTATATATCCTCCCACTCTTACCTGTGTATATATCCTCCCACTACCTCCCTCCCTCCCAACTCTCACTTTACTTCTGTCTCCTCCATTTCCAAGAAAATGAGATTTGACAGAATTCTAGGATTTCTAATTGTAGGAGAGAAAAAAAGACCCATGCCATTTCCTATTATATACACATTTTCAATGTATTTATTTAGGTTTGTTTATGTGTTTGTTGACCATCTTAACTTTACTATTTTTTATGTTTTCAATTAATT